>CM031237.1:983255758-983855758 GCA_018340775.1 Taxus wallichiana var. yunnanensis | reverse complement strand
TTAGGTTGGATGAATGGGTGTCTTGATTGGTACAAGCACATCATTAGGGTGATATAACATATTACGAGTTTTGAAGGGGGAGGATCAGCTTTTACGGTGTAGGACTTCCCTCGTACTCAAATTTTATGCATCTATGTAAGGTGGAGGAATGCATCCCATAGCCGGATCAAGGGTGGCCTAACAACATATTGTATTGGAACTCTCCCTCAAGGACATAAAAGAGTTCGGGTAAAGTGCGTGGGCCCTACACGAATGTTAAGGATCACGGTGCCTAAGGTAGAAGTAATAGCATCATTGAATGACCATGACATGATGGGGTTGGCACACATGCTGTAACTAGAAGGGATATTCATTTGTTGGAAGGCTTTTGAAGAGATGATGTTTAGGCTAGCGCCCCGTCAATCATAACACGATGCACCGAATGTCCCGGACATAAGTGAGATGAAAAGAAGCGGTCGGGATCTTGGCACCAAAGTCGATAATTTCATCTTCGGAGAAACGGCGGCGGCGGCTTTGTACGAGAGCGAAGTGGTTGGGGAGATAGGTTGTTTGGTGAGTGAAGCAATGTGATTGGGTGTGAGAATGGAAGTAATAGGCAAGGTTTCATTAGGTAAGACCTCTATCCTTGAAGGATTTAACGAGAGCTTGTCGATGAGATTGAAGTCTGAATGAGATCATATAGTGTCATTTTTACAGGTGATTGGTGAAGCTGTTTGATCATGGTTCGGTGGGCAACTCCATTAGAGACGGGGTAGGCGGGTCCATGAATAACCACTTTAGGTGGTGGTGCGATCGGGATGGTGGACGGAGAAAGAGATGCCGCAGGTGTGTTTTCTTTCGCTTTCCCATTGTTTTTCTGCCCTCGAGTAGCAACACTAATCATATTGATCTCGTGAATACGAGAGGAGGAAGGCAGTAGGGATAGGTCATGGTCTTCGAGAGGTGGGGCTGTAATAATGATAGATCTTGGTGAGGCGGGGACAAGTGGTATAGGAGAGGGAATTGAAGCTAAAGGTCTCTCTCTTCGTAAGTTGTCTTTCTTAACTTTTCTATCTGAGAGAGGTGGCGGACGAAGTATGGCTTTCAACGCTTTGCATCCCTCTACGTCATGTCCTGGTGTGCGGTGGTAAGTGCAGATTTTAGACTCATCATAACCTATAGGTCGAGGTTTAGATGGATCATAAGGTCTAAGTGGGGGTAGGGAAATGGTCGCATTCTCCACCAACATAGCAAGGATTTTGGCGTAAGACCCTTTGAGTGGGTCAAAGTCAGAGGAAGATGAGGCTATTGACTGGGTAGTTTCTGGTAATGACGGGGTATGGTTGGTTTGTATGGGTGGTGGTTTAGCCAAGGGGTTTTGATAATGGGTTTTAACTAAACGTGGCTTCTTTGGCGCAGAAGCTATGTTTAGCTGGTTAGATGATGAGGCCACAGATGATGTGGTATCAGAAAACAACCACGGAGAAATAGGAGTGACAGCAAACAAATATTTTGATGATGGAATTTGTTTAGGGTTGGTAGGTGGATAGGATACGCGGGGTGACGGTGTTGATGTACCCTTGGATCTCTGTATGGGTGCAGAAGGCGTAGGTCGTTTTAAAGAAAACGCAGGAGGTATGATATATTGATGCAAGGTGGAGGGATGGGGTCCCAATATGGAAGGTAGGTGTGACGACGATGGTTTTAGTTGTGATAGAGGCATAGGTTGAGGAGATTGAGTCTGTCTCCTAAGTGGATGGATGACTTTATTTTTAGATAAATCAAGCCGCTTAGGTGGGTGTGTTAGACTGGGTATTGGTGAGGTCCCAAGCGTAGGGGAAGATTTGGTTAGGTTAATAGAAGTGGATGAGGTATTTGGTAGAGATGAGGGGGGTGAAGATGAGGACATAGGCATTTTAAGCACGTAAACACTTCGGGTATATGGTAGAGGCATCTAGATCGGTCATCTGCATTTGAGTAGAATATGGCGTACTCAAACGTTCCCATAGGACCTTTCTATCTTACGGGAATGACAATCCTCACGTGTGAATAGGAACTTTTGTATGGAAGAAAGGTGGGTTGTGATTCCGGTCCATTGTGGGTGTGATACAGGGGGTAGATGAGGCACTGTATCAATGGGCGTTAAGAGGTCAATCGGTCGCTGAAAAGATTTAGGCGATGAAGAACTAATAGGTAGGAGGGCGTGTTTGAGAGGATCCGTCATGTTTAAAGAATGTGGTGATGTCGGTTCAAGAGGTTTCTCATCTAAGGATGACAAAAGAAGTGGCGAGCCTTCCTCTTATACAGCAAGAATGGTAGAAGGAGACGTTTGGGAAATAGATAAATTAGATAACATCCGCTCACAGTCTTGCAAGGATGTGGTGTAAGAAGGCTCATTTGTGAGAAGGGAACTCTGGGTGGTTAATTCCTTGATGGGTAAAGGAACGGCAAGGATTTCAGTTTGTCTTGATGGTGAGGAAGGGGGTTCGGGTTCCTGCGTTAGTGAAGAGGCTTGATTCAGAATTTGTTCGATAGAGGTTTTTGGCTGGGAGTCGAAGACTGCATGGATCTCATGAACACTCTCCTCGGCTAAGATATCTTGGTTTATGTTACTATTAGAAGAGTGATTTGGGAATGGTTTGTTGAATATTTTCAAATTTCGGTTAGCAGGGGCGTTAGGATTATCGAGGGCTATATCCCCCGCATCAACCATTTCCTGCACTATGTTTTTCAACATCTTGCAGTTTTCATGACTGTGTCCCTTCACGCGGTGGAAGTTACAGAAGTCATTTTCTTTGTACCAAGAAGGTATGGCGTGAGTGGAATCAAACCCGGAGTGAGGTTTAACAGGAGGTAAGGTAATGGCTCCTGCTTTAAGCAATTTTCCAATATCACACCATAAGTTTCTCCCGAGGAGTGTAGTTGATGGGCTCACTTTATACTTATAGGTGGTTTTTGGCGGGGTATTAGACGGTGGTTGGGATTTGACCATCACCGCGTGCACAGCTCCTTTTGATTTCAAAGCAGTCGATGGGTGAGGATTGGTGGTGTTAGGTTTGTTGGTGGAATCTTGGGTTCAGAAATTGGGGTTTTGTTACGTGACCGCAATTTCTCTTCCTCTAAGGCTCGAATCTGTAGTTTTCGAGCCATAGTAAAGGCCTCATCAAATGTGCGGAAAGTTTGAATTTGGAGGGTAGGAGAGATGTGCTTAGCATAGGCCCGTGTAAATAGTTCAATAAGTTGCCTGAGGCAAGGCATACGTAAGTTGGTTGATAAGGCCCCACCATCGTCCAACGAAATCTGCGATAGATTCATCTTCAAATTTTCGGATGGCATAGAGGTCGGTGATAGATACTTTCTTGGCAATGTTAATGGAGAAATGATCCAAGAAAGATTGGGCTAGTTGGTTAAAAGAGAAGATTGAGTCTTTGGGTTAAAGCTTTGTACCACTCAAGGTGGGTCTGATAAGGACATGGGAAAGGTGCGAGAGTAGTAAAGCGCATCGTCGTGAGTAATTAGATAGCGAGGCATGTCTAAATGATCGCAAGTGTTGTTGAGGGTCCTCCTTACTATTAAAACGGGTAAATTTTGGTAATTCCCATTGAGGAGGATATGAATGAAGGGGGAATGAAGGGTGGATAGGCTCCCGACAAACTTGCTCGTATGTCAAGGCGCTACGACTTCCTGAAACAGAAGCCTCCAGATTTTGCATTTTGTCCATCATTTGTTTAATTAAATCAGTAGTTGGATGAGATGATGGTGTGGTTGTGGTAAATGGAGGCAAATTGGGCCAAGGGCCACCACTAGACAATGGTGGGGTTAAATGTTGATAAGGTATGGAGGACGAATGTGTTGAGGCGACCGAATAGGGATGTCCTATATAAGACGTTGAGGTTCACCGGATACGTGTGTGGGAATGAAAATGTGGGCGGAGCTTGAGAAGGAAAGCTCGTGTGGATAGGTGGCAAAGAGCAAGTCATGAACGGAATAGTCTGCAAGAGAGACGAGGTAGGAGCAGTCGGCGGTAATGACATGTGGGGCCCAAGATTAACCAAAGGAAAGCCAATCTATGTCGTATGAACCCCTGAAGCCTGCTGAGTTGGGAGATGGGACTAAGGATACGAGAAGAGAAAAGTGGAGTTATCGGAGTGGAGAAGGAGCTAAATGAGCAGCTATACTGATAGGCATGCCAACAAGGAGTTGACCATCGGGTGTACGGTCAGGGGCATGAGACAAATAGTATTGTATAGCGCTAGGATTAGCATCCAAAAATTTCGCAAATTCTTTATCTCCTACAGGAATTTTAGGAACCTCACTTTGGTATCGTAGGGTTTCCCATAAGAATGTGAAGGGGGTGATTCGAGGAAAAGGCACTGAAGAAAGCATGTGAAACCATGGCGGTGGCTTGCTTTATGAGTGATAACAACCATGGACGAGGAGTACAGTAGGGTTTGCAATCTATCGGGAACAAAAGCAGAACAACAAATGTTGAAATTGGTAGGTTCTTGGTTTGGAAACTTTAAAAAAATAACCGATATCGGTCGAGGTAACCGATGTCGGTCATTTGTCATTAACCAGTCGTCGGTAAGCTAACCAATGTCGGTATAATAGAACTGGTGTAAGAAGCAGTAGGAAGTTGTTGATTTGGTGTTAACAGTGATTAGTATGCCTACTAAACTGTTCTGTAGTGATCACAGAAAATAGTGTATGACAGAGAAATAAACCGAAAACAAGCAAGAATGCACAAACAAATTAATAGACTAACCCTAGGGTTAATTTTAATCAATTTGGGCTTATGCCTTTAGATGCAGAATGATGTCAATCCTAAACAAAAGACTTAGGGGAAATGTCAAGTTTGTTTTGGCTTATAAGGTTACCTCAATCGGGCGGAGGAATACCGCGGAAAAGGGGGGATGTTTTGAGCTGTTGTGTTAATTATGAAGTGATTCGGTATGTGTTGTGCAGTGAAAGTAAGATTAATTTCCTGTCAATACCATGGAAATCACCCCCACGTGTACGACCTGTTACTTAGTCTACGTTCACTAGAATTGAAAACAACAAGCAAGAATGTAATGCACGTGTTTTAAACCCAAATCAAAAATGATATTCGATGAAGCAAAGAAGATGACTTTCACTAATGCAAAGCTGGGAAAGCAAGACAAATTCTTTTACTAAATATAACAAAATACCTTTTGTGAAATTTTCAAAAAGAAGAAAACAGCAAGTATGCTCCCTATGTGAAAGCAAGCAAGAGAAAGAAAGAAACCCGAAATGGGTCCCCCGGGAGTGCCAAAATGTTTCACAGAATGTTTCGGCTCTGTGGAATAGACTTGCTTCTATCCTTTCATTCCTTTGAGAAGCAGAGATAAGGGTTAGGGCTAGGAGGAATACATTGAATGTTGAGATGGTGTGCGTGTCACCGTAGAGAAAAGATCAGAGATCATTGCGAAGAACTCCTTTTTGTCTTGGAAGGACTACTGCAGTAAGAATACAAGACCACCAGATTTTAATTAGACAATAAATGAGGAGCTGCCTTGGGCCAGGAAATATAAAACTTCCTTTCGAAGGTGGTCGGTTCCCCTTTAATATGAATTAACACAAATGATAACAAATAAGCTATTGCAAAATCACGATTTGTTTACCTCGTTCTGAAAAGCAATAGAGGCTAAACTAGATAATAAAAGTCACGTTGTTTGTTTGGTTTTGGTCGTTGAATCACGGTGGCTCGAGTTCTGAGAGATCGATCGAGGTTATTGGGAGACAAATAGGTAATAGGAAGGTTTTGGTATAAATCACGATATCGGTCAGCTGGATAATGTTTTAGAGGGCTTTTGGTGAAGGTTAGGAGGTGTAATCTAGGTGGTTACGGATGAGGTTGGTTATGGAGGGTGTCTGATAAATGTGGATGGGGTTAGGAATAGTGAGATGATGGAGAAGACTCGAGAGAGTGATGGGGGTGTTCTTGGGGGCAAATGTAAGGGTGAGGAATGACAGTTAGATGTAGTATGTTCTTGGGTAGTAGATCTAGGAATAAACTTATGATGGTTGTGATTCAAAAGTTCAAGAAATGTTATTAAAAGGACATACAAGATATTACTTACTCGTTCTGATGAAGATGCGGGTCAGAAGCTGTGTGATGATGAAGAACTTAGGCTCAAGTAGGATGATCGACAATCGAGGGAGATGAGCTATCTCCTCTTCGGTGCTCGGATGAGTGTCAAGGCTCACGGCTCTGGTTATTCGATTGCTGATTCTTGGGCTTGATGTCCTTCTCTGTAAACTCTTCTTGTTTCTTCACTTGTCTCCCTTGGCCAAGCAAATCCGGATCCTTTCAATGATTTCTCCTCCTTTCGATCAAAATGAAAATCCGATCCTTTGTTTTTGGTTGGGAGTGGTCATTTACGAGAGAACCGATGGTGGTTCTGTGCAAGCGGCGGTCGAGTAGAACCAGTATCGTTAGGTCAAAGCGGGCTATTTTTGGTAAAATAGCCGGCTTTCCCTCCTTTTCTCCCGAGGGATTAGTTGCGGGCTTGGTCAAGTCATTATGAGGTTGGTTTTAGGTGTGGTTGAATCAAGATATCTTTTCTACTATCATATGCATCTTTCCTTTATGGTCTTTGTTCTTGTATGTTCATGAACCATGAATAAATGCTAAGTCTCTTTTTGGGTTTGTTTTATCTAAGTTCTATTAAATCTGTTGAGTACTCTCTATTTGGAATGACTGTAAGGGTATAGAAGTTGTTATGAGCTCTATGGTTCTTGCATGTCTTTTAAATCACTAAGTCAAGATCATGAATGATGTTTTCCACTAGACTCACATAAAGGAGAGACTCGGCTCCCTCTCGTGCACCTCGGGTGAGCCCAACACCCGCTAGGTGATAGGCCATGCGCATGAGGTTCCCTTGTTCTTTGGTGGGTGCAAAAATGACTACATCTTGGTTTTGTTGTTGGGACCTCTTTTTGAAGTTGTAGTGGAACATGGCATACATCATGATCTATGTAATAAGTGATGGCGAATGGATTAACACTGGAAGGTGTTGAAGATTGGTTTAAAAGCACGGAGGATGAATTTTCTCAGAGATTCAATACTGGACTTGAGTTTGATGTGCGAAGATGGGTGGAAGACAATTTCTATCATGAGTTGTACAAAATTTTCTTTTGTTGTTTCCCGGTAGAGCTATTTGAATGGCTCTCGACATATGCGTCTAGATCGGGGTGGTACTATAAATCACACCCTTGGACCCAAGAAACATACCAAAGCTTGCAAGATGCTGATTTGACGTGGACCGTGTTATAGATCATTGGTGGAAGGGAGTATTGGCTAGCTACACTCTGGAATACGCAATTTCCATGTATTCTTGTCCAGAAGTTGCTGAGTTTGAATTTTTGTGGGAGCCCAAAGGATCGTTTTTGCATGTTATCCCCTTGGCAATCAAAATCTTGATGGTAACCATGAGTTTAGAGGCATTTGAAATGGCCGGCTAAACCATCCTGAGCACTTAGTGAGGAAGCTAGGGTGGAGGAAGATGGTTGATATAACGAATAAAAAGGAAAGAGAGGAGAGGTGACTCAAGTATAGTGAAAAGTGCAAGAGGGAGATTGATAGACAATAGCATGGGGTTGCAAGTACGATGGATTTATGGAGGCAGACGGTGGTGGAAAGGAGAGGTTCCCATGGAGGACGTGGAACTGAGAATTCTATGCTACCCCATCTTGGCAAGCGCGGAGAGAAAACCCCTCGGCTTCTGATGAGAGTTCATCACGTGGAGAAAGAAGAGTCATTGGCATGCATCTAAATCCACCTAGTGACCAAACCTTGGTGCTTGGTTTGTTAGATCAAGGGAAAAGTATAGTTGATCCAGTTGATATCGGTGGAAGTAACCGATCGGCACCCAGGAGATATAACTTCTCATTTGGGACTTCTATGGCTACACACACTATTCCGGTATTTGGTGGAATGTTTGGACAAGGCACATATACAAGAGGTTTTGGGAGTGCGTCAGGAAGTGGCACTATGGGAAATACATCTGGGAGTGGCACAATCTCATAGACTGTTGGTGCGTAATTCAGTGGAACATCGGGGATGTTAGGCATGATGAACACATGCCCTTTGCCAAACATGGGAGGATCTAGAGGTGGAAGTGGTGGATCTGGGGGCTCAGGATCTAGTGGGTCTGGTGGAGGAGGAAACACCGGAGGAAATCAAGGGACTGGATCGGAGGACAAGGGCCTCAGCCACCTCCTCAAGTTTTTTTGAGATGTCTCTACACTTACTAGATTACAGAGGGATAGAAGATGTTGTAGAGCATGTACATAAGTGTGAGCTGCTATGGCACATGAAGGGGATCACAACCCAGAGTGGAAGGCCAATCAATTTACAATGACATTGCAAGGGCACGCATAGCTGGTATAGAAAATATGACCCCCATCAAACGGTTGTGGATTATACCACATTGAAGAATGCATTCCTAGCAGAGTTCCACATACCTGAGTTTGAATAGAAGAGCATCATCTCTCTCAAGGAAATCCAACAAGGAATGGCAGAGAGTGTGTGGGAGTATGATGCATGCTTTAAAACTCTTTTGTCTAAATTGTCTTATGATATCCACCCTTCACAACATGCTTAGTGGTTTTTGGAGGGTTGATCACACCCTTTAGGAGGGCCTTGTCTCATAAAACATTCACAGACCACGTGAGGCGTTGGAAGCTACTTTACATGCGCTGAGGTGGTTGGGAGTGTTGACACTGGTGTTAGCCCATTTTTGGAGGCTCAAATCACTACCATGGCTAAGAAGCTGGAGAAGTTATCTACAAACATGGTTCTAGAGACTCATGGTGGGATGTGGTGTATAGATTGTGACGTAGAAGGTCACACAAAAGATAATGGAGGAATATGCACTCGGAAGGTGGTACGCGCCATAGCGGTAGATTGTGAAATATGTCATGGGGACCATGATGCAAGTAGGTGTCCTCTGCTACAAATGCGTGATCTGCAAGAATGTATCTTGTTATTACAAGATATGTACCTCCACCACACATGACACCAAGGATGGTAGACTGATTGACCAAATTCATGAGGCAATTGATCTTGGTGTGCACCAAACTAGCATTGCCAGTAGTTCCAAAGGAGATGAGCGTCGGTATGAAGAGTGCGGAGATGGAGGTGCGCGTGGAAGAGGATTTCACGAGAGGGTTTTATGGTCATGGTAACCATGGAGGAAGAAGTGAGTTCTCACGTGGAACGTGTTTTAATTGTGGATCCATAGACCACTATAAGCGTGAGTGCCCAGAACTTCTGCAATGCTCATGGTGTGGAAAAAAACATAAGTATGAGGAGTGCCCAAAGTTATATGAGCATATGAGCCAGCAGCACTGGAAGGACAAGGGCACTGCCATGGTAAGTATTAAGAAGGCTGACACACAATGGCTCCCACGGGTAATGCATGAGTCAGAGTTAGAGCCTGTTATGGTGACAAGAGAGCAGAGTTTACATGCGCGCAAAGGAGGCACATTAGCAAGAGGACTCTAGTTTCAAGGGAAGAGGTAGTGCATGGGAAGTATCCAGACCCCACTCACTAGAAGGAAGTCTACCAAGAAACCATGGATGTCATTCAAAGCTTACAAGGAGAGATCCAATGTCTAAAAGAGTAGACTAGAAAAGAGGAGCAAAGAAGAACTGTGGAGGCACCAAAGGATGACCTAGATGAAGTTAAGGAAGTGTGTAAAATGTTGAGGCAAGAGAATGTTATTCCCTTGCTAGGAGCATGGCTGAGAGAGAAGGTACCATGCACTCGGAGAAGAGCATGAAAGGAAAGTCTTACATGCAAACCTTCCCCCTCATAGCCTTGATTATGACAAGGAGATCACATTGAATGTAGTAGATGGATGGCTGCTAAGTAACATCCTCATTGATACAAGTGCGAGGTCAACGTTCTTACCTTGGATGCATGACATCAGATGGGAAGGCCTGCATTATGGCCATCTTCGAATGTGTTGTATATGGAAAATAAAACAAAGGCAATGCCCATAGGTGTCTTGAAGGATGCGACCATTACCATTTAGGGAGCTAAGTTTACTAGGGACTTTGAAGTCTTGGCGCTCGCCGAGGTAGATAATTTCCTAGCATTACTTGGGTGCCCTTGGTGCTATAAAAACAATGCAAATCTCCGGTTTAACAAGGGATACATAAGCTTTGAAAATAAGGAGGAGCGGGTCATTATACCCCTTGTTGATGGAAAGTCCACGCCCTATACTGAACCCCTGGGAGAGGAAGTCCTGGACAGAATATATGTGCACTCCATAAGAGATCCAGAGACAATCCATCCTACAGAGGGAGTCATCTAGTTTGATGATGCTCAATCTATCAGTGATACCACCAGTATAGCATGTGATAATTGGGTGCATGGGACTTATGAATTGGTTGGACGACATCTAAGAGGATTGGTGACCAAAGTAACAAGGGTGCATACGGTCCGACGCCTAGGAGGAAAGAAAATAACCAAGTATTCTGGAGATGCATACCCTGAGGTCTTTTGAAAGAAATGGAAGCTCAATGGAAGGAGGATGAGTGACGTGGGATGCTAAGTTATGTTTTTCTAGGCACAACAACAAGGTGGTGGTCTACGCATAAGCGAGAACCTGTTGGAATGGCGCGAGGTTAGAATTGCACTCACTATTCGATTCTCTAGAAGCAATGTACCCACCACTATCAAGGATTACAATGGCAATGAACCCACCTCTTCCCATATCTAGGTGTGTGAGAGGGTCTAGGGAGAAGGTGCGGAAGCTTTACCACCATCTCTTTGGGTGCACAAGTTGTATTCTACACTACAAGGTTGTGTGCGCTTGGTACATACACTCTGAGACTCACCGCTAGACAGGAAATTGGCAGGAGGTAGTGGCTGATCTTGTTCACACCTTTGAATATCAAAGTACCAAGCCACCAGTTGATAGGGCATTGCAGGTTGTCAAGCACCTTACTATGGGGGATAGCGCCATGGCAGAAGATAGGCTGCTAGATTTACTTGGTGAACCTAGTTTGGAGGCACGTTTTGAAGAAGAGGAAGTAGAAGATATATAGTTTGAGCGCATGTGTGCTGAAAAAGAAAAAGGAAAGTTGGTATATGTGATTGATGGAGAAGAGGCGGAAGGCCTGGATGTTGACCATTCGGTCGGGATGCACGAAGTAGTTGACAGTGTGGATGCACGTGCGTGTGCGTATCATGAACCACTAAAGACCAAGAAGGTTAACATCGGCTCGGAAGAAGAGACCAAGGAAGCTATCATTGGAGACTACTGGTCAGAAAAGGAAGTATCAAAGATCATTGATCTCTTGCATGAATTTGAGGATTTATTCCCACACGGGTACCATGAACTGAAAGGCGTCCACCATTCCTTGGGGAAATGAGGATAAAGTTGAAGGACGGTGCATGCCCGGTCAGGAAGAGACCCTACCAGATGAATCCCAATATGCGCGTAAAGGTAAAGGAAGAGTTAGATAAAATGATAGCATCTGGTATCATTGAAGTTGTAGAAGAATCAAAATGGATAAGTCCAATGGTGATCAACATAAAGAAGGATGGGAGGATTAGGATATGCATGGATTATAGGGAGTTGAATGTTGTTTGTATTATAGATCCTTTTCCAACCCCCTTCACTGAAGAAATTTTGGAAGGAGTTGCTGGGCGCGAGGTCTATTCCTTCACGGATGGATTTTCGGGATACCACTAGGTAAGGATTGCAAAGAAGACCAGGAGAAGACAACTTTCACCACCGAGTGGGGAAGTTTTGCATACATGGTCATGCCCTTTGGGTTGAAAAATGTGCCTATTGTATTTTCACGCATAGTGGTGCAAGCATTTCAGGACTTCATCCACAAGTTTCTTCAGGTATATTTGGATGATTAGATGGTGTATGGATTGGTCAGGGACCATTGTGATAACTTAAGATTGATGTTTGAGAGATATCGGTAGTTGAGGATATCCCTCAACATTAAGAAATGTGTCTTTGCAACTCCATTTGGGACGTTGTTGGGACATATCATATGCAAAGAAGGCTTGTTGGTTGATCCCGCCAAGGTTACAGTTATTGTGGGATTGGGGGAACCTACTAGCCAAAGTGTCATGCATGGATTTCTTGGGCACACTGGGTACTACAGGAAGTTCATTAAAGGGTACGCCAAGATCACCGTGCCTTTGGAAATATTACTTAGACATAAAAGTGCCTTTCAAGTGGGGAGAGGCGTAGCAGAGGGCATTTGACACTTTGAAGGATAGGCTTGTCACCACACCTATTTTACGATTCCCTTCTTGGGATAAGCCTTTCCATGTCCACGTGGATGCCTCTGGTACAAAATTGGAGTGTTCTTGCACAACCAGGTGAGGGAATTGTTGATCACCCCTTGTGTTTTGCAAGTAGGAAGTTGACACCAGCAGAGCAAAATTATACAACAACTAAGCACGAGGCATTGTCAATGATCTACGCACTTCATAAGTTTAGACAATATCTGTTGGAAACTCCTTTCATATTCTACACTGACCATATGGCCTTGAAGTATTTAGTAAACAAATCCATGTTGCAAGGGTGCATATGTCATTGGGTACTCTATTTCAAGAATTTGAGTTCACAGTAGTGGTGAAACCTGGAAAGAACAATTGTGGGCCTGATCATTTATCAAGAATTGATTCAGGGAGGATGTGCAGAGCATCAAGGACACTATGCTAGATGCGCAACTATTTAGGTTGCGCGTGCACGCCCTAGAGTTAGAAGACATTGCTATTTTTCTCAAGGAAGGTGTGGCACCCGAAGGAATGAAAGCATTGGAAAGAAAGAAGTTAGCCATATGCGCCACACCCTACATGTTAATCAATGGAGATTTGTATAAGATGGGTCATGATGAGGTTTTGCCACTGGTGTGTGTTGGAACATGAGTGCATTACTATAATAGAAGAATCCCATGGTGGGATTGCTGGAGGACACTATGTGGGAAATGCAACCGCGTGCAAGATTCTAATCTGCAGGACTATGGTGGGAGACGATTCACCAAGATTGCATTGAGTTTTGCAAGGCCTGTGACCATTACTAGCTCCTTGGTAAACCTGGAAAAAGGGATGAAATGCCCTTGCGACCCATACCAGCAAACAGTGGAACCCTTTGAGAAGTGGGCAATAGACTTTGTTGGGCCAATCTCGCCTAGCAGTGTGAAGGACTAGCTCATGGTATATCATTACTTGTACTGACTATCTGACAAGGTGGGCAAAAGCAACTCCCACTAAGGATTGTACCACAACTACAGCTACTGCTAGATTCTTATGGGAAAACATAATCAGCAGGTATGGATGCCCATTAAGCTTGACAAGTGATAGAGGCACTCACTTTCTAAATGAAACCATCAGGATTCTATTAGTAGAATTCATGGTAGCCCATCACAAAACCACTCCTTATCACCCTCAGGAAAATGGAACTATAGAGGCATTTAACAAGATACTTAGTCACACATTGACTAAGATATGTGATGTTGGTAGGTAGGACTGGGATGATAAGGTATCAGCCGTTCTTTTGGCATATAAAAACTTACAAAAGATTAAACAAAGCCACATTGTTTCAATTGGTGTTTGGAGTGGAAGCAGTCCTACCGGTTGAGTTTATGTTACCATCGTTGTGTATAGCACACACAGGCAGATTAGATGATGAAGAAGTGCTGGAAGAAAGAATTGATGAATTGATAAAACTGGATGAAAGGCTCATTAGCCAGGTGGAGCCAAAAAACTGAAAAAGCTAAGCAAAAGGCATGGCATGATCGACATATTAAAAACAAGAAATTTGAGGTTGGGCAGATGGTGTTACTATATGATTCAAAATTTTGTGCCATCCTAGGAAGTTGAAAGTCCATTGGTTGGGTCCTTATGTAATCTCATACATCCTTGATTCAAAGTGCATGCCATTACAAGTGATAGATGGGACAAGATTACTTGGACACTTCAATGGGAGTGAGTTGAAGCCCTATTATAAATAAGGCTTCTTGGTGTTTGTAAATAAGGTAGTTTTTCTAGTTAGGTTTAGGATTTCCTTTATGCTTTTTCCTTTCATGTGTTTCCCTTTCGCGTTGTTGTCTTATTTTGTGCCTTTATGCACCGGAAACCTTATTACTTTTTGGAGTTATGAATGCGAGAGGGCCTGCATCATTTTAGTGTGGGGTGAGGAGATAAAGGGAAGCATGGAGAAATTTCTAGGAGGATTGTGTTGGTTGACCGTTTGAAGTGGCCCTATTGAAAAGATGCATTAGGAGGAAAAAGGAAGATTGGTGGCAAGATAAGGCTACATTGGAAATCCATGTACAAAGGAGAAAAGCGTAGAAACAACATGAGGTAGGTGAAAGCAAGAGTCATGAGGACAGAAGAAGTGCCTTCGGACACTGGTGACGTGTGCGCAAGAGTCTTCTGTCAAGATGGATTGATTACATGCGCTAGAAGGTTGGGAAAGTTTTCCGTGTAAGGATTGGGCATGAGTAAGGGCGATGAAGTTGGGTTTTGTTTGAAAAATCTACATTAAATACTATCGTATGGTGGTAGGTGGGATAGCCTTTAATGCGTTAAAGCAAGAAAAACTATAAATACAAGGGTGGACACTTCATTATTTTACTTTGTGCATATGAAGAAGAGTTCTATTTTGAGAACTAGGGTTTCAAGAAGTGATTCATGTGAAGAAAAATTACTAGAACTCGAGTGTAAGCGGTCCATTTGATCTATAAACTAGAGCATAAAGTAACTCATGGACGTAGGAAGTATTGTGAAGAAGCGTTGTGAGAAAAAGAAGAAATCTGAGTTAGGGTTTGAGTTTTAGGGCACGGAGCACAAGAGAAATTCTTCACCAGATTAAGATTTCAACTAGGATGAAAGCAAAGGGTGAGATGACGGCCACTAAGCCAACCAATAAACAAGTAGAACCTTCTAAGAAAGGAAAGGGTAAAGGCAAAGGTAAACATGAAAACAAGAAGATATACCGGAGAAACAAATGAGGAGTGGTATTCAGAAATGCAATACCTGGATGGAGTTTTGCTAGGGAAAGAATGGGAGTCACACCAGAGAAAGATGACATTAAGTGATTATAACCATCGGTCAAGCACAATTGAGAAGGAGATGGCATTGGAGTTGGTGCACCCAACAAATAAAAGAACATCAGATGGGTTGCTGATTTATAATGATGAGGTCAAGATAAAAATGGAGAAGGTGGGACTTCTGTAACTTTATGAGTTGCCTTAATTGGGAAGCTTTGAGCACTTTACCAATGGCTGATGATGTGTGTCCATGAGGACTTCTTCCATTTCATAGGGCGCAAGTTGCAAATAACACCCTAGTTGATATCGCGCTTCACATGCCTAATCTGTGAAGGGGACAGACTGGAGGATGACCTCCATGATGAGGAGTGATCAAGGAGACCGTCACATCCCATGAGTACAAAAAGGGATCGAGATATTATGACATCTGGACATCAGTGACCCTAGTGATGAAGATGGCCACACACCTCATGTCAAAGTTGAATGGACAAGAAAGGTGGACCTAGGTGAACAAGCCCTGGTTGAATGTCTATAGGAAGATTATAGAGGGAACCATCTACAACCTATCCGCATACATTCATGGGATGAGTTATCAGGCAGTGAAGAGGAGGAGGCAAAATCCACTTTGGCAATATTTTGTTAACCATAGTGTTTTCAAAAATTAGAGTGTCGGATGCATCGAAAATTCATTTGGGAGTATCTGATGAAGACCCTTCACTGCGAAGAGGTTTGAAAAATATACATGAATCAATGACATCAGTACATAAGGCGCGCTTGGATAAGTGGTATACGCACCTAAGGAATGCATTTGGGTAGAATGGTGAATTCCCGAACAACTCCCAGTGACCACTAAGGGAGAGGCAGAATTTGTGGTGTACCAACATTTCTGCATTGGCAAATTTGTGTTAACAGATGGCACATGGAGCCCTTGGTGCAAGCTCCCTTTTCCTTCACAGCCCAATTCTTTCAAGCAGGGGTGAATAGATTCAAGGAGTCGAAGAAGCTGGATCTCGATCTACCTAACCTAGACAGAGAGCATAGAGAGATGTGAAAGGGTTGGTGTACCCTAGCAAGTGCACGTACGTTGAAAGGTACATTTCACATGAGGTACACATAGTGAGGCCTTTAACATTGCCTATTGCTAGGAAGGATGCGGCAAGGATATACCTTCGCATCAGGACCAAAATTTGAAAAGGGCGCATACTAGAGAGTGAAGTATCAATTCCCGAGGACCCTACGGCAAGAAGAGGCTGCGCCCTAAGAGAAAGGAGAGGGAAGAATAGGAGGAGCCAAGGTTGGTGGAAAAATAGGTTGTAGGTACCCCTGGGCCAAGTACCTACATCCGAAAGAAGAAGAGGATGATGGTCAAGGAGAAGACCCCAGAACCAGCAAAGCCACCAGTTGAAGAAGAATCATCTCGAGGAGGAGAAGAGCTGCATCCCTACATCAGGATCTTCACTAAGGAAGAAGAGAAGAAGATAGAAGAAGCGGAGTTAGAGAAAATAGAAGGCTTGAGTGCATATAAGGGCGAGGAAGATGATGACAGAGAAGAAGAACTTGAGGTGAATCAGGAACCAATTGAGGTGCAAAAATCGGAAGAAGAGGATGGAGAGGAGGTAAAGAATGAGTTCATCTTCGCATGTAGGTAGGGCACCCAGGAGGAGGAAGGTGCCAAGGACAGAGAGAGGAGTGAGGAGGCTAGTACAAAAGAGCCAAGTATGCCCAAGCTCACGGAGGAGGAGGTGAACGAGAAGGTGACAAGGGAGGTAGAAAAGATTATTGAGGCCTTGGTTGATAAAGAGTTGGAGTGCAGCGTTGGTGTTAGATGAATTCAAGAAAGAAAGCAGAGAGAGAAGCCACAACAACACAAAAGGGCCCATTCTAACAGAACTATTCCCAAGGGGGCGTGCGCACGGGAGTAAGCACACGAGAAGGAGAAAGGGAAATTATGGGTTATGTTAATGACCCCAAAAAAGTGTTGCGACGTGCTTCCAGTTACCATACCCACCAATGAACTTATAGCAATGGAATCTTTCGATCCTGAGGGTGGTTACTGAGGACAAGGAAAATTCTCTCATGGGATTTTGAGTGTTGGTTGGATATTTTGTCGACCCAAAATATGAGGTTGACCATAGTATATGGGATTAAATCCCTCCTCAAAGACAGTGAGGCTACTGCTACTAATCTAAAACTCAGCGAAAACAATATATACATGTATTCACACTAATCTAACCATTGGGGGTTGGGATAAAATCCGAAATCCACATTCACGTGATTCAAAGGTATTGCTTTCATAAATGAACTGGGTTGAAAAACTATTACTGATGAAAGAAGTACAATGGAAAAGAAATGAGAGAAACATATTTTCTTAGAGTAAATGCGAGCACGAAATAATCATACGAGCTTTAGATCATAAATATAATGTCTAAGATGATTAGAAACACTAAGACGCTATGCAAAGAATAGCTTAAGATCATGAACATAAGAACAATGTCTTAAGAAAGATATATCACACAACACAAAGTTTGCGAAATAATATCAACTCTATTCTTTGAAATGATAGAAACGAAAACACAAAGTTTTCTTCTTTCCAATAGCTCGAATATTACAAAAATCTCGACCCTTTGGAATGCATAAGCATCCCTTATTTATAATAAAAGGGAACAAGAGAAAATAGGATAAATCCCGAGAAAATAGTGTTCTTTAAACAAGTGTTCTATTTTGCTTGAATCTCATGCGAGGAGACCAAGTCAAAATTTGCTTCCTACATGATGAAACAGAAATGAAAAAGACATGTCAATTTCAAGATTGAAATGACATGAAACGTTGGGACTCAATCTGAATCGTCATCCTTTGCTCCTTCATCTTTTTCTTCCTCCAGCTGAGACTGTTTGTTCCGAAATTCTTGAAACTTTGAATTATGCCTTGCATTTCGTTCTCATCAGGCGCAGTGGAATGATCATTCCAAATTTTGCAGGTTTCATGAATATCGCTGGCATTTCCGGGAAGCTTTTTCAATCCTTTGCTGAGCTTTCTCAAGGACTCAAAAGAATGTTCAATTCTTACAAATCAATCAATGATCTCAATACCAAATCCGTGCGTTGGTTCATGCTAAACAGACTCTTGGACTTGTTTGAAAAGATCATCTGCTGATAGGACTCTCCGAGTTTCCAACTGACACCTTTGGAAAAATCTTCAGCAAATCTTCTTCCAAATCACTTTTTCCATCAATCAATTTATCCCTTGATTCTCTCAACTTAGCGCAGGCTTCGTTGAGAATCCTCACCCTGAACCTGATGGCTTTAGTCAGCTGAAAATGCTTATCCGTATGTGGGATAACGCCTTCTCCTACCAAGAGATGTGCTGGTATTTTCTTTAATACTTGGAGAGCTTCATAAGTCAAATCAAGATGTCCAATTTCTTGAGAAAACTCATCATCCATCTTCTCTCCATCCTTCTGAATATCCCCCACAGATTGATGAACTTTCACAACTTCTTGTATCACCTCCTTCCCCTGTTGGAGTAACCTTTGGATCCATTCATCAACCACTCTTCCTTTTTAGCGATCTTCTCAATTGAGGTGCGGTGATGAGAAATCGAATCCGGCTTGAGGACATAAGAAGATTGTATGGATTCAAGGGCTTTGAGAGTTTAAGCAAAACCTCGATCATTGCTCCACTTTTCCTTTAAGCTCATCTCTCTTGTCTTTTGTTTCTTTCAACTTCTGGCACAACACGTTTGTGGCATCCCACACATCTTGTTGTGCCCCTTCTGCTGTCACTCTTCCTAGAGCCACCCTGGTTATCTGATAATCAGAGGCTGTTATGTCCTCTTTACTTTTTGTCAGTCGTGGGAGTGGCTATCTCTGCGAACTTATCTCCTGAAGCGTCCACCAAAACCCTTGAAACTGTTTTGGGTTTCTTGACTGATTTAGTAGTAGGAGCCTTGAGTGAGCTGAAATCAAAGGCAGCAGGGGCACAATCACCTTCCTCTTCCTCGAGTTTGCTCGAGTAGCCATTGCAGCATATCGGAGGAGTTGCCACGGTTGTAGAAGCTGGTACCATACTCTCAAGGGGAGAAGATTCTACTAGTGGAGGAGGAATAGTTACCAACGTGGTAGTAGATCCAATAAAAAGAGGCACAGGAGGGGGAGTGTTGGTGATCACTTGGGTCCCAGAGAGAGAGGGGTGAAGTCAGTCTAGAGAAAATGCGGCCATTCTTGAAGAAGTTGATGGAGAATAAGGAGGTAAGAGTGGTTGTGAGGAAAGAGGCACGATTCGGACTCCAAGCCTTGGATGCAAGAGATAAAGTCTCTTGACAAATCGGCAAATGGTGAAACCAGAGGTGGCTTCCTTCTCCTTCCAAATTAATTTCTCCTATTTCGGTGGTGTTGGTGATTCGGCACATTCATCGTTTCAATTTGGAGAAATAATTAAAGAGATTTCTCTTTCTTTCCTCTTTTGACAATCTTGACCTTTATAGGCCCCCTAGAAGATTTTCTGTCCTTTTCCTTTTTGGAGGGCCCCACCTGCAGAAGTAGCCAACTTTGAAAACTTATCATCTTTAAAATTCACTCTCCAAGAAGAGAGCCATGCTTTGGTGCATGCAAGAATGGAGCCGACCTATCCGTCAATCGAGGCTTTTCCTCTGATTGACCAATCAATAGGTGGGAAAACATATTGATCTTCATTTAGTCCATCATAGGAAAGATCCAAAACACTTTCATTGTCACTTTGGTACCTTGGGTAAATCAGCAAGCTCAAGTGTTTGAATCTCGGAATTGTCAATCTGCTTATTATCCTTTCTGCATGACAGCAACCTCATTAAGATCAATCCAAATATCCTCTATGTTTGGCACGTGCGAGATGCGAGGGTTCCATCTGCTGAGCACTCCTCGGATGTCAAAACCGTCTTGAGGTTTCATATGCTTCCTCGGCTTGGAAGCTCATGGATAACATTTTTAGCCTTCACCACCTTTGTTGAGCAAGTGTATCTCCCAATAGAAGTGGGAAGGATCAGCATGACCTTATGTTTACTTTGTTGGAATTTATGGAAATCCAACGGTGCCTAACCAATTCCATCAATATTAGTTTATCTCACGGATATCGGAGGAAGGTGAAAAGGAGAGTACATGACCACCGTAGATATGTGAACTTCTTGAAGCCGTAAGAAGACACATCCCCATTTGGAAACTTCACCCGAGGCCTCATCTCGAGACTCTTGTCTTCCTCAATCCAGGAGTTTAGCTGCCACTGCAGATGTTTTCATAGAAGAAGGCGTCATTCACCCTTCGAATTGGTCTTGGGATCCCTTTCTTGTCGAGTTGAGGGAAGTATTGATACACATGACTCCCCGTTACGCTTCCCTTGGTATCCAATCCAGGATAATTCCTCATCCCGGCCGCTGCGATATGTGACATATGAAGACATATAAAATTTCCTTGTGGACAAGACTGTTGTCAGCTGGGAATCTATCTCATTGCTAATGAGAGTGCCCCGATCAATCCCTTGTTGATTCTTCTTGATGGTGATCATGAATTGATACATCGACCTTGGAACATATTTGATTCGGGTAAGGCAAAAGCTTTGACTCAACAAAGTGATGGCGTCATTGATCTCTTGGATGAAATCACTCCTCGGGATAAGTCTCGGGAATCGGACACAGCCGGTTTGGCCTTGATCAGAAACTTCTTGTTTACATGCTTGATACAATTTTCTTGATCGTTATCCCGGGCTTTCTCGACGGTGACTTGATGTCTAAGTCTCCATACTCTTCAAAATTGGGCGGTCGAGGAGGTCATCAAAGTAACCTCCGTCCAATTTGATCACTACTTCTCTGCCTGACTCCTCACGAGAGAAGCCGAGTCATAAGCCGGAGGCATGAGCCAAAATGAATTCGGACAACCGAGCGGCCATGGGAAAACCTGCTACGAGGGTAATATCGGCTATTGCTTTCATCCACTGAGTTTGGGAGGAACTCCTTACCCTACTCGAGAAATCTTGACATCTATATTCCCGAGCTCACGTATCTCGGATGTCGTAGTTGCAATCAATATATGATGGAGACTCCACCTTTCTAAACTTGTATTTCATTCTTCCTGACTTCTCAGTCTTTTCTTGAGATGGACCAGGGTCCGACATGAAGGATGTCGAAGGAAGAAAGTTTCGAAGATCAGGGGATGTCGCGCCTTTGAAACATCGACCTCTTTGGATATGCGAGAAGAAGCGGAAAGCCTTGAGGAGTATGTCGGGAATCCAGAAACCCGATCGCGGCGAGAATGTCGGAAACTCTGGAAAGTGGCACTTGTGATGATGTCGGAAACTCTGGAAAGTCCGGCACTTGTGATGATGTCGAAACTCTAGAAAGTCCGGCACGCCAAACCTTCCAAAATACTTCGGGTCTTTGACACCACACAACACCTTTCAAAACCCAAGAAGAAAACAGGTTTTTGTTGAATTTCAAACATGCACAATCTCTTTTTTTACCATTCATGTACCAAGCACATTTGATTACAAGAAAAATCGAGGAAATAACACCGAGGGTAATTTGAAAAGATAGACCCTAAAACCTAAACCCCGTTTAGAAAACAACTCGGGAAGAAGAAGAATAAAAATCCCACAAAACCCGGTAAGAAAATGGGAGGCGAACCCACGCGCAATCAATCCATAAAAACTAGGAACAAAGAATGAGAGAGAAATACCTTCAACCGAGAGAAAGGAAAGATCGAAAACGGGCGATTCAATCGGGCACGATGCAAGCTTTCGGGTTTCGAGGTTGGAAGAGCATGTATGAAAATCCACGAGTTAAAAACACATCCATTAAAAATAGCGTGTAAATCCGCATATTTATAAGAAAATTCACAATTAATACACCTCGGTGGCACGTGCCAACTCGCAAACGACAACTCGACATTCAATACCATGTCGGCATGCTCAGGAAGCCCGAACCGACACAAAGGCGTGTAGAGTAATTCAGGTTTCGGGTTGCGGGAAACAATCGACACAGAGCATGAGATGTTTAGATGCTTCAACGTTCCGAAAACCCGACCTGAGAGGACTAAATCGGACTTCGGGTATCGGGAGGCAGGCGACACAAAACATGCTTTGGATAAGACATGTTCCGATGCACCAAAGGTCGAAAACCCGACTCGACTCACTTGAAGTGGGTTTGGGTTTTGGGAAACACAAGACATAAAGCATTAAAACACATCTTTGACTTTGTTGGTGAAACCCGAAAACCCAACTTTCTCTAATAAAGGTAATTTTGTGAAACTAGCTTTAAAAATTTCGTAGGGTTATCGATAGTTTGGAGTAAACTCAAAGCGAGATAATAGAGTCCCACCTCAACGAGGGTCGAGGTTAACAAGGGTGTGATAACTCTACCTGTGAACAAGGGAGACAACCCCATTATAAACGTGCAACAACTTTCAGATGAGTAAGTGTGCAACGCATTCAATAAAGTCTCCGTGGAAGTAGAATCTAGGCTCTTTTACAGGAGTGACAGGGTTAAGGTCTTGGAAGATTTGTTGGAGAAAAGGGAGGAAGAGATAGCTGAGACAACAAAGGGCCTCAGCCTTGAAAAATTGATCAGTGCCTAGTTCTAGCGAGAGTTGAAGGAGGAAAAGGCCAAGGTGTATGAAGTTCACAAGAAGGTGGAGCTCATTTCAAATGTAATTATCTTGAAGCACCCAAATCTTACCCCTCCCGCACAGAAGTATGGTTCTTCCCTAGAATGCCTGGAAGAATTGACTCGGATCCTCACCATAGAAAGGCAACCCCTAGCCTTAGAGTCTGCAGAAGAAGTAGCTGCGTGCACTTGGAGAAGGAAGACAAGCTAAAGGTCATCACACTCATAGTAGAATACAACAAGGTTCTTGCTGATATAAAAATCACTGCCCAATCAGCTGGGATTGCATACGACCATTGCGCGGACCAAGACAAAGTGACAAGCATGCTGCTTTCCAACGAAGAGGCAAAGCTAAAGGAATTCAGGGAGAAGAATAAGAGCAATAGGGTAGAGCGGGAAAGACCGAGGTGGAAAAGAAGTCAGAAGCTATTGAGATCCTACGGGGCTCAATCAAAAACCGGATTAAGGAGCTATACCGGTAATCACAAGGAGAATGGATGCCTTGGAAGATATGGGCAAAGAATTGGAAACAGTGGTAGAGACCTTGAGCACACAAGGGGAGGGATTAACTTTTGATGAGGTGAGCACATTGGTCAGAAATCTTTGCCAGAGGGCACAGGCTGAGGTCGACACATGGGATACTCTAGAGGCCGACCTAAGACAAAATTTTCCCCTCTTACTTCTTTGAGTAACACAATATCCTTTCTTCTTTCTCTTCCCCATTCTTTATTCTTTCCCTTCATTCTTTCCCAAGGAAAGTCCTTGCCATTTTATTCTATTCTTTGAAGGTTTCCGAGGGTGGAGAACAGGTGAAGTGTGGGGTGATGTTGGGCCCCTGAAATAACCACCAAGTTGTGAAGGTGTATAAAGCGCATAAGGTTGGAGGAAGTGCACAAGATAAAGCACGCATAACAAGGTTTAAAAAGGGTTTTGTAGAACCTAGGATGCGTGCCCATGAAGCAGAATCCGAGACTTAGCGATTTTTGGCCTATCAGGCGTAGAACTCATGAAAAACGTGACCTGAGTAGATAAGGTTCCATCATGACGACAGGGTAGCCTAGAAGGAATATGCTTTGCGAGAGAAGATCCTAAAAGCTCATCATGGCAAGGAGTGATGAGCGCAGGCTTGGAGAAGCATGCGCCTAGGGAGATCCACACTTTGACACTTGGCGCCGAATCGAGGTTGTAAAGAGTTTGTTAGCACTTCAGATGCCTATATATACGCATGCACCATAGTCGAGTTAGAGGATGAATGAATAGAGAGATGAATGTATCGATCAATCAAGAGAGACAAGTTAGAAAGAAGAGCTAATTGGGTAGATGAATATATAGGGAAGGATGTACTGAGGGCTTGGGGATGTAAATTTTGTTTTGAGAACCTACATGTATGAATCCAAATATGATGCATGACTGTGGTCTGCCATTCTGTGATATTTTGTATTAAGCATTGAATGAATATGATAAGGTTGCCATATATATTGAATCAAGATATCTTTTCTACTATCATATGCATCTTTCCTTTATGGTCTTTGTTCTTGTATGTTCATGAACCATAAATAAATGCTAAGTCTCTTTGTGGGTTTATTACTTTCTAAGTTTTGTTAAATCTATTGAGCGCTCTCTATTTGGAATGACTGTAAGGGTATAAAATCCATTCTGAGCTCTATGGTTCGTACATGTCTTTTAAAACACTAAGTCAAGATCATGAATGATGTTTTCCACTAGACTCACATAAAGGAGAGACTCGGATCCCTCTTGCATGCCTCGGGTGAGCGCGCTAGTGCCTCTTGGGTGATAGACCAATGCGCATGAGGTTCCCTTGTTCTTTGGTGGGTGTAAAAATGACTACAGGTCTTCCTACTACTGGAGCAGTATAATTTAAAATATCTTTACATGTGGAGGTGCGGGACTTCATTTCCAAGGGTGAGAAACCTATCAAATACCTCTCGCACTATACTTGGGACTCCTTGCCCTCCCCGTGGGATAGAATTGCTGAGGTAATCATGTGTTATTTCACAATTGATGGGTGCTACTTGTTGGTTTATGTGCCTCACTTCTTCATTTTATCCCATCTTCGATGGGAGAAGAAAATAAACCTTGCCGCCTTCCTTTTCCAATCCCTTGAACAACTCTGTCAATGTCACCCGGGAAGGGGAGGACTCTATCCTCCACTAGGGACCTTCGTATCTTCTTGTTCAAATGTGTTGGATCTCTGCCTTTGAGATTTCTTACTTCCCCCTAAAACTGGTCACTACCGCCATACTACGCACTCTGTCCCCCTCTCTTCCTCTACCTCTCGCCCCTCATCCATCTACCACCACCACTTACATGTCTCCTCGGACTCGAATCCGAGGTCGCCATCCCGGGTACCTCCCTCGAGGGTTTTACCCCCACTGCCTTGCTCTTCCCCACCCCCTCGACCAGTCTTGCCTCTTCCGAATCATGGGTCACTTTGTGTCCTCCCCAACCTCGAGTCATGATCCTCATCTCTCGGACGATATCATGGGATTAGCAAAGTTGTATCCCGACTCCCCGGACTCAAGCCTATGGGAATGGATGAAGATCAGCATGAAGATGCACCTACTATCCAGAAGATCTTGTTAGCTCTCTGCCTACCGACAATGGGATCCTTGCCCAAGTGTTGAAGTCACCTTCGAACAAAGATGTTTCTGGAGCTGATCCTGCTGACACTAGTAACCAGCTGGATGATCGTCGGTGGAATTGGTGCCCTCCATATTGAACAAAATCAACACTCCTTCTCAGTCCTGAAGGCCTGGGAGATTTACACAGACAACACCGAGCTATAATCACTAAAGACTGCTCGGAACTTCTCACTCTTGTAGATTAGCTGGCTGATGAATCTGGCTCCTCTAGTGCCAAGAATATCGTTATTGAGCGTAAAAAAGCTCCTGCTTTGTCTTCATCTTGTTTTGCTATTTTACTTTGCTTTTTTTTTTTTTTGGAATTTTCTCGGGTTTTTATCTAAATGTAAACTCCATTGCTAGATCTAGCCTCTTGGGCTCTTTTTACAAGGTTGTGGGAACTTCTAAAACCCTCACTTTACCCTATATTCCAAAAAAATAATATTAATAAAAATTAAATTTTGATGGTGCCTCTAAAGACAACTCTTGTAGGTGGAGGGAGGGCTAATCATAATCTCCTTGTTGCATATGTTGGCCCTATGGGAACCCAATCCAACCACTATGTTGAGGCACTTGTTACTCTATGGGGTATTAGAGTTCTAAAGATCATAAGATTAAAAATCTTATTATAGAGGGTGACTCACTAAATATAATCAATCACCTCAAAGGCACTCATCCCCCTAGCTAGACTATCAAGGACTTTATTCATGAAGCTATTAATATTTGTAATACCTTTACAAATGTCAAAGTATGACATATTTATAGGGAGGGAAACAAAGCCACAAACTCCTTAGCCAATGAAGGGGTATTTATTAATCAAGTAAGATTATGGCATGAGTACAACGAAATCCCACAAATCCCAAATGCAATCATTTCCAAAGATAATAGAGTCGGTTGTCCACAAAAATAGTAAATGTCATCGGAGAGGGCAAGTGAAATATTGGCCTCATGAGTACGCCACACGCTTGGTGTAGTGCCCACATTTTTATAGCCTCAGTTATCTGTTGACTTCTTTATTCATAGACATGATTTGACAGGATTTGATATATTTTGGACATTATGCTATGTTATTTGATCTTCATGGACATGTATGGTGATTTGGGCGCATAGTGCCAATTTAGCTTTGATTAGCATGATGACACATTTCATTAGATGTTGAGGATACTAACATATTTGCTATGATATTTGGACCCATTTGATATATGTTGGATACTTAGTTTAGTCGCATGTCTTGATTTTATAGAGTATTCGATTTATTGATGAGAACACATGATAGCATGGATGTATGTCATTTATATTTATCTCTATGGCTAACTCATGGTGAATTGTGTGTAATTGTGCATGCTTTCACATTTATGATTTCATGATGATGTTATGATATCATAGATTTCATTGATCGCTTATTGAGTAGTTGATTTACACTGTATTGGACATGTGCGTTTAATGTGTGCATTGAGTGTGTAGGTGATAGGTCACAGGAGAACGTGGGTTTTAGGGCAGCTACGCAAATTGTGCACAAGTGGCCCATGGGGCTAAGTCCTAACCATGTTAGTTGTATGAGGCCTTAGTGTTAGATTTCATTATTTTGGGCACCATGAGTGACCCTCATTTGTAATGTAGTATGTCATGTAAAATTAATTATGTTTAGGTTGTTTATTTTGTTAAGTAAATTAGGTTTGGGGACTTAATGGTCCCCACTTGCATTAAGTTTTGTATTTGGGTAAGTGTGTTAATTAGAGAGGATTAGGGTCACATGTGTACCCTTGAGACAGCCCCACATCCTCTACACTTGTGCCCAAATGTGCCAAACCCGAAATTGGGCTATTTATGGCATTTTAAGTGACCCCTTTTAGTTTTGGGAGTTCACTTAGCATGAAAATAATCCCTTGGACCCTACCTATTAGGTAGGGGAATTAATTTCAAGGCATAGAGAGATTTTCCCTCCCATTTCCCTCTCTTTTTCACCATCCATGTAAGATGGATTGGTATGTGTGTTTTGTAAAAAGTTGCACAAACTTGTTTTATTTTCTTTTTGGGAAATTTGGGAGAAGAGTGTTTAAAGTGAATTTATCTTTTCTTCTTTTTATTTTGGGAATATTTGACTTGGAGGGAAGAGAGGGGTGACACATGTCACCCCCTCATTGGTGAGGAAATTTGTTGGCTTTTCTTCAAATACTCCCTCATGGGGAGAGAAAAGTTTTTTTTTTTAATTTTGCTTGGTGCTTGGAGACTTTTTGGAGCTAGAGTTTTCTTGGATAAAGAAGTGGGAAAAGCTAGAGTGTTGGAGAGCTTTTGGAGGTAGGCTCTTGATTTATCTCTATTTTTATTTTCATGATAGATCTTAGAGTTGTAAATGGTTGTATGTTGTTTTTGTTGCTTGTATTGTTTATTGCTTAAGTATGTTTTTGTATTTATTTTCTCCATCCATCATATGGCTTGATGGATTTTGGAGTTTTATGGGGAAGAGGGAGGATATTTTCTCTTAAACCTCATGGCTTGATGGGCAAGCCATGTAGGTTATTTTCACTCCTCTCATATGGTTTGAGGTGGGGAAGTGGTTCATATGGTTTGAACCCCTTCCCCATTCTTGGAGAGGAAACCCAATGGGTTTGAAAATCCTCCCAAGGAAGATTTAGGTGAATGGGTGGAGCAATAAGGAGGGTTTGTTGTCTTGGAGGAATAAGGAGGTTGTGAAGAAATTGTTAGTGTGCATCCTATGGTTGGACCACACCTTTGACACTTTTGGGTATCTCATCTTCTCTTCCCCATTTGTGAGGATGAATATGGTTTTCTCCTCCTTTCTTTTGTTTGTTTATGTTGTGTTTTATTTAGTGCATGGACTTGTCTTGTATGTGAATGTTTTATTGTTTATGTCTCCCTAAATATTGTGCACATTTGTGGAAGCTAGCTCTCTCTCCCATGGGCTTGGGGGAGGCTAGCATGTCTTCTAACTTTGGAAAGGCATGTAATGATGCCTATAGGTTGGGTGGTAAAACAAAAGCTTTTCTCCTTGTGTTGGTTTCCTTGAAAGGCACTCAAAGTTGGAGCTCAAGTATGGAGATGGTTGGAGTTTCTTGATATCATGACTCCTCTTTGTTTTCTTAAATTTTTGGTGAACATTACTCTCATTGTAATCTCATGAATGTGGCTATTTGGAAAGTTCTTTGTCTTGTAAAGTTCCCTCTTTGTGATTTGGAGTCACTTGTAAATTAGTGTCACATTTGTAGGTGTAACCTTCCTTCAATCTTGGAAGGAAGACTTGTTATGTTGATTTCTTATGTATTTTAAGTATGTTGGAATTATGGAAATTGTGAGCTTAAGTTCCATGGAAATGTAAAATTTTCTTGTATGGTAGATGTTGTAAAAGTCTTAAACTTGGTAATGCAATACAAGTTACTGGTTGTTATAAGGTTAGAGTTAAAAGTTTTGATTGTTATATATATATATATATATATATTTAGAGTTTCTCCTTTGCAAGTAAAAGAATTGATTGTTTTATATATATATATATATATATATATATATATATATATATATATATATAACAATGCTATTTTCATATCCTTGTTAGTATGGTAAATGTTTAGGAAGAAAATGTGATATTCCTTGTTGGAAATCCTTCTTGTTTAAAAATTTGAAATATGTATTTTGCTAGAGCATTGGAAAGGAAATCTAGTCATAACATGGAGCCTTAGGATTATCATTGAATGGAAATACTCTCTTTCTTGCAATATATCTTTTTCTTGTAAATTGTTGGTAACATTATTGAATAGAATGGAATTTAGTTTTGCTTCCTTTCCATGTGAAATTTAAGAATTTATCTTATTAGGAAATTAAATGTGAGTTAGCTTTCTTCCTTACAAATTTGTAAACATATTTCAAGCCTCTCTTCCTACTTGAACTATTTTGCTACATTCTTCTTTTATCACATAAATGAGTAAATCATTTTAATATATATGCATTTCAAAACATTAAATTTCTTACTCCTTCAAGAATAACAAAAAAAAAAATCCATTATTTTACAAATTGTAACAATTTTATCCTCATATGATACAAGTTCATATTTAAATATATTTCATATAGTTACATTTTCAAATATAACTATACAATGTTCTTACAAAATATTCATTATTTAATATATATTATTTTAGTTACATATTTTAATTATAATATTCTAAAAAATTATATCTATTATTATATATATATATATATATATATAATTAAATATAAGATAATAATTAAAAAAAAATTAATATAGTATTATATAATATATACAAATATATATTATATAAATAAATATAAATTAAAAGTAAATAAAAATATATATACCAAACAAAATTTATGGTGAAAGTGGTATTGTTTTAAGTACTAAAACAAACAAAAAAATAGAGAATGTGGGGAGGACCAAGCCCTCCCCAAAGGCCTGCGCACCCACCGAACCTCCATCCACCGCCCACTCCACCGTCCACCTCTCCATTCCCATTCCCTCACCCCTCTCCCCTCACCCCTCCACACAGCCGAACCCCATACTCCCTTCCTCAAATCGCCGCCCCTCCCTTAATACAAAACCTGTGACTTTCTTTTTCATTCGGTTTTTCAAATAACATATTTTTTAATTAATACAATCACATATATATTATATATATATATATATATATCTATGTGTGTGTGTGAATATGTTCTGTTCAAAAAATATATTTCAATTTTTTTTATGGGTATTCAACATACCCAACTAGAGATACATTTGGTAGGGACTTACAAAAAAACATAATATAAATAGAAACTTGAATATCCATGGATCCAAAAACTCCATAGCTTCTCAATCTACACAACAAAAAGATAACCAAATGAAGAGAAAAGAAAAGATAAAATTGTGCTAGGGCCAAAATTAGATTGATCCTAGGGCTCACATTAAATCCTACACACTTTAAGTCATTAGAATTTAATAATGAGAAATAAATTAAAGGAGGGTGCGTGGACAAATAAATTAAAAAGGGGAAAACTAATTAGACTAAAAGGGGTGTAGACTATATTTGTGACCCTAACAAACCTATAGTAGAAATAAATAATTAAAGTTGGGAATTGGATTTGTGATTAATAAATTGGGTAAATCAAATTAATATAAATTAATTTATTAGTGGAAATCGGTTAAGCAAAGCATTAGGATTAATTGTTCACTTTAAAAAAAAAAAATTACCCAAATTTTTAGTTACCTTTTGATGGGATAATCGGTGTCTGAGGCGGACCACTACACGTGGGTAGTGCCCCTCTCAAATGGCTCACTAATGATAATCAAAATTTTTAATTCTTACCATTTTTGTCTTTGTCGAGAAACATTCCATCCGTTGTAGTCGGTCTACGGGAGCTCTATTATCCGGTGACTCTCACTCTTCTCAATCATGGGCGGCCCTCCATGTAGAGTTGAGCCAATTTGCGACCCATCTTGGAAGGCTAATGAAGAAGCGTGGAAGGATTTAGATGTTTATGGATTCACGACCTTTATGTAAATAATTAAAGGTCATGACAAACACATTTTTCTTACCTTTGCCAAACACTTTAAGGAAATGGTCTCTGTTGGCTTGGAAATTTGTCTTAAGGAGAAATTTGTGGTTTTCCTCACCAACACTATGGGAATCTAAGTCCCTCTACTTTAAATGGTGCAACTGCCATATTATGCATGTAAAACAGGTGGATTCAATGGTGATTTTTCAACTAGAGATCCATAGGGGCACTCCACTGACCCTATCGCAAAGCCTGTAATTTATTGCTAGGACAAAAATTAGTCTAAGAGTGGGAAATGGAGTGAGAATGAAGACAAGAAGATCAATGATGGAGGTAGGATATCAGATGCTGCATACATTGATCAGAAAGTTCATAACATGCATTTAATTGGAAGAAGAACAAATTTGCAACACCCTAGCTACAAGACTGAATAAAAACACATTGGTCACAAAGTACCAATCGATTCCTCCGTCAAAGGGACATAAAATTCCTTCTTTTCTTATTGCAGCCAAAGTAGAAAACTTGTACAATGAATGGAAATAGAATAAAATTGTAGAAAGAAGAGAATAGAAGAAGATTGACTATCATTTTTGTCCTCTATTCACAAAATGCATTTACAGTCTCCAAATTCAATTGCCAACCCATACAATGAATTTCAGAGCCCATGAAATAGTTCACATGAGGCGGTTATAAATTCCTCGAATGGCCAAGAAGCATTTATAAATAGATTTAACCATTCGGGCCATTTTGAATTCTTGATTTGAAGAAAATGACAATGGTAGTAGAAAACCAGAAATTCATAATTATAACCGTTACACTCTTCGCAGTTTGAATATGAACCATTAGATCTACCTTTGTGCCTTTAAATTTGAGCTATCCACATGATGAGAAGATGATTAGAGTGGCTTGCGAGGGAATGCCTTTTCGTTTTATAACTTTTTGAAGATTTGGCAATTTTTCACTTTTTGGCCCACCGGCCTAGTTTGACTTTTAACATGGACACGTGGCATCTCTTGATTGGAAATAGGTCGCGGCTCGATTTAGAACATTTTGAACCTTTGTTGGAAAAAGTTTAAAATCACAAAATCCTCCACCGGCCCGCACTCTGTGTTGACTTGTCAACGCTGGAAGGACACGTGGCACAATTTGATTGGTTGTGGAGGTCACATTAATCTTTTTACTTTTAACCCCGAAGGCTAAAAACTTGAAATCCAACCGAAGGTCCATCACCTACTTTGACCGGTCAACAGGGACACGTGGCATAATTTCATTGGTTGTGGAGCCATGGGTAGATTCACATTCTTTAAGTTTTAAAACCAAAAGACTTAAAGTTTTAAAGTCTTCCACCCGCCCACGTTTCTGCTTTGACTTTTCAACTCAAAAATGGACACATGTCAGCATCCGATTGGTTACGGGGATCGAACCTTATTATTTTCTCCACTCCGCTCAGGCTCGCGGATCCGCCATCGCCAATTACACTTTTTTCCAAAAAAGGGAAAAATGACAAAGAAATCTCCTTAGCCCCGCCGGTCCGCCTTGGGAAAAAAATGTAACTTAGGTCGCCCGAGCCATATCTTGCAAAATACAAGGAGTTAGAACAACTTCTTTACCTTTTTGAAAAGGGGAAGAAATTTCCCATCTGATGAAGTAGGTTCCAAACATCGTTGAGTCCTTGGAAAGAACCAAAATTCAAAATACTCAGATTAGACCATTTTCAAAGGGGGTGATGCAACCTAGAATTCTAAGATAACACCTGTCGCTTTACGGCACATCACTCAAAGCATAGGTTGAGCACTCACATGAAGCACACAAAGTGTCGAGGTTCCTCTTTAGGAGTTTTTGTAGAAGGATGGTAACATGATGAAGTAATAGGACATATAATTAGAAACTAATCCATCATTACGAGTTATACAAAACTAGATCTATAAAGGCATGTGCTTGAGTATAAATCATTAAGAAATCAATAGCATGCAATGATAAAACATATAAGACACTTTGGTTTGCCAATATTCTTCATATATTAAACATGATAATAGTACAAAAGCTTAAATACAATACGAACAATCATGCATGCATGGATCTCATTACAATTATCTAGTCACATGCACTCATGAATCTCTAATTTTACCGACATAAACAACTAAGTGATTCATTACATATATATAGGGTGGGGACTTTCCCTTCACCATTTAACTATTCCAAAAATAGGTCACATGCTAAGAATAGCCACGTGCCTTTTACAATCATAGCCACACATGCAAGTGTGCTATCTATAGATCACTGATAGTCAACTGCAGTGCTAACTCTATTCTTGGATCATCTACATGCAAAAGCACTTTGGTTCCATCCTCTAAAGATAGATGATGCGTGGCGCGCAAGTCTCGGTGTTGATTGTGTGCTCTGCACGCTAACTCCTAAAAATAGACCTCATGCTCAAAAATGGCTAAGTATTGAACTTGCTCTTCCTGTGGCCCTGGTTTTTCTGTCTTTCCATGCCTTTCAACCCGGCTTGCTCTTCTACGTGAACTCTCTGTGTGGATTATGCTAAGTATTTTCTCTGATCAACATTACCCCACACTAATCTCATTATCGCCCCAAATGATGGTGATGTCTAAGACTGACATAAATACATATTTAAATATATTTCATATAGTTACATTTTCAAATATAACTATCAATGTTCTTACAAGATATTCATTATTTAAAATATATTATTTTAGTTACATATTTTAATTATAATATTCTAAAAAAATTATATCTATTATTATATTATATATATATATACAATATAATATTAAATATAAGATAATAATGAAAAAAATTAATATAGTATTATATAATATATATAAAAATATATTATATATTAATAAATATAAATTAAAAGTAAATAAAAATTATATATACCAAACAAAATTTACGGTAAAAGTGGTATTGTTTTAAGTACTAAAACAAACAAAAATAGAGAATGTGGGGAGGACCAAGCCCTCCCATAAGGCACTCGCGCACCCACCGAACCTCCATCCTGACCCACTCCACCGTCCACCTCTCCATTCCCATACCCCTCTCCCCTCTCCCCTCACCCCTCCGCACAACCGAACCCCCATACTCCCTTCCTCAAATCGCCACCCCTCCCTTAATACAAAACCTATGACTTTCTTTTTCATTCGGTTTTCAAATAACATAATTTTTTAATTAATACAATCACTTATGTGTGTGTGTGTGTGTGTGTGTGTGTGTGTGCTTCAGAAGATTTCTCTTCAATTTTTTTTTTTTTATGGGTATTCAACATACCCAACTAGAGATACATTTGGTAGGGACTTACAAAAAAACATAATACAAGTAGAAACTTGTATATACATGGATCCAAAAACTCCATAGCTTCTCAACCTACACAACAAAAAGAAACCAAATGGAGAGAAAAGAAAAGATAAAGTTGTGCTAGGGCCAAAATTAGATTGATCTTGGGGCTCACATTAAACCCTACACACTTTAAGTCATTGGAATTTAATGGTAATGAGAAATAAATTAAAGGAGGGTGCGTGGACAAATAAATTAAAAAGGGGAAAGCTAATTAGACTAAAAGGTGTGTAGACTATACTTGTGACCCTAAAAACCTATAGTAGTAATAATTAATTAAAGTTGGGAATTGGATTTGGGGATTAATAAATTGGTTAAATCAAATTAATATAAATTAATTTATTAGTGGATATCGGTGAAGCAAAGCATTAGGATTAATTGTTCACTTAAAAAAAAATACCCAAAATTTTTAGTTACCTTTTGATGGGATAATCGGTGTCCGAAGTAGACCACTACACTTGGGTAGTGCCCCTCTCAAATGGCTCACTAATGATACTCAGATTTTTTTAATTCTTACCATTTTTGTCTTTGTCGAGAAACATTTCATCTGTTGTAGTCGGTCACGGGAGCTCTATTATCTCGGCAACTCTCCACTCTTCTCAATCATGGCGGCCCTTCATGTAGAGTTGAGCCAATTTGTGACCCGAACTTGGCAGCGAGGCTAATGAAGAAGCTGTGGAAGGATTTAGACTTTTATGGATTCACGACCTTCATGTAAATAATTAAAGGTCACGACAAACACATTTTTCTTACCTTTGCCAAACACTTTACTACGGAAATAGTCATTGGCTTGGAAATTTGTCTTGAGGATAAATTTGTGGTTTTCCTCACCAACACTATGGGAATCTAAGTCCCTCTACTTTGAATGGTGCAGCTGTCATATTATGCATGTAAAGCAGGCGCATTGATGGTGGTTTTTCAGCCAGGAGATCCATAGGGGCATTCCATTGACTCCTATCGCAAAGCCTACAATTTATTCTTTAGGACAAAAGTAGTCTAAGAGTGGGAAAGGGAGTGAGAATGAAGACAAGAAGATCAATGATGTAGGTAGGATATCAGATGCCTGCATACATTGATCAGAAAGTTCATAACATGCATTTAATTGGAAGAAGAACAAATTTGCAACACCCTAGCTACAAGACCGAATAAAAACACATTGGTCACAAAGTACCAATCGATTCTCCTGTGAAAAGGACATAAAATTCCTTCTTTTCTTATTGCAGCCAAAGTAGAAACTTGTACAATGAATGGAAATAGAAGAAAATTGCAGAAAGAAGAGAATAGAAGAAGATTGACTATCATTTTTGTCCTCTATTCACAAAACACATTTCTGAGTCTCAAATTCAATTGCACAACCTGCATAATGACTTTGGAGCCTATGAAATAGTTCACATGAGGTGGTTATAAATTCCTCGAATGGCCGAGAAGCATTTATAAATAGATTTAATCATTCGGGCCATTTTAATTCTTGATTTGCGAGAGAATCGACAATGGCGAGTATAAAACTAGAAATTCATAATTATAACCGCCGTTACACTCTTGGCCAGTTTGAATATGAACCATTAGATCTACCTTTGTGCCTTTAAATTTGAGCTATCCACGTGGACGAAGATGATTAGAGTGGCTACGAGGAACGCCTTTTTTTTACAACTTTTTGAAGATTTGGCAATTTTTCTATTTTGGCCCTTCGACTGGTTTGACTTTTCAATGTGGACACGTGGCATCTCTTGATTGGAAAGCGGAGTCGCAGCTCGATTTAGAACATTTTGAACCTTTGTTGGAAAAAGTTCAAAATCACAAAATCCTCCACCGGCCCACACTCCCGTGTTGACTTGTCAATGCTAGAAGGACACATGGCATAATTTGATTGGCTGTGGAGGTCACATTAATCTTTTTACTTTTAACCTCGAAGGCTAAAAACTTGAAATCCCACCGTAGGTCCATCGCCTACTTTGAAGCGGTCCAACAGGACACGTGGCATTATTTGATTGGTTGCGGAGCCATGGGTAGATTCACATTCTTTAAGTTTTAAAACCAAAAGAGTTAAAGTTTTAAAGTCTTCCACCCACGTTTCCGCTTTGACTTTTCAACTCAAAAATGGACACATGTCGGCATCCGATTGGTTCGGGGATAGAACCTTATTATTTTCTCCAATCCGCTCAAAGCCATGGATCCGCCATTCAGATATTACACTTTTTCCGAAAAAGGAAAAGTGACAAAGAAATCTCCTCAGACTCCGCTGATCCGCCTTTGGGAAAAAATGTAACTTAGGTGCATGAGAGCCGTATTCGTAAAATACAACGAGTTAGAATGAATTCTTTACCTTTTTGAAAAGGGGAAGAAAATTCCCATCGACAAAGTAGGTTCCAAACATCGTTGAGTCCTTGAAAATAACCAAAAATTCAAAATACTCAGATTTGACCATTTTCAAAGGGGGTGATTCAACCTAGAATTCTAAGATAACACCTAGTCACGCCGCCGGCACATCACTCAAGCATAGGTTGAGCGCTCACATGAAGCACACAAAGGTGCCAAGTCCTCTTTAGGGTTCTTCAGTAAGCGAGATGGTAGCATGATGATGTAATAAGGACATATAATTAGAAACTAATCCATCATTACACAGTTATACAAAACGAGATCTATAAAGGCATGTGCTTAAGTATAAATCGTTAAGAAACCAATAGCATGCAATGATAAAACATATAAGACACTTTGGTTTCAGCCAATATTCTTCATATATTAAACATGAAAATAGTACAAAATATTCATACAATACGAACAATCATGCATGCATGGATCTCGTTATAATTATCCAATCACATGCACTCATAAATCTCTAATTTTTACCGAGCCATACACAACTAAGTGATTCATTACATATATATAGGGTGGGGAATTTCCTTCATCGTTTAACTATTCCAAATAGGTCACATGCTAATAATAGCCACACGCCTTTTACAATCATAGCCACACATACAAGTGTGCTATCTATAGATCACCGATAGTCAATCGATGTGCTAACTCTATTCTTGGATCATCTACATTCAAAAGCACTTTGGTTCCATCCTCCAAAGGTAGATGATGCGTGGCGCGCAAGTCTCGGTGTTGATTGTGTGCTCTGCACACTATCTACTAAAAATAGACCTCATGCTAAAAAATGGCTAAATCGAACTTGCTCTTCCCGCGCCGCCTTTTTTCCGTCTTTCCGTGCCTTTGAACCCGGCACTCTCGTTCTTATGCGCGAACTCGTGTGGATTATGCTAAGTATTTTCTTTGATCAACATTACCCCACACTAATCTCTTTGTCGCCCCAACAATGGTGATGTCTAAAACTGATATAAATACATATTTAAATATATTTCATATAGTTACATTTTCAAATATAACTATACAATGTTCTTACAAGATATTCATTATTTAAAATATATTATTTTAGTTACATATTTTAATTATAATATTCTAAAAAATTATATCTATTATTATATTATATATATACAATATAATATTAAATATAAGATAATAATGAAAAAAATTAATATAGTATTATATAATATATATAAAATATATATTATATATTAATAAATATAAATTACAAGTAAATAAAAATTATATATACCAAACAAAATTTACGGCAAAGTGGTATTGTTTTAAGTACTAAAACAAACAAAATAGAGAATGTGGGAAGACCAAGCCCTCCCCAAAGGCCTGCGCACCCACCGAACCTCCATCCCACAACCCACTCCACCGTCCACCTCTCCATTCCCATACCCCCTCCCCTCACCCCTCCACACAACCAAACCCCATACTCCTTTCCTCAAATCGCCGCCTCCTTAATACAAAACCCGTGACTTTCTTTTTCATTCGGGTTTTCAAATAATATATTTTTTTAATTAATACAATCACTTATATATGTATATATGTGTGTGTGTGTGTATGTGCTTCAGTGCAGATTTCTCTTCAAATTTTTTTTTATGGGCATTCAACATACCCAACTAGAGATACATTTGGTAGGGACTTACAAAAAACATGATACAAGTATAAACTTGAATATACATGGATCCAAAAACTCCATAGCCTTCTCAACCTACGTAACAAAAAGAAACCAAATGGCGAGAAAAGAAAAGATAAAGTTATGCTAGGGCCAAGATTAGATTGATCCTAGGGCTCACATTAAACCCTACACACTTTAAGTCATGGGAATTTAATGGGAATGAGAAATAAATTAAAGGAGGGTGTGTGGACAAATAAATTAAAAGGGGGAAAACTAATTAAACTAAAAGGGGTGTAGACTATACTTGTGGACCCTAACAAACCTATAAAGAGTAATAATTAATTAAAGTTGGGAATTGGATTTGGGGATTAATAAATTGGGTAAATCAAATTAATATAAATTAATTTATTAGTGGATATCCCGTAAAGCAAAGCATTAGGATTAATTATTCACTTTAAAAAAAATTACCCAAAAGTTTTAGTTACCTTTTGATGGGATAATTTGTGTCCCGGCGCACCACTACACTGGGTAGTGCCCCTCTCAAATGGCTCACTAACGATACTCAAAGTTTTTTTAATTCTTACCATTTTTTGTCATTGTCGAGAAACATTTCATCTGCTGTAGTCACTGATGCATGGGAGCTCTATTATCTCGCGACTCTCCACTCTTCTCAATCATGGCGAACCTCCATGTAGAGTTGAGCCACTCATGCACCCATCTTGGCAAAGCTAATGAAGAAGCTCAGTGAAAGGATTTAGATGTTTATGGATTCACGACCTTCATGTAAATAATTAAAGGTCACGATAAACACATTTTTCTTACCTTTGCCAAACACTTTACGAAAATGGTCCTGTTGGCTTGGAAATTTGTCTTGAGGAAAAATTTGTGGTTTTCCTCACCAACACTATGGGAATCTAAGTCCCTCTACTTTGAATGGTGCAGCTGCCATATTATGCATGTAAAACAAGTGGATTCAATGGTGGTTTTTCAAATTTTAAGAGATCCATAGGGGCATTCCATCGACCTATCGCAAAGCCTCGTAATTTATTCAAGCTAGGACAAAAATTAGTCTAAGAGTGGGAAAGGGAGTGAGAATGAAGACAAGAAGATCAATGATGGAGGTAGGATATCAAATGCCCGCATACATTGATCAGAAAGTTCATAACATGCATTTAATTGGAAGAAGAACAAATTTGCAACACCCTAGCTACAAGATTGAATAAAAACACATGGTCACAAAGTACCAATCGATTCCCTCTGTGAAAGGGACATAAAATTCCTTCTTTTCTTATTGCAGCCAAAGTAGAAACTTGTACAATGAATGGAAATAGAAGAAAATTGTAGAAAGAAGAGAATAGAAGAAGATTGACTATCATTTTTGTCCTCTATTCACAAAACACATTTAATGGCCTCCAAATTCAATCACAACCCGTACAATGACTTTCGTAGCCTATGAAATAGTTCACATGAGGTGGTTATAAATTCCTCGAATGGCCAAGAAGCATTTATAAATAGATTTAATCATTCGGGCCATTTTTAATTCTTGATTTGTAGAGAATCGATTTAATGGCAAGATAAAACTAGAAATTCATAATTATAAATCGTTACACTCTTGGCCGCTTTGAATATGAACCATTAGATCTACCTTTGTGCCTTTAAATTTGAGCCATCCACGTGGTGTAAGATGATTAGAGTGGCTATAGGGAACGCCTTTTGTTTTACAATTTTTTGAAGATTTGGCAATTTTTCTATTTTTGGCCCGCTCAATTCGGGTTTGACTTTTCAACGTGGACACGTATGCCTCTTGATCGGGAAACGAGTCGCATGCTCGATTTAGAAAATTTCAAACCTTTGTTGAAAAAAAGTTTAAAATCACAAAATCCTCCACCGCCCACACTCCCCGTGTTGACTTGTCAACGCCGGAAGGACACATGGCACAATTTGATTGGCTGTGGAGGTCACATTAATCTTTTTACTTTTAACCCCGAAGGATAAAAGCTTGAAATCCCGCCGAAGGTCCATCGCCTACTTTGACCGGCCAACAGGGACATGTGGCATAATTTGATTCAAGGTTGTGGAGCCATGGGTAGATTCACATTCTTTAAGTTTTAAAACCAAAAGACTTAAAGTTTTAAAGTCTTCCGCCCGCCCACATTTCCGCTTTGACTTTTCAACTCAAAAATGGACACATGTCAGCATCCGATTGGTCATGGGATCGGACCTATTATTTTCTCCACTTCGCCTCGTGCTCGTGGATCCACCATTGCCAATTACACTTTTTTCCGAAAAAGGGAAAAATGACAAAGAAATCTCTCACTCCCGCCACCCGTCTTGGGCAAAAAATGCAACTTAGGTCCGCCAAGCCATATCTTGCAAAATACAACGAGTTAGAACAAATTCTTTAACTTTTTTAAAAAGGGAAGAAATTTCCCATCCGATGAAGCAAAGTTCCAAACATCGTTAAGTCCTTGAAAAGAACCAAAAATTCAAAATACTTGTCATTTGACCATTTTCAAAGGACTCGGTGCAAGCCTAGAATTCTAAGATAACACCTAGTCACGTTGGCACATCACTCAAGATAGGCCGAGCGCTCACATGAAGTGCAAAAGGTGCCGTGTCCCCTTTAGGGTCATTGTAGCAAGATGGTAGCATGATGATGTAATAAGGACATATAATTAGAAACTAATCCATGATTACACGCTTATACAAAACCGATCTATAAAGGCATGTGCTTAAGTATAAATCGTTAAGAAATCAATAAAGATGCAATGATAAAACATATAAGAAACTTTGGTTGTTGCCAATATTCTTCATATATTAAACATGACAATAGTACAAAAGCTTCATACAATACGAACAATCATGCATGTACATGGATCTCGTTACATAATTATCCAGTCGCATGCACTCATAAATCTCTAATTTTTACCGACATACACAACTAAGTGATTCATTACATATATATAGGGTGGGGAATTTCCCTTCATCGCTTAAATATTCTAGAAATAGGTCACATGCTAAGAATAGCTATGCACCTTTTATAATCACAGCCACACATACAAGTGTGCTATCTATAGATCACCGATAGTCAATCTGATGTGCTAACTCTATTCTTGGATCTTCTACATGCAAAAGCACTTTGGTTCCATCCTCCAAAGGTAGATGATGCGTGGCGCAGCAAGTCTTGGTGTTGATTGTGTTCTCGCACGTTATCTCCTAAAAATAGACCTCATGCTCAAAAATGGCGAAGTACCGAACTTGCATTCTTCCCGCGCGCCCAGTTTTTCCTGCTTTCCATGCCTTTCAACCCGGCCTCGCTTCTTCTCGCGCGAACTCTCATGTGGATTATGCTAAGTATTTTCTCTCGATCAACATTTCACCACACTAATCTCATTTTGGCCCCAATAATGGTGATGTCTAAAACTGAATAAAGAATGGTTGAATAATAAAAAATGTTGAATGAATCTTACAAAGAATGGAAATGAAGTAAAGAATCAAAAAATTGTTTAGGCTTCAAGCTCCTCTGTTTCTTTCTGAAGTATCATCTTTGGATAGTCTACCCTAATCTCAGCCTCCAATGTCTGCTAGTCGGTAAGTACTTTTCCGGCCTTCTCTAGAGTACGTACAACAATACCCTCCAATTCATCCTAAGTTACATCACCCTTGTCAATTTGCAACACCAACATAACTGTAGACATTGAGGTACGTGCCTCTTCCAGCACATCCATACTCTTTGCAATGAGTTTGCCCAACTCATCCAATCTTTCCTTTTGTGGTTGTTTTGCTGCTGCCAAGGCCTCGCGCATCTGCGTTACCACTGTTAATCTTTCACCGCAACCTAAGGTTTCATCTTTCATCACTTTATTCACCTCACTATCCTCATCCATTGTCTTGATCTGAATAAGAGCTTTAGGGGCTGTGCAGATGTTTAAGGCATTATCTGCCTTCTTCAATTCATCCTGGAGCACTTGCAGTAATCCTTCATATGCTGTAATCTTGCGCGCTACCGCTGCCTTAGCCCTTTCCGCGTCCTCTTCAAGATTTGTCTCGCTTTCAAGGTATCCTTACTTTTTCATCTTCTAATATCAGATTCACTAGGGTATGCACATAGTGCATTGTTGAATGGAAGGACTCTGGTACCTTTGACTCCAAATGCGGGTGCACTTTTCATCACTGAGTCTCCTATCTCCTCCACCATACTTACGAAAGTATCTTACTTTCTCTGAGTCAAGTCCCGCTTTTGTTTTAGGAGCGCTATTTCCTTATCCATCGCCTCCACTCCTCTACAATGCTTTGATTGTGGTGGCCTTGTAGACTAAAAGGTGTGTAGACTATACTTGTGACCCTAACAAACCTATAGAGTAATAATTAATTAAATTTGGGAATTGGATTTGGGGATTAATAAATTGGGTAAATCAAATTAATATAAATTAATTTATTAGTGGAAATCGGTGAAAAAGCGTTAGGATTAATTGTTCACTTAAAAAAAAATTACCCGAATTTTTAGTTACCTTTTGATGGGATAATCGGTGTCCCGAGGTGGACCACTATACTTGGGTAGTGCCTCTCTCAAATGGCTCACTAATGATACTCATATTTTTCTAATTCTTACCATTTTTGTCTTTTACGAGAAACATTTCATCCGTTGTAGTCAATCGACGGAGCTCTATTATCCGACTCTCCACTCTTCTCAATCATGGGGGCCCTCCATGTGAGAGTCGAGCCAATTTCGACCCATCTTGGTAGGATAATGAAGAACTATGGAAGGATTTATATGTTTATGGATTCATGACCTTCATGTAAATAATTAAAGGTCACGACAAACACATTTTTCTTACCTTTGCCAAACACTTTACGGAAATGGTTTGTTGGCTTGGAAATTTGTCTTGAGGATAAATTTGTGGGTTTTCCTCACCAACACTATGGGAATCTAAGTCCCTCTAATTTGAATGGTGTAGCTGCCATATTATGCATGTAAGCAATTGGATTCTATGGTGGTTTTTCAGCGAGAGATCATAGGGAGCACTCCATTGACCCTATTCTTAAAGCCCTGTAATTTATTCTTTAGGACAAAAATTAGTCTAAGAGTGGGAAAGGGAGTGAGAATGAAGACAAGAATCAATGATGGAGGTAGGATATCGATGCCTGCATACATTGATCGAAAGTTCATAACATGCATTTAATTGGAAGAAGAACAAATTTGCAACACCCTAGCTACAAGTGAATAAAAAAACACATTGGTCACAAAGTACCAATCGATTCCTCCATCGAGTGGGACATAAAATTCCTTCTTTTCCATTGCAGCCCAAAGTAGAAACTTGTACAATGAATGGAAATAGAAGAAAATTGTAAAAGAAGAGAATAGAAGAAGATTGACTATCATTTTGTCCTCTATTCACAAAATGCATTCTGAGTCTCAAATTCAATTGCCAACCCGTCTAATGACTTTCGTGAGCCCATGAAATAGTTCACGAGGCGATTACTAAATTCCTCAAATGGACAAGAAGCATTTATAAACAGATTTAATCATTCGGGCCATTTTGAATTCTTGATTTGCGTAGAAATGAAAATGGCGAAGAGAAAACCAAAAATTCATAATTATAAGCCCCCATGTTACGCTCTTCGCCACTTTGAATATGAACCGTTAGATCTACCTTTGTGCCTTTAAATTTGAGCCATCCACATGGCAGAAGATGATTAGAGTGGTTGCAGTGGAACACCTTTTCGTTTTGCAACTTTTTAAAGATTTGGCAATTTTTCACTTTTTGGCCCACTAGGCCCGGTTTGCTTTTCAACGTGGACACGTGACATCTCTTGATCGGAAACGGGTCACGGCTCGATTTAGAAAATGTTGAACCTTTGTTGGAAATATGTTCAAAATCACAAAATCCTCCACCGCCCGCACTCCGTGTTGACTTGTCAATGCTTTGGAAGGACATGTGGCACAATTTGATTGGCTATGGAGGTCACATTAATCTTTTACTTTTAACCCGAAGGCTAAAAGCTTGAAATCCCGCTTAGAAGGTCCATTTCCCTTTGGTAGGTCAACTGTGAGGACACGTGGCATAATTTTATTGGTTGTGTGGAGCCATGGGTAGATTCACATTCTTTAAGTTTTAAAACTAAAAGACTTAAAAGTTTTAAAGTCTTCCGCCCGCGTTTCGCTTTGACTTTTCAACTCAAAAATGGACACATGTCAAAGCATCCATTGGTTGTGGGGATCGAACCTTATTATTTTTCCACTGGCTCGAAGCTTGTGGATCTGCCATCGCCAATTACACTTTTTCGAAAAAGGGAAAATGACAAAGAAATCTCCTCATCCCCGCCAAATCCGCCTTGGGCAAAAATGTAACTTAGGTCTCGCTTGTAGAGCCATATCTTGCAAAATACAACGAGTTAGAATGAATTCTTTACCTTTTTGAAAAGTGGAAGAAATTTCCCATCACGATGAAGCAGGTTCCAAACATCGTTGATTCCTTGAAAAGAACCAAAATTCAAAATACTCAAATTTGACCATTTTCAAAGGACCGATGCACCTAGAATTCTCGGATAACACCTAGTCGTGTGACACATCACTCAAGAGATAGATCGAGTGCTCACACAAAGTGCACAAAGGTATCAGGTCCCTCTTAGGGTCAGCTGTAGCAAGATGGTAGCATGATGATGTAATAAGGACATATAATTAGAAACTAATCCATCATTACACATTGTGCTTATACAAAACCGAGATCTATAAAGGCATGTGCTTAAGTATTAATCATAAAGAAATCAATAGCATGCAATGATAAAACATACAAGACACTTTGGTTCGGCCAATATTCTTCATATATTAAACATAACAACAATACAAAAGCTTCATACAATACGAACAGTCATGCACGCATGGATCTATTACAAATATCCAATCACATGCACTCATGAATCTCTAATTATTACTCTAGGCATACACAACTAAGTGATTCGTTACATATATATAGGGTGGGGACTTTCCTTCACCATCTAACTATTCTAGAAATAGGTCGCATGCTAATAATAGCCACGCGCCTTTTACAATCATAGCCACACATGCAAGTGTGCTATCTATAGATCACTGATAGTTAACTGTAGTGCTAACTCTATTCTTGGATCATCTACATGCAAAAGCACTTTGGTTCCATCCTCTAAAGGTAGATGATGTGTGGCACGCAAGCCTGGTGTTGATTGTGTGCTCCGCATGCCAGCTCCTAAAAATAGACCTCATGCTAAAAAATGGCTAAGTATTGAACTTGCTCTTCCCGTGCGCGGTTGTTCCTATCTTTCCGTGCCTTTGAACCTGGATTGCTCTTCTGCATGAACTCTCTGTGTGGATTCTGCTAAGTATTTTCTCTGATCAACATTACCCCACACTAATCTCATTGTCGCCCCAACAATGGTGATGTCTAAAACTGAATAAAGAATGGTTGAATAATAAAAAAAATGTTGAATGAATCTTACAAAGAATGGAAATGAATTAAAGAATCAAAAATTGTTTAGGCTTCAAGCTCCTCTGTTTCTTTCCTCAAGTATCATCTTTGGATAGTCTACCCTAATCTCGGCCTCAATGTTTGCTAGTCGGTAGAAGTACTTTCCGGCCTTCTCTAGAGTACGATACAACAATACCCTCCAATTCATCCTAAGTTACATCACCCTTGTCAATTTGCAACACCAACATAATCAGAGACATTGAGGTACGTGCCTCTTCCAAAGCACATCCATACTCTTTCTGTTAGTTTGCCCAACTCATCCAATCTTTCCTTTTGTGGTTGTTTTTCTTCTTGCCAAGGCCTCGCATCTGCTACCACCGTTAATCTTTCACCGCAACCTAAGGTTTCATCTTTCATCACTTTATTCACCTCACTATCCTCATCCATTGTCTTGATCTGAATAAGAGCTTTAGGGGTCTTGCTTGCAGATGTTTAAGGCGTGATCTACCTTCTTCCATTCATCCTAGAGTGCTTGCGGTAATCCTTCATTCTCCATGTACTTGTTCTTCTCCATCTTCGGCTTCAACCGTATGTATACCAAAGTGTGGCCCATGTATCACCAACTATAAGACTTACTAGCTTGATGCTCAGTACTTCAGACAAAATGGTTTCATTGTATGCGCTCCACCCTGGATATACATATTTCTTCCTTAGTGTATGGTAGTCACTGTATACCTTATCTGCATTGAATATCAACCTTTGTGTATCCTTGAATCTATGCACCGAGGCCTCGAAAGTATCTTCTTTGTGAAGGCGATATGGGAGTTTACACCATGGACTCCAGTGCCATCCGCCATTGGGAAGCGCATGATGCAGAAGTGTTGATAGACTGCAACCTGGACTCCGCTTCCTCAACACTAAAGTTAACTCCTTGGGTATTCTCCACTCTTCCTCAAAGTCCACGTGGAGTCTATCATACCACTTTTCTTCTCTTTGCTTAACTTCTTCCTTCATGGACCCCTTGCATAGATACTTCTCAAACCTTTCATCCGGAGACTTATTCTCCATGGGGTACTCCCATATGTTTTCCTTGGGTCCATCTAGTACCCCAATTTCCATGAATACTAAAGATAAAAGCACAAAACCAAAACTTATCTTCTTTCCTGCATGCTTCCTCCATAATTTCTTCGTAAATGTAGCCCGCGATGTTATACACAACCCCATCCGCCATGCGCCTTGCACATGAAACTAAATGGAGTTCACTTGTGACCATCTATCTTGGTCATTCAATTTTGTCACCAAGTGGGTTGTTGCCTTCACCACCGGGTAGTTCTTCAATTTCCCAATATCCATCCCACGCGGACCCTTCATATACCCCAACGATGATGGATCTCTATAATAGCAGCCTTGTCCCGCTAAGTCGCATTATTTATGTCCTCCCTCAAGGATTTTAACCTCACATCGATGATGATGATCAAGCGGAAGAAATCCTTACCCTTCTTCCTGTAAAATAGAAGAAGTCTTCATGGATGCGGCTCATCAACCATCTGTACAATGGTTCGTACTTCCCAAAATATGGAAGTTCATAGAGCTGGTACACTCCAGTTCTCCTCGATTATTTTTTCTCCAAAGTCATCATAGACTCCGCATGTCCTCTGTTGCAGGTGCTTATTTGTTTTGGATGTAAACACTGACATCCAATTCCTTCTTGTTATTAGAATTTCTATGGTTGTATTCACTTATTTTTCTCCTGCGGATGTAGGACTCCCATTCTTGTCCGACAATCACCCCTTCTAGGTATTGCATTTCTGAGAAGTTTCTCTCATGAGCCATCTCTTCTTCTTCCTCCACCACTTTCTTCTTTCCTTCTGCTATTTCTGCACGCTTTCTTAGGAGCCATTTGTACCTTGCAAATTTTTTCACTACCTTCTCTATGTTTGTTAATGGTGGATCCAAACCCTAGCTTGATTCAAGCGCACACCTATAATGTAGTAGCAAATCGCTTTCCTTGTGCTAGAAGCCATGATACCTTTCACGCGACACAATATTTCACACATATGAACATGTTTAACAATATCTTCGATACCTCTATACTCGCGAGATGAAGAGACATCTCCATATAAATGTTTCTCGGGTTGCTTTGTGGGTCTTGACCACCCGATCCGAACCTCCTTAGTTTCCTCTACCTCCGTAACCACCAGCCCATTGGAACTAGAACTACCCATACCTCTCGATCCTCCACCTAAAGTTAGAATAGGGCTATAGATGCACTCCCCATGTTCCGATAATGGTGCTATACTAGACCCCTAAAAATGTCCGTGAAGTAGTCCCAGGTTCAGAGAGGTGAATCCCACATTCGACGTGCCCATATTCTCGCATGGATGATGAGCCTAAAAACATACCCCTAAAGATTAACAAAGCCATCTTTGTTTCCATTGATGTACTTGTTGTCGACTTTCTTCTGCTCTTTCACTTCCTAAATGAAAACTTTTTATCTTTTATACTGGATTTTGTAAAACCAAGCGCAAGGGATAGGTCAGCAGGTTGGCTTAGATGCTCGCCCACGGCCCAGGTCATATCTGCTGGCATGCTTCCATGTGAGGCCGAAGAGGGTTCTCTATCATGCTTTCCTAGATGGGGGAGTTCCTAATGCTCTAGCTCTTCGTCATCTTCATGAGCCTCAAATACTTCACGAACCATCTCTCTCCATAGCACCATCCATTTTACAACCTCTTGCTTCTTCCATAATTCCCTCTCGCGCACCTCATCATACTTCAGTCACCTCTCTTCTCTCTGTCGTGCTACCACTAGGTCTTCCATCTTTCACCAATCCCTGTTGCTTTACCCCTGTACGTGGAGGTTTTTAGCTTGCTATAGGTTTATCTTCCAAGTTCAACGTTACCATTAATATCTTGATCGCCATCGGAATACCTTGCAAATATGTCCCTCTAGGATACTACGAAACTGAAATTTAGCTACCTCAGGAGAACGAATAAGTTGATATCAAATACCTCAGAATATAGCTATTTAGAACACCACAAAACCACATATCTACCACGTGAGTCTAGATCAAGTCAAGCATCATCTAGTGTTTGAAATTCCTCATGTGTCAAAAAAGTGTGCGATACCTCCAATTCCACTTAGATGCATATGCAATAACCACTCGTATAATTCTCGGAAAGAGAGAAAAAATCTCTTGTATAAACTGTCATACAAATTCTATTCTACCTAAGTGCATGTGATAAATCCAGATCTAGTGCTAAACCTTCATGCGTATTCTTCCTCCATATCATGAATCCATTCTTCAATGCTCGCCAAAGTTATCTCGGTATATCTTTATTGCGAACCATCCACGAAACAATCGAAAAGAGGTCCCGTAATGGAACCAATGATGCAGCCTAGAATTCTCAGATAACACCTAGTCATGCTAGCACATCACTCAACATAGGATGAGCACTCACCTGAATTGTGCAAAGGTACCAGGTCCCTCTTTAGGGTTGTTGTAGCAGGATGGTAGCATGATGAAGTAATAAAGACATATACTTAGAAACTAATCCATCATTACACAATTATACAGAACCAAATCTATAAAGGCATGCGCTTAAGTATAAATCATCAAGAAATCAATATCATGCAATGATAAAACATATAAGACACTTTGGTTTGGCCAATATTCTTCATATATTAAACATGACAATAGTACAAAAGTTTTATACAATACGAACAATCATGCGTGCATGGATCTGTTACAATTATCCAGTCACATGCACTCCTGAATCTCTAATTCTTACCGACATACACAACTAAGTGATTCATTACATATATATAGGGTGGGGGATTTCCCTTCACCATCTAACTATTCAAGAAATAGGTCACATGCTTAGAATAGCCACACGCCTTTTATAATCATAGCCACATATGCAAGTGTGCTATTTATAGATCACCGATAGTCAAGCGATGTGCTAACTATATTCTTGGATCATCTACATGCAAAATCACTTTGGTTCCATCCTCCAAAGATATATGATGCATGGTGTGCAAGTCTCGGTGTTGATTGTGTGCTCCGCATGCCAACTCCTAAAAATAGACCTCATTCTAAAAAATGACTAAGCTCTTACTAAGTTGTCTCCTGTCTTCTGCAATAGGCTGAACTGGAAGCTGGAAGTCCCACGTGCTTAGTTGTTCTGTCTTTCTCGCCTTTGAACCCGGCCCGGTCTTCCACGTGAACTCTGTGTGCATTACTGCTAAGTATTTTCACGATCAATAGGTACAAACTCAAAATTTAGGATTAACTTGGAAGAATGAAGTAAATTTTTGAGTGGACAACAATGACCAGCTTGGGGACATGAAATGGATTGAGCAGGAGAAAACATGGCATGAGGATACGAGTAATCACAAGTTTTAAAACATATAACGTTGACCAGTTCCTTATCCATTGGGCATACAGAGTCATGTACAAACACGAAATAAAGAAGGAAGAAGAGGAAACAACCAAAAACACACAAAAATAGAAAGGAGAAACCAAAACATGCAGCATGAAATGGAAAAAACAAAGCTATGGTACAAGGTGAGGGAAACTCACTTTCACTGATGATATAGCTTCAAATATTGCCCACTCCTAGGCAATCCTAATGGAGTTCCATCCAAGTATGATAAGAGAAAAACATTCTCACCACAAGTTCCATGAATTTGAAATGGTCCTAACCACAAAGAATCAAATTTTCCATGACTGCCCTTTGGTTCTCTTCTCTTGTCCCAAAGTAGGACAAAATCTCCAACTCTAAACTCTCTTGCCTTGGTCCTTTTGTCAAAGAGTTTCTTCACTTTCAATTGATGTTCTTTGATTCTGTCCACCACCTGAGATTTGTTTTCTTCCAACTTCTCAAGAAAAAGGATCCTTTTGTCAATGGAGTCTTTGTATTGGCCATCTTCCACTGATTGAAGCAATTTGAGGGCTGGCATTTCAATTGTGATGGGGATCTCTGCTTCAACTCCATACAACAACTGAAAAGGTGATGTACCTATGGCCTTCTTGGGAGTGATCCTATCAGCCCACAATGCATCATACAATCTCTTGTGCCAATTCCTTTGATTCTCATCAACAAGCTTTCGAACAATGGTCACAATGTTCTTGTTACTTGACTCAACTTGACCATTTCCTTGTGGATAGTAGTCAGAAGAATGGGCTAGAGAGATTCCAAAACCATAACAGAACTCTGTCAACTCTCTTGAAGAGAAATAAGTGGCATTATCTACAACAATCTTTTGAGGCACTCCAAAATGGACAATGATGTATTCTTTGATGAAACTGCATACTACTTCAGAGCTAGCTTGTTTGGTTGGAATGGACTTCCACCCATTTGGTGAAGTAGTCTGTGGTAGTGAGCACATAAGTATGCCCAACACTTGAATGAGGATTCAACACACCAATGAAGTCCAGCCCCATTGTTGAAATGGTTCTTCAATGATCACAGGCCTGAGTGGCAATGCAGCTAACTGTGGTTTTCCAACAAATTGTTGGCATGCTTTGCATTTGGAAACCCAACTCTGAGTATCAACAAAAAGAGAAGGCCAATAATACCTACCTCTGAGAATCTTGTGGGCAGTGACCATTGCTGAAGAAGTTTCCACCACATGCTTGGTCATGATAGGCCTTAAGCAACTTTCCTTGTTGCTCTTTATCAACACATCTAAGGAAACAACCATCCATCCCTTTCTTGTAAAGTGCATGATTCCAGATCACATACTTGGCTGCCTTTAGCTTGAGATTCCTTCTTTGCTTGTAATCTAGATGAGAGGGACATTCTCCATAAGTGAGCAGAAAGGAAATATCTACATACCACTCATCAGTAGTGGTTACAAAGAGAACTTGTGGGTAGTCTTCTGAGCAAGGTTGAACAAGTGTCATCTTTTTCTCCATGCTGAGCTTTGAGAGTTTCATCTTCAGCAATCAACTTGCATAAGCCATTCCTCTTACCAGATTAGAGGGCCTAATCTCTAGGTCATACTCTTGAGTCTTTGCAATCCAATTTCCTCTTTTGACTCCAGGATCTTGTTGTGTTAAAATGGACTTGATTGCACTTCCAGGGACCATCACCACAGTATGAGAATTGAGGATGTAGAATCTGAAGTTCTTCACAGCCTTAACCACTACATATGCATGTTTTTCCAATTGACTGTAGTTTAGCTCATGCTTCTTCAAAGGGCAACTCATGAAAGCAATAGGTGCTTCCAAATCTTCATCATTTTTCTGGACAAGGACAACAGAGAGAGTGTGTTCTGAGGCATAGCAGTACATGATGAACTCCTTGTTGAAATCTGGAGATACAAGAGTTGGAGCTTTGGCAATAGCTCTCTTGATCTCTTCAAATGTAGTTTTCCCTTCATGGATCCATTTGAAACTTTCTTGAGGCTTCATCATGGAGGTGATGTGCTTTGTAGTTCAGAAAACTTAGGGACAAAGTGGCGAAGAAATTTTACCTTCCCAAAGAATGAGTGCACTCCTTTCTTACTGGTGGGAAGAGATAGTGCTTGAATGGCTCTTACCCTCTCAGGGTCAATATGTGCTCCATGTTTGTTCACAATGTGCCCCAAAAACTTGCCTTCTGTGACTCCAAAGATGCATTTCTTAGGATTCAATGATATGCCATGTTTCCTACACCTTGCAAGAACTTGCTCCAAATGATGATGTGCTCCTCCCTTTTTCTTGAAAATACTGTGAGGTCATCAAGGTATATGACAATGCAATGCTTCAGGTATTTGAATCCAAGTCCATTTCTCTTTGGAATGTGGCTCCTGCATTGATTAGGCCAAAAGGCATTCTGCTATAGGCAAAAGTGCCCCAAGGGGTTGTGAATGTTGTTTTGCTACAATCTTCCTCTGCCACTTTGATTTGGTTGTACCCTGAAAACCCATCAAGCAGAGAGAGCATCTCAGATCCAGTGACTACTTGCAAAATGTGATCCATGATTGGTAGAGGGTAGTTGTCCTTGAGTGAGGCTTGATTCAAATTTTGGAAGTCAACACATATCCTTATCTCACCATTCTTCTTCCTCACTGGCACAATGTTAGCCACCCATGTTGAGTGGTGAATGGGAAAAATGATTCTGGCATTTAGCATCTTGGTCACTTCTTCCTTGATGATGTCAGCAATCTTTGGGTTATAGGGCCTTTGCTTCTTACCTAAAGGGCTTAGCACCTTGCTTCAAAGGAATGGAATGGTGCATTTCCTTTGGTTGGAAAGATTTGAGTTCTTCATAGGAGTAAGCCAAAACATCAGAGTATTTCTTGAGCAGAGCAACAAACCTTCTCTTCTCTTCAGGTGAACAACATTTTCCAATGTTGACCATTCTTGGATCTTCTAAAGTACCAATGTTTTCTTTATCAAAATCAGATGGACACCGAGAAGATAGCTTTTCTTTCTCTGAATGAATCTGTCATGTTTGTCAAACAGATCTTCCAAAGAGACTAAGCCTTTGGGAATCTTGTTGCCTTTCAGTCTGATCATGCCCTCATCATCAACTTCTTCAATTCCATCAGTTTCTTCTTTAGTAACAACTTCCCTATGAGGATTGACACTTCCTTCAAAGAAGAGATTATTGAAATTGTCTCTTTTCTCTAAGAAGGTCAAAATTTGATTGTCATCATTGAAGACCTACCAATGATTTGCATTATCAGGTACACTAGGTCTGAATACCATCTCAATGGTCACTTTTGTCTTTGCCAAAAGAAGGATGAGGTGTCAATAAGGAGGCTGACACTGCAAGAGAATCAACCCTTTCATTTTGTTTCCTTGGAATGGCTTCAATAGAGAATGCATCAAAGAATTCAATGCAATCCCAAACCCTATTTCTGTAATGTCTGAGCCTTGGGTTCTTCACTTGATATTGCTAGAAATTTGCTTCACTATCACCTCTACATCACCAAGGCATCTCAACTTCTTGATTCCCATGCCTTTAACACTCATGCCCAAAATAAGGGCTTCATATTCTGTTGTATTGTTTGTGTTATCAAACTATAGTTTGTAGGCAAAAGGATGCATTTCCTTGGAAGGGAAAACAAAACAACACCAGCTCCTGAGCCTGCCCTTGAATGAATACCATCAAATTCCATTGTCCAAATCTGATCTCCTTCTTCCTCCATGAGAAGTGGCAAGTTTTCATCCTTTTGTGATGTGAGAAAGTAGTTTCCTAACTCAGAGTCTTGAAGAAGGATGTTGGCTCTTGGATCATCAGACTTCTTCACTGTGAATTTCATCTTTCTTATAGGAAACAACCTCTTCATTTCACCTTTGAATGGGATAGTTGTAGATGACCAATCCATTTTAATCTCTCCACCTAGGTCTCTACAAAAACTTCTGCTCAAAAGCATGCCAAAAGATGTTGGGATGTCTGCCACTAAAATAGTTAGGAGCACCTTCTTGTCAGGGAAGTCAGCCAAAGCTACTTGTGCATCCTTTATTCTTCCAATCAAGTGGCACTTGTTTAGATTCCATTGAATAACATGCTCCATTTACTCTAGTTAGGGTTAGGCCAAGGGAATTTACAACTTTGAGTGGCATTACATTATCAGAAGCTCCAGAATCAATGATATAATTGTTCAACTCAAAGCCATTTATGAGGAGAGACAAATAGAAAGGCTCAACCCTAGTTGTTTTGGAAGCATTGAGAGCTAACATGTTTTGAGATGGAGGTGTGGATGGTGTTGGGATAATTCCTTTAGAAATGGGACTTGAGGATATAGGGCTAACTACTACCCTAGACTGCATTAATGAATCTATCAAATTGGGCAGGGTGTGTTTGTAAGGTACTCTATCTCTGAGAGTTGGACTTTGGTTTTACTTGCATGTTCCACAAAGTCAAATGGGGAAATGTTGGGTGAGGAGGAAGTTCCTGAAGTGGAGGAGGATTTACATGGAAAAGGATTTGTAGGAACCTTGGATGTTTTGGATGGTAGATTCTCTCCCAAAGGTGAAGCAGTCAGTTTAGCAGAAGGTGAAGGTGTAGCCTTTGGCTGAACTTTGGGTATTTTTGTAGAGACTCCAATGGAAGGGGAAGTGCTCTTAACAATTTGAGAACTAGAAGAAGGAACAAAAGACTTACTTGGTATAACAACATGGTCCTTGGCAACAACCAAGTCTGGTTTTTCTTTAGTAGAATCCATGGAAGGTGGTAATGGAGAACCTTTACTGATGATTCTCTTTGTGTGACCTCTGAAGTGGAATCTTCTTTGGCCTTCTTCTCCTTTACAAGCCACTGAAGATGGAGTGTTTTTCTTGGATTGTGCTCTAGTGAAAACAACACATGAGAAGCTTGGGGCTTCTCATCATCTTATTCATCATCATCAACAAACTCAAATAGGCCATTGTGCATATCAACTTCTTCAACTTCTAGGTAGCTTTCATAGTCTTCTTCATTTTCTCCTTCAAGTTCATCAACTTCAGCTTCCTCTCTTGACTCTCTAGTATCACAGATAACATTGACTGGTGGTGCTTCTAGAGCAAGTTGGTGAGGAGGTGGTGCAATCCTTTTCCTATCAGGAAAGTTTGGTCTTCTTGGAGCATTTCTCATTGTGATTTGTGACAAGTTGCTTCTTCAAGGAAACCAGATCATTTGCCATTTTTGGAACATTGGGTCTGTTGTGACTGAACTAGAACTTTGACCCTTTTGCTTTCCATTTGGGCCCTTCACCTTTCCAAAAAGGATTAGATCATCATCAGTCTCAATTGCAAAGTCTTGAGCTTCCCTCAATGTTCTTGGTTGGGCTCTTCTGAGGAAGAAACCAACTTCTGATGGCAAGGCACTGATGAAGAACCTCTTCAAGTTGTTTTTGGAGGAACTACATCTTCAGGATTCTTCTTGTCAATCTATCAAACCTTGCTACAAAATATCTCATGGACTCAGAGACTTCTTTCTTCATCTGAACCAATTGAACAAGAGATCTTGGAAATCTTTAGTGCTCTTGAACCTATGTTCAAATGCACTTCTTATGTCATCCCAACCAGTGATAGATCTTGGGGAAGCATGTAAAACCATTCAACAGCTTTCTCTTGGAGTGACTCCACAAAAATTCTAACTGACACATCTTCATCTTCAACCCCAACACACCACAAGCAAGTGATGAATGCTACTACATGTTCTTCAGGGAGTTGAGAACCATCTCCTTTAAATTTGGGAAAATTCTTTCTTGAACCTCTTGGCAGATCATGGAGTAGTTGTGGGAGAGCAAGTGGACCAGTGTTTCTTCCCCATGGCACATTTGGTCTACATGCTTCACGTTCATTATCACCCATTCTGTTTCTATTTCTAGCTTCTTGAGCAGCTAGGGCTTCTTTTTTCTTTTGCTTGGAGTCTTTCAATCTCCTCAAGTTGAGCTCTTATCTCTTCTTCTCTTTCAAATTGAACTCTCACCTCTTCTTCTTCTCTCTCAAGCTCTTCAAAAGTAGGATCAACAAATCCTCCTTGTCTCAACTTCGGTATACCTTCTATCAGCCAGCTTGAAGGCTTATTGTCTTCTCTGAGGTGCTAAGATTTGTCTTTGCTCCTCCAACTCAAGAGCAAGTTCTTCTTCTTGGTCCAAGATTCTTGAGGCAATAGAGTAATGATTTACACTCTATTATGCCAAATAGCCTCCCTTAGGTCTGAAATGATATCTTCTTGAATATGAAAGAACAAGGTAGGTCTCTCAATAGAGAGGGTTTCGTAAGAATAGCCATGACTTGTATCCATGTGGATCACAAGAAACTTCAAAATTTCAACAAACTCTAATGATATATTATGACCTTCTTTGGTCATTTCTAGGGTGCAGATGTTGCAAAATCTGCCCCACAGGTGGGCGCCAAAAATGTTGGCTTGGAAATTTGTCTTGAGGACAAATTTGTGGTTTTCTCACCAACACTATGGGAATCTAAGTCCCTCTACTTTAATGGTGCAGCTTCCATATTATGCATGTAAAATAGGTGGATTCAATGGTGGTTTTTCAACCAGAGATCCATAGGGGCACTCCACTGACCCTATGGCAAAGCCTGCAATTTCTTGCTAGGACAAAAATTGGTCTGAGAGTGGGAAAGGGAGTGAGAATGAAGGCAAGAAGATCAATGATGGAGGTAGGATATCAGATGCCTGCATACATTGATCAGAAAGTTCATAACATGCATTTAATTGGAAGAAGAACAAATTTGCAAACCCTAGCTACAAGACCAAATAAAACACATTGGTCACAAAGTACCAATCGATTCCTCCATCAAAGGGACATAAAATTCCTTCTTTTCTTATTACAGAACCTAAAGAAAAACTTGTACAATGAATGAAAATAGAAGAAAATTGTAGAAAGAAGAAGAATAGAAGAAGATTGACTATCGTTTTTGTCCTCTGTTCGCAAAATACATTTACAGTCTCCAAATTCAATTGCCAACCCATACAATGACTTTCAGAGCCCATGAAATAGCTCACACAAGGTGGTTACAACTTCCTCAAATGCCAAGAAGTAGTTACAAATAGATTTAATCATTCGATCCGTTTTGAATTCTTGATTTGTAGAGAAATGGTTATGGTGGAAAACTAGAAATTCATAATTATAACCATTACAAACTTGTAGGTTTGAATATGGACCATTAGATCCACCTTTTTGCCTTTAAATTTGAGCCATCCATGTGGTAGAAGGTGATTGAGATCAGCCACGGAGAACGCCTTTTTCATTTTACAACTTTTTGAAGATTTGGCAATTTTTCACTTTTTGGCCCGCCGGCCCGGTTTGACTTTTCAACGTGGACACGTGGCATCTCTTGATTGGAAATGGGGTCGTGGCTTGATTTAGAACATTTTGAACCTTTGTTGGAAAAAAATTTCAAAATCACAAAATCCTCCACCGCCCGCACTCCCGTGTTGACTTGTCAACGCGGAAGGACACGTGGCACAATTTGATCGGGTCCGCAGAGGTCACATTAATCTTTTACTTTTAACCCCAAAGGCTAAAAACTTGAAATCCCACCGAAGGTCCATCACCCACTTTGACCGGTCAACAGGGACATGTGGCATCATTTCATTGGTTGTGGAGCCATGGGTAGATTCATCTTCTTTAACTTTTAAAACCAAAAGACTTAAAGTTTTAAAGTCTTCCACCCGCCCACTTTTCACTTTGACTTTTCAACTCAAAAATGGACACGTGTCAACATCCGATTGGTTGTGGGGATCGAACCTTATTATTTTCTCCACTCCACTCGGGCTCACGGATCTGCCATCGCCAATTACACTTTTTTCGAAAAAGGAAAAAATGAAAAGAAATCTCCTCAGCCCCGCCGGTCCGCCTTGGGCAAAAATGCAACTTAGGTCCGCTGAGCCATATCTTGCAAAATACAACGAGTTAGAATGACTTCTTTACCTTTTTGGAAAGGGGAAGAAATTTCCCATCTGATGAAGTAGGTTCCAAACATCGTTGAGCCCTTGGAAAGAACCAAAAATTCAAAATACTCAGATTTGACCATTTTCAAAGGGGACAAACTCAAAAATTTAGGATTAGACTTGGAAGAATGAAGGAAATTTTTGAGGGGACAACATGGTCATAACTTATAAAGGTAAGGATTTTCCCATTATTGAAAATCTCATCTCCTTTGTCATGGGCCAGGTATGAATGGTGTTATTTTTTTAGAAATAAGTTCGATAAAGAGGTAGAAGGAAAACAATTATGGAAGGGACTACAACAATTAAGATTGTCAAGGTGGGTTTGGTCTGTTCCTCCATCTCTACCCTTTTAATGAGGTTACTAGAATGGTGGTTAGATACATTAATCTAGAGGGCCACTTTTCTACCCCCGCCTTTACAATATCTTTTCCTTCGAATCACTTCCGCATGCCCCCAAAGTAAGCCTCTCTTATTACATTCTAAAATCATTAAAAAAATCTATCCTTCAAGTCCATGCCCACCAAAGAGGTTTACCTCTCCATCGAGGGTTTCATACTTCTTCTTCACTAGTACTATTATGATGTTGCTGCTAGTGCTCCCCTCACCCTCTTCATCTAGGCCGACCACCACAACAACATAAAGTAAGGACTAAAACCTCATACCCCCTCTCCACCTTCGACAAAAAAGGGTGCTTTATAGCAGTGACAAGGGTAAGGATGTTTCCATTTTTGAAATCTTTCCTTCCATCAACCAAAATTTCTAGGATCCCTTGGCAAAAAGGATTTGAAGGGCCCAAATCAAGTTACATGCGAGAAAGATCAAGGCCTTGAGAGAGGATGTGGAATTCTTACTCAATGAGGGTAGTAAAGATGACCATGGCTTTGATTATACCTCAAAGTTGGACAAAAAACTTGAAGAACTTTCTAAGAAAAAAAAAAGGCCATGGAGGAAAATTTGGGAAAATCATAAGCACAAACATTGACCATCTCACTATGCACAAGGATTTACTTCATTTTATTAAAGTGCAAAGCTAAACAAGTTTGTGATCTTAGTGGAATTTTAGCAAGTATTTGGAAAAAGGAAAAGAAAAGAATTTTTAATCTCTTTTATCAAAGAAAAGAACCCTCTCAAAGACACAACTCTTAATTTTTTCAAAGCAATGAAGGAGGTAAAGAAGGTCTTCTATAATTCTCTTAAATGATAGTTTTGAGATCCCCGCTTTTGGTTCTTTTGGTATCTATGTTAGTTTTTTCATGATGTATAGTTTCGTGTGTTCTTGTTGTTTGGATGTGTTTTGGATTCATACTTGGTAGGATTTCCCTACCCTTATTTTAAACTATTTTATTTGGTCAAGTTAGGTCTAGTTTTATGGGGTGTGGTCCCCACTTTGGTCAAAAACCACCGCTACACTTATGTTGTACGGCTTCGAGTTCTTTTTGTACTGATAGGGTATGGTCCCCTTTAAAACCATTTATCAATAATATAAAAATATTATACTAATATTAATTATGTTCTTATTATTAATAATAATATTAATATTGTTATTATTAATATTAATAGTCGTATTAGAATTTTGATAAAAATTAATATTATTATTGTTGTTATTCGTATTACTATTAAATCAATATTAATATATATTTTTGATAATTGAAAAAAAAGGGCACCAAGCCCAACTAAATTAAAAATATCAAACAAAAAACTTAATTATCGGTGGATGATTTAAGTTTATGCAATCCTGATTGGTGTTGTAGACAAAAAGTAAAATATTACATAATAACTAGACTAAGAAAGACAAGCCAAAAACTAATTATTTTCATTCGAAGAACTGGATACCACCACCGTTGGATTCACAGGGTTCCAAACATCCTCCTAAATAACTAGGGTTTCCAAAGTCTCATGCCAACTTAGACTCCTCGAACTTGTCACTTGAATTCCCAACACCGAGAAAATGGCATCTAACTTCTTTCCTTGAGTGATGCTTTCCATGGTTTGTGTAACGAACCGTTACACCGAAACCTTGAGGCGTTAGTGAAATCCTTACATGAGGACCATAACATCCCACCACACTTCCATAGATTTGACCCTAGGCGGATTTACACCCGTATAGTGGGACCACACCCTACCCTATACAAGCCCCGGGTGAACACTGCAATGCCGGCGTAGCTACCCATGTCGGGACTCAAACCTGGGTGGTCACTTTGATACCAAATGTAACGAACCATTACACCAAAACCTTGAGGCATTAGTGAAATCCACACATGAGGATCATAACAGTTTGAGCCTTCGCAAAGCGTCCATATCTCGCTCCAATCTAAGTCTAATGTCAATACCAAAGAAATCAATATTTTCATAGATAGAAAAGGAGTTGTTAACATCCATTAAAACCATTTGAACCCCAATGATTTGGGAAAATTTTAGAGTGTCTAAGAGAGTCATGGACTAGCCGAGATCATCGATAGCTCTCAAAGCACCTCCTCCATAGCCGTTATGTCTCCTAGTCTAGAAAAAAAGCTGCGCATAGAGAACATTTGTAGAAATCCAAAGGAGTCATGGATCTCGTACCTTCAATCAACATGATCTACCAAAACTCAAGGGCCTCTTTGGTCTTAATCCTAGTGCCATTGTCTAAAAGAATCCCAACATTAAGCATTTGTTTAAGCTTCAAATCATTATGATTCACGGGCCAAGAAAAGAGAAGTGCACGTCCAACAATGAATACTTATGAATTATATTTTCATTTATTTCTTGTGATGTGTTCATGGTAATATCACTCCTAAGACTGCCTCTAGTGTGCTTGGAAGGGCGGTGATACTTTTCCCTTTGTCCATTTCCTTGAAAACCAGACCCTATTTTGCAAAAGCAGAGCACAAATGATCCAAAAATGAAATACCTCGCTTATAATTCCTTTCACACATGACCACCCATGTGGTAATGCGTGCGAAATGATGGTGAATAATGCTCACAGATGGTTGGAGATTCATCCCAATTAAATAGTATGACAATTGTGCTGTCCCTCCTTTGCCACCTTGATAGGTATATAATTGCCATATTTTTCAATTAGACTTCCAACTAATCTTTTCAAATCATTAGGATGTAGAATTAATAATTTATGAGTCCCCTTCCTAGCATTAAGCTCCACTTTAATTGGAAAGTTTAATAGCAATTTTTTGGCACTTATGTAGATGTGTATGATTGGATGTGATCCGATGAGAGTTCGGAAATCGTCCACAATACCATCCAATTGTCAATGATTAATTTTTTCTTTGTTTATGTGCATTTACGATAATATGTGAATTACCTTATGTAGACATCTAAAATGTTGACATGCTTAATTACGGCTAATTTGTCCCTCAAATAACATCATCATATCTATATAATAATTAATCACTAGATTAATTATTATTAACCCCTTTATCATATTTACCCTTTATAATTTTATTTATCATTCCATCCTTAACCCTCTAAATTCATTATTTTATCCCATTTTATCATTAATCCATTTTAATTCATTATTATATCTTATTATACTATTTTAATTCATCATTAACATTTCCTAGGAATTTAATGTTCTACATCTACCTACCCATCTACCCTACAAATCCCTACATCTAGCCTTTCCATGTAGCCTCACCCCTAATCATCATTTATTAACCTAATCTAACTCTAATCCTAATCACATCCTCACCTCTAAATCTAGAAGCCTCACTAACCTTCTCCTTCTATTGAATTTTTAATTCAATGGAAGCTTCTTCCCTCCATGAGTTTTAAATTCAAATTTCTAGAATCCTCTAATCCTCACATGCACTCTCCACCATTGATTAAAATTGGTTATCCTTGTCATTGTGGGGGAGAGGGTTATCCCAAAATAATTAATGAGGATAGTGTCCCTCTCTCTTATCATGACACAGATAACCCTATCCCACAATGGTAAGGTATCTCTCATGTTCCCTGCATAGATCTCCATCATTTTCCCACTTGGGTCATCATGCTTACTTTCCCCCTTCCTAGCATTAATTGGTCACAATTTCTACTCATATGCTCGTGCTTCAAGTTTCATCTCTTTGAGCATCATTACACACCCGTTGATACACTACTTATATCATCATTACCCTATGACACACTCTTGTGCTAGGTTCACACTTGACTGTTGAGGGCATACTATACACATGAACCTCACACACCGCACATTTCACATCTACAACATCTTCTTCTTCCTACAAATCACACATACTTGTGTACTTCTTACATCCTCTTCTTGCATCAATTGCATATCATATGCACTCTATACTTTCTACACATTATATAAATTTCACACTCTACACATCATCTTCTTATTTATACTACATATCATGCATGCTTTGTACTTTCTACACGTCACACATCCTCACATGTCACACATCTTGCACATCTACGAAATCTCCCTCTTCTCTCTATTATACATCATACGCACTTTATGCTTTATACACTTATACATCTTACACAATCTACACATCTTGCACTATACATTATACATTATCACACTTGGCCCATTTCACATGCATCTTCCTCATGTCACACCCTTCTAAAACAGATCTACATCTTTCTAGCATATTCTATTCAAGTTTTATGTTATTCTATTCTACACTATACACATCATGATTGAACCTTTACAGTGTACAATACCCAACAATACACTCATGTTCTATGGTTCTTACATGACTATTAAGGGATCCATACAATAAGAACCTCATGTCACTCACACTCTACACTTTACACTTCAAAGGTAACTTTTTCTCACCTGCAACAACACAATTCAAACCATTTCCCAATGATGCACTATTTTTATATGGTTCATTATTTATTATTGAGGGGTATTTTATAAATGAACCACAATTCACTCATGCATCCATCCACACTCGGGGGGCACTCTGCCCTTATCACACTCATATTGCATTCCATCTCATCTCATCTATAACATGCTGCATATCTTGGTTGTACATTGTTCTTACTTGCTTATGCTTACACCTATACTTTATTACACATGCTAGATATGTATCTTGCATGGAATTATCTTTATCATACACACATGCATTTTCATTTGCTTTCTGGTTGTGATCACATACTTTACATAGATCATTACACACAACATGAATGCTTGTGCAAGATCTCATACCAGTCCCGCAATGGCTCTTGGGGCATCCACATTTGTACACATTTCAGGTGCTATTGTTTCATTATTGTACATATCACACTACTATATCAGATTATACATGCTTTGACATACTTTATATCTTTATAACATGCTAATGGGTGCTTCATGTGCAACATTTTCCTTGCAGACCTATTTTCCACCATGGTTATATGATGTTTTCTTACTCTTGTTTTCCATTGTTTGCGGGATTTTCCCTATGCTTTGTCTTATGTGTACATTGTATGCTTTTGTCCATTTTGGCCTTGATTTTCTTGTGACATCGTGAGTGATGTCCCATGTTTGCAACTTGCTTTTCATGGTCTACATTGTCTTCTTGTTTGGTAGCTTACATTATTTTCTATATACATGCTTGTTTGCACTAACACTTTTCTTCTATCCACTGTTTGCATGTGCCTTGGTTTCTACCAAGCACATTCCCTCCTACATACCGGTATCACTTCAGCATGGGGTCCTCTTTTGGGTTGCATCCTCCTAACGGCAGCATCACATGCACCCCAAATGAGGGGGCATCTATTGGGTGAATCAATAACCTCATTCAACAATTACGAGTCACGAGTTCAACACAAGACAACACAAATTCAACACACTCTATAGACTAAGACAAGGCTCGAATCATACTTGGGTCCTTACTTTAGTATAGACAATAGAACCTAGAATCGACTCGGTGCTTATGTGCTTTTGTCCCTTCTTGGGCACTTGAGGGGAAAATATACAACATTTTTAGTTTAGTACAATTTTAGCATTTTCACGGACATTTTCATAAGGAAGGATGTCCTTTCAAAGACTTGACAATTGTCTTTGATCACACTTATTCACATTGGATAGAACTTATACACACCATATGTAGTAGTTTTTACTTCGGGGACTAGCCAAAGGTTGAAGAATAGTACTAGAACTTTCTCCCTACTCTATTTTCGTCGTGGCTTGAGATCACCCAAAAAACTTGCTCTTCATCAACATCTTTAGGATCCTTTCTATCACTTTTTCTCATCACGGATCAGGTGCACATGTTCCTTTTTCTACTATTTACACATTTTTACACACTTTTTACATGCATTTTACATACACACACACACACACACATATTTGACTACTTATTTGTTCTTTTCTTTTGTAGGTCCGTCCTTATGGGAAGCGGTAGTCAACATCAACACACAACCATCATGCTCCAAGAACATCATCAACAACAGGTACAACATCACATATACACATGTGTTTTCACCCTAGGGTCATTATTTATCACTTTTATTTTTACTTCCTCTTCTTTAGCATCCACGCTTCACACTTTTTATCACTCCACACGTTGTTTGTCTCGGCATGCTCTTATGCATCAATCTACATGGTTATTAGGTAGGAATATATATCTACTTTATGTTACTAAGCTTTCGCCCACCAACATAAAGTGGGGAAAATGTAGACACTAAATCATGCACTTTCAATACATTATTATGTCCTAATCATAAAATACAATTCATATGCTTCTTACGGGAGAAAAGTACTAATTGATCATTATACTTGGCCTCTTAGTTTCCTTTCTAGCCTCCCTCTTGGCCTTAGATGCCTCAATTCCAGTCGACCCCATCCCTCATACTTCACCTTTTCTAGATTTGGACGCAAGCGCCTTGGCCAAGATGCCAGTGCTTAGGTACCCTCGTCCCCTTTGGGCACCCTAGACCTCTTTGTACTTTATTTACTCCTTTTTGGGTCCTTTCTAGCCATTGGGCATCCCTATCTCTTAGGGGTTGGCCTTTTAGTGATCAATTACGAAATTTGAACAAGAGAAGCATATAAATATAAATTTATGTGACCAAATTAAAGGACCAATCTCTAAACATCTATACTATCACCTAAGGTTACATCTCACAAGAACTCAAGAGCATATTTGCATTCATCTAGCACCATTACAAGGGAAAAGGGTTGGTTTTATGCATCACACACATAGGAGGGAATTTCATTTTATTCCATGCACATATATGTTACATCTAGCTACTTTTCTCACTATCAAGTGCAACACGCACAAGAGCCACGTTGGACATGATTCCGCACACACACATAAAACTACATTGGGTCTGAGATGTAGTGCAATGATCAGTTGTAAGATCACTTGTTTGACAGATGAGGACAACTCAAATTATCATTTTATATATTTCTTTTTTTAGGATTTGATGTTCTTTCGAGGGTTTTGTAGGTGATCTCTTTATTGTAGGTTATCAACAACATCAATGATCATAGTGCAGCCATCTAGTGACAAATAAAGTGGGTTTTGGATCAACCAACGAGCATGTGAAATTCATTTCCGGAGCTCCTATGCATACCCTGGCACCTAAGAAGGTATCTTAGCACCTAGGAACCCCAAGATGTAACGAACCGTTACACTAAAACCTCGAGGCATTAGTGAAATCCATACATGAGGATCATAACATCCACCACGCTTTTGTAGATCCCGACTCGGGATGGTTTTGTGCCCACACTCCCATATGTATGAGCCCCACTTCACCAAAATTAAAGCACCCCATGGGCTGGATACACGCCATAACAAACCAAGAGGGATTCGAATGTGGGTGGTCGCTCTGATACCAAATGTAATGACCGTTACACCAAAACCTCAAGGCGTTAATGAAATCCACACATGAGGATAATAACATAGAACCCATCTAGGTTCCCTAGTCCCCTGCTCCTCCTACACTTTTCTAGGTTCGGTTTTGAGGTCATGTCTTTGCCATGCTACAGTCTTCTACCTTCACACACCGCAAGGATTAATGCAAAATTAACTAAGTTTTCTAATCCTTTCATTACACTTAGGGTTTTATTTCCTTTTTGTTATTTTCTTGAGTCATTGTTACACATTATTGTCATATCTTGCTTGTTGTAGCATACATAAGAGTTTAACAAAGCAATCTACGCCATTAGTTTCCTTTTTGTTAAACCAACGGTTGACACCCTTCAAAGGAAGTCCATTGGTTCTGGGATCAAAATTTTCCAAGAAACTCATCATATATTTATCTAATATATATCTTATCCAATTATCATAATGTGTGCAACTTTTCCCATTCAATGGAAGCAGGAGTTTCATGCCCATTTTGCATCGACACATCTTGACATTGTATTTTCGACGTAGGTATCATTAAGCCATGTTGTCCTCCAAGTTTATTGTGATTTTTATATGATAAGTAAACCAAAATCCATCATAAAATGGGTGTTGTGCTTGGATTTATATTATTTCGTAATTTTGTTGGTTAAGCCGTAGTCCATCCAAGTATGTGGATTACCTAATTTGAGGATGTGGAACTAGAGGGGTAAAAGATGGGATATTTGATTCTACCCCTCTTCTTTTATCCCAGGGATTACGACTACGTTTAATGAAGATGCTTGATCTTTTTCTTGTAGTTGATTGATGCCACATAACTCTTCCATTTGCCAAATTTACAAGTTAAGTATCACTTGGAAAAATTTCTTGCAAAATTTCCCTGTTGTGGGCTTCCTTATACTAGTATGGGTTGTGATAAGGATACATTTTACACAACTAATTATTAGTTGAGGATACCATTGGCTCAAGTTGTTTTATTGTGTGGAAGATTACAACGAAACTACAATTAAGTAATCTTGCACAAGATTATTTTGGATTGGGACCAAGGCCTTAAATGAATTTGTCACATTTGAATTATAGGATTGGAATGGTTTTGCAGGAGTGATTTATTTCGTGAAGTGCTTGAAATGGAAGTCTAAGCGGTGTATAAGGAGGTTTGTTAGGTTGGTATGGAGATTGATAAGGGTTACAAATTTGGACCTCGCAGCTAGACCTCCAACACGTGCAATGCGTAAGGAAGGTAACATAAATTTGATAGGAAGAACAACTTCGTGCCAAACACCAATTGAAAAGGGGTGGCTTTGTTCAATCTCTTATATGTTGTTCTATAAGCCCAAAGAATAATAGATACTTTATCATCCCAATTTTTTCTTCCAACATCACAAATCTTGGTCAATGTGTGGCTCAAAATCTTGTTGAAAGCCTCATCAGTGCCATTTGCCTAAGGGTGATAGGGGGTAGTCTTATGGTGGGCAACCATAAACTTATCTAATAGAATTCTTATTATCTCATTTAAAAAATGTGTGTCCCTATCACTTTGGTTAAACTTAAAGGGCAGCCATACCTTGTAAGAACATTCTCGCATAAGAACCTTGCTATTGTAGCCAATGTACAGTCCTTCGTAGGTGCTGCTTCTACCCATCTAGTAAGATAATCTGTACAAGTAATGATATAACACGATCCAATCCTACGCGTGGCTGGTGAAATAGGCCCTACAAAGTCAATCACCCATTTCTCAAAGGGTTATACACTTGTAATTGGTCGTAAAGGAATCTCATCCCTTTGTCCTGGTCGACCTAGATGCTGTCAATGGTCACATGCCTTACAATACTATTTACAATCTTTATACAATGTTTCCCACCATAAACCAGCAAGTAAGATCTTTTGCGCTATCGCATCACCCTGCATAGTGGCCACCTGCAATACCACCATGTGCTTCCTCCATTATATCCTTTTGTTCATGCTCTAATACACAACGACGTAACACCTCATCTCTGCCTAACTTGTATAAATCACCACTGATTAACATGAATGGTGCCACGCGTATAGCAAGTTGCTTCTTCTCCAAAGCCTTCATGCCTTCTAGTGCCATACCAGTCCTTAGAAAGACAACAATGTCCTCTAATTTACGATGGCACGCATTGTAACCTATACAACTATGCATCAAACATGGTCTCTTCTATTGTTTTTGCTTCTTCACTTGATTGAATTCTAGACAAGTGATCCGGTCCAGAATTACTTTTCCCTAGTTTTACCACAACTATAAAGTCAAACTCTTGAAATAAGAGTATCCATCTACATAGGCGCCCCTGTAAGACAGGCTTGTTCACCAAATACTTTAAGGCCATGTGATATGTATAAAACACGAATGGTGTGGCCAACAGATATTGGTGAAATTTGTGTAAGGCATATATCATGGACAAAGCCTCACACTCTGTATTGGTATAATTCTATTCTGCATGGGTCAACTTCCTACTAGGAAAACAAATGGGATGATCTACTATACCTTCTCTAGGTTGATTTAAGACAACACTAATGGCCATGCCAGAGGCGTCCACATGAACATGAAAAGGTTTATCCCATGAAGGAAAACACAAGATAAGCACGGTAGTAAGTTTCTCCTTTAGTATCTTGAACGCGCACTACTGTGATTCCCCCCAATAGAATGTACCTTTCCCCTTGAGTAATTCTTCCAAAGGTGTGGCAACTTTGGCATACCCCTGTATAAACTTTCTATAGTACCCTGTGTGACCCAAAAATCCACGCACCTCACTTTAACTGGCTGACACTTTCAAACCTAAAATGACTGCAACTTTATTTGGATCAACCAACAACCGTTCTTACAGATTATGTTGCCTAAAAGTATGCCAAAGGGAGTAGAAAAGATGCACTTCTTGATATTCAAAAAGATATTCAACTATCTACATCTTTTAAACATTAAGCGTAAATTGTCAAAATGATTTTTAATTAGCCCATAAACGGTCCAATCATCAAGATAGACCTGCAAGAAGTTGTGAATAAAATCCTTGAATGCTTGCACCACTATCCTTGATAATACACGGGTGCATTCTTCAATCTAAAGGGCATCATAGTATAGGAAAAACTTCCCCATTCAATGAGCGAATGTGGTCTTTCTTGATCTTCCAAGCAATCCTAACCGATGATACCCTAAGAACCCATCGTAAATGAATGTATCTCACGCCCAACCACTCCTTTTAATATCTCTTCTATGAATGGCGTAGGAAAAGGATCTGTAACATATGCTGCATTCAACTCTCTATAATCAACACAAATTTGAATACTACCATCCTTTTTGATACTTATCACCATAGGACTAACCCATTCGACTCATCCAATGGTTGAATGATTCAGATTTCAAACATCTTATCAATTTCCTCCTTAACCTTCCTTAAGCTTTATCTTCATTTCTCCACGTGATTTATGCACACCTTTAAGTTCATGGTACCCTCTTGAAATAAATCCTCTTTGTCTCTAAGTAACTCCATGATCTTTGTTACTTCGACTCGACCAAGTAATCTCCAATTATCACTTCCTTAGGTTCAACTTTCATTCCAATATTCACTTTTGTTGTCTTCATAGGTTCATGATATGCGTGCGTATCTACATCCGCACTATCTAACACCTCGCGTGCTCTAGGTGAATGATCAACATCCAAGTTCTTGAATTCCTCATCATCAATTATGTAGACCAGCTTCCCCTTTTCTTTTTCCAGAGAAGCGTGCTCAAGTAGTATGGAATCATCTACTTCTTCTTCAAAATGCACCGTCTCTGTCTCACCAAATAATTCTGAATAAGCTCTTCCACTTTCCCACTATCTCCCATGGTTAAGCACTTGATAAAGCTTAATGCCTTGTCCACTGGTGGTTTAGATGAGAAGAAGTCAAAAGTTTGGATCATCCCTGCAGTCAAATTCTACCAATTGCTAGTTTCTCTATGTAATTCAACATATACATACCAAGCGTGAGTGCAACCTTATAGAGTAGAATAAAACCGATGCACCCAAAGTGAAGGTGGTAATGCTTCCTGTCCTACTGTGCCCGAGTCTTTCACACCGCTAAATGTGTCGCCAACAAAGCAGGTTGATCACCATGATAAGGGAAAATCTTCGTAGGTGCATTAATTTTTGAAAACCGGTTGATAAGGCTGTCCCAACCTCTCCCCATTCCAAGAGATTATCCTTGTGAACCACCCACCAGCGCGCTGTCCTGTGCAAAAGTATATGATAGCATATCTCTTCTTTTAATCCGGTGGCTGGGTTTGCCTCCACACTTGCAAGAATTGATTAGATCTTTGGTTCGTTCCAAAGATATCGGGATATCGGGATGAGTGACCTATACATCCGACAGAGAGAAAACCCTTCCTATAAGTAACCACACACTTAACTTCACACCCCACTAGTTCATAAGTACCATGAGCCCAATTTTCACAAGCAATACTTGTAGTATCGCTGATCGACTGAGAATCTTCCCAATGCAGGATTCCCTCCTTAGATGGCTCATTGACCTTTGGGTCCCGAATAACACATATATAAATTTTGTTCAAGTCCTCTTCACTCAAAGGTTCCACATATGGTATGGATTTCCCATCTGTCAAAGGTATTATAACCCTTTCTTCCTTGTTCTTGAAGCTGATATACCCCTTGTTAAACCTCAAATTAGCATTGTTTGCATAACACCAAGGGTGCCCAAGAAAAGCTAGGAAGCTATTTGCTTTCTGCAAGTGCTAACACTTTGAAGTCCCGTGAACTTGGCCCCTTGTATAGTGATATATGCATCCTTCAAAACTCCTATGGGAGTAGATTTTGTCCTATTTTCCATGAAAAATTCATTTGACTATGGCTACAATGGAGGTCTCCCCATTTGTAGCCATGCATCCAATGTAAGTACATTCACTTCTGCACTGTATCAATCAAAATATTGCTCAACCAACCATCCACAACAACATTAAAAGTGATCTCCTTGTCGTAGTCAATGCTATCGGGAGGGATATTCGCATGGACTATTTGTCTTCAGTCTCAATTCCCACTCATGGAGTATTCCCCTTCAATCAATTTCCCAATAAATGAATAATATTCTCCTAGTGCAACATTCTACATACTCTCTGATATCATCAATATTAGACGAGGCCTTTTCGTATCCTTATGCTCCAATTTGAGAATGATCTTGTAAGCATTGTATTTCACCTTGAAGATTCCCGAGAACCTCCATGGTCTCTTGATAAACTTCCTTTTGATGAGTTGGATCTAGATACCTAGCATGCAAAACCTCCTCCCTAGTGATTGTCGGTTTACATTTAATACCTCTTTCGCACGTGTTGCTTCAACTCGTGTGGTTATCTTTACTATTATTGCCTCGGGTTCTAGTGTTAGCTTGGACATCCACTAATTCTTTTTTGCGCATTTGGATCCTAACCATCCATGTGCCCTTGTTCTCTTGCTTGTGCTGCTTACTGAGATGCTCATACAAGTCCGAAAACTCTTCGTAACTATGACCCTTTCCACAAAATGAATAGGATATATTCTATGGGAATTCGTACCTATAGTGGTTAGGTGATCCACATGTATAACATGTTTCACGAGGGAATTCACCTCTTCCCCACCTCGACCTCGTCCTCCATATCCACCTTGATATCCCTATCCTCTTCCATGACCTCCTTCAAATCTCCCATCATTCTGTCATAGCGCTTGATTATAATCCTTATCTTGATGCTCATTCTTCCCTTTATAATTATCAGCCACACTTGCTTGTCAAATCCCAATATCAATGGCATCATGGATCTAGCCAATCAATCTACAATCTTCAGTATCATGGGTTGTGGACCTACAAATCTTATAGAAAGAGGATACATTCTTCCCGATTGCGCATTGTAGTAAAGGGTAGTGAATAATGTCATGGTTCAAATGGAAAATCTCAAACCCAATAGTAATGGATGCACAGATCTGTGAGGACAATTATCCTTGGTGTGGCCTTCCACTTCATAATCTATACACCGATTCCTAAGCACGTCTCTTGAGCTGAATTTGCTGATAATTTCTCCAATTGTTTTGCCATAGCTTTTATCTCGAGCCTCCAAGAATGGACTAACTTCGTGTCAATACTCCCAACTTCCTCATCATGTAGAGCTGCTTCCAACGCTCACACACAGTCGGTATAAGTCTTATGCAACAAAACTCTTCGAAAAGGAGTAATCAATCCCCAAAAAACCATTATGCATGCTTTGACTTGCATGTATATCATAAGAGAGTTTGGATAAAAGTGTTTTAAAATGGGCATCATACTGCGTACACTTTTAGTAGTACCTTTACTTAATATCCTTAAGTGTATTTATACTCTTCTTCTCAAACTCTAGGATATGGAACTCCTTTAAGAAAGAATCTTTCAATGCTTTGCATAATCAATACAAGTTTGATTGGGATCAAACTTCCTATACTAGCTATGCACGCGCACCTATAACGTAGTAGCAAATTGGCTTTCCTTGTGCTTAGAAGCCATGATACCTTTCACGCGACACAATATTTCACACATATGAACATGTTTAACAATATCTTCGATACCTCTGTACTCTGGGAGATGAAGAGACATCTCCATATAAATGTTCTCGGGTTGTTGTGGGTCTTGACCACCCGATCCAGAACCTCCTTAGTTTCCTCTACCTCCAGAACCACCAGTTCCATTGGAACTAGAACTACCCATACCTCTCGATCCTCCACCTAAAGTTGGAATAGGGCCTATAGATGCACTCCCCTATGTTTTGATAATGGTGCTATACTAGACCCCTACAGTCTGTGAAGTAGTCCCAGTTCTAGAGGTGAATCCCACATTCGACGCGCTCATATTTCGTACGAGATGATGAGCCTAAAAACATACCCCTAAAGATTAACAAAGCCATCTTTGTTTCCATTGATGTACTTATTGTCTGACTTGCTTCTGCTCTTTCACTTCCTAAATGAAAACTTTTTATCTTTTTATCTTGATACCGTAAACCAAGCGCAAGGATAGGTCAAGAGGTTGGCTTAGATGCTCGCCCACGGCCCAGTCATATCTATCTGGCTGCTTCCATGTGAGGCCGAAGAGGGTTCTCTATCATGCTTTCCTAAACGGGGGAGTTCCTGATGCTCTAGTTCTTCGTCATCTTCATGAGCCTCAAATACTTCACGAACCATCTCTCTCCATAGCGCCATCCATTTTACAACCTCTTGCTTCTTCCATAATTCCCTCGCACACCTCATCATACTTCGGTCATGTAACATCCTCATTTTAGACAATAGAACAAGTCAAAAATTTTTTTTTTTCTTTGATAATTGCATCTTGGTTCTAAATACACAATTTAGAACTCACAATTCAAATAACCATTTATATAACAGTACAACCATATGCATTTGTAATGACTCGGAATACCTCCGATCTATTCATTCCATGACTCGGTAATCTACCGATCTATTCATGAGTAAAAAGAGTTAGTGTTTTTATTTAACACAATACTGCGGCGGTTCTCTTCCCTAACCTCGGGATTGAGAATGCTCGTCGAGGAATCTAAGCCCTGAATAAGCTGTTACCATTATTCATCGGCATCTCATCCCTTAGACTAGGTGAATTAGGACAACGCAATCGCGAGCTTGCGATACTTTGGCCAAAGATTTGAAACATCTTGTTCATGTCTCGTATTCCTTAACGGCATACTCATCGAACGGAATACGTCCTTCACCCCATTCATATGTTATATAGAATGTCTTATCTTGACTCTTTCATCGGTCCTTCCTTTCACAGCTGAATCACTCGGAGGCAGATTAACAAGGTGATAATGTTATATGGATGCCTACGAGGATTAGGGATATGAGGACATACTGGTTCAACCTTGCAATTCAACCAGTGTGTCATGATACCCCAAATCTCCGAGGCAGTCTTATAACATGGCCACGTTCTTAATCGGTCCCAAGGTAACTCGTGCGAAATCAAGTGTAAATCTTAGCGATCAATGCAAAGGGTGTCGCCATAAGTCACCTGCATTGTTGTAACTTCGAGAAGATCCTAATCTTCTCGGAGGTACAGCCCTGCAGTCGACCTTATGTCGTCATCCTTTAAATCCGCCTCGAGAAGATCTACCCAAAAACAAGCGTTACGCACTAGAGATTAAATTACTTTAAAGACTTTTCCCTAAGGTTAGCCTTTCCAAATCCCTGGATTCTTTGTCTTAAGACGACCCTCCTCTAAAAGACTCATTACAGGTAGAGGTATTACGGTCACGCTCTCATCAAGGAGTCATTAGAATACACCTGATTCCAAAGCAACAGAACGGGACAATTTCTCATAACCAATGCTTGAGAATGCCATCTGATCTCCATTGATTGCCTATCAGTTCTCTTAACTGAATTTATATCATACTTTTTAGTTTAAAGATATAAATGATTTAGAATCCAATTTACTATTGTCCTGTTATACTTAGGACTAGGGATTAGTAATTCAATCCAACTTGTTTAGCGTTATCTTTTAGGCTCAATTTTAACCTATCCTCAAGAGAGACAATAATTAAATTACAATATTTCTTTTGCAGAGCAAACTAGAACTACTAAATACTCATAAGAATTTAGTCTAATTACTTACAAGCTTTCATTGTCAATCACAAAAGCATCCATATTATACAAAGATAACTATGCCTCTTCGTTACGTAAACCGAAGAAGTTCATCATTCAGAATAGAATACAACACATAAGTATCAAACACTTATTTTCATTCCTTTCGAAACTCGTACAATTACATTTTATGCAACAGCATACTTGATATAATGCTAACGGAAAAGAAACATCTTTTCTCATATAGTACATCCATAAAATCAAGCTGTAATTCATAATAAATCAAATAAACAATCTGATCAGCCTATCAGATCTGCATTGCTTTTACCCTCTTACGGCAACCATCTGCAAAAATAGTCAACATGAGTCAGTTCAATGAACTGAGCATGATAAGCACTAACTTTTAAAACAATTGCAATCCATCAATTGTTTTCATTAAACACCCTGTTTAAATGAAATCAGATATTCACATAAGTAAACATGATTAGACTATGCCCTTGTAATACTGAATGATTACAATTATGTAACTCTATCATTGTTACAATTAGTCTTAATCATTTTCTAATATTTCATCAAATATTAAGAAACAAGGAACGAATGCACACAACAATCATTAAACCCAAAATCACAACATTGGTCAGATTGTTTCATTCTCCAAAAAGGAAATAACATAACAATTCGGGATTCCACCAATATGTTACAAACAATTTCCTACTGATAGTTCATTATCAATAATATTAAATAAAGGAAGAGAAAGAATCAAACCATTCATACTTCCTTTTACATAAGTTCATCACTGTACTGCCTTCACATATGAAAACAGTCAACCAGTATATAAATGAACAAGTTAGACAAGCCGCAAGCAAGATCACTGTTTAACTAAGAACAGAAACACAGCAAACTCTTGTACAGCAACTAACACATCAACAAATCATGTATCAATCCTAAGCCCAATGCTAGTTCCTTTTACACAGTAAGGCTTTGACACAAGTAGAAAACAAGAAACTACAAGCGTATCGCTAAAAACAACAACCTTATTGCATCAAGCAATCGAAGGTTTCCAATGGACTATGCTATGTTGCCCACACGATATTTCCAAATCACGCACAGTCAAATCGGACAGAATGATTGGAAGAAGAACATAGCATACATATTCTTGCTCAGTCAAAATCGGACTGAAGTAAAAGAAAGGAATTCAACCAAACGATCCTTACCTTGCCGCATGCAAGTCTTGGAGTGATGTTCGCGATTTACCCAAACAAGGTCAGAACACGAAACGGTCATCCATACCCAAGGACCTCAAAAAGTGACAAGACAGTGTCCAAGGTCAAGCTCAGAAAGAGACAGAAGTATAAATTACCTTTCCAGAATTCCAATAATTCAAACGGAGGTAACAATTCAAGCAAATGCATATGAATTCATGCTGACATTTATCAACGAAGCATAACAAGAATCAGACAACAAATTACTCTCTGTCAATCATTTTACACTAATTTGCACAGGTCGAAGACGTACATGCCTACCTATGAATCTGTACCTCAGAATCCCAAAACACGAAGGAATTCCAATCTCAATAACAAGATCGAAGTACATGTTATTCCATTAAGTCGCCGGCACTTAAAATACCAACAACTTAACTTTAATCGGCTCATGAATAAAATGAATCATTCAATCGACTCCTCAGAGTCGTCCAAGTCGTAATAGCATAAATCTATATATTCACACAGTGACTGTTAAAGGTTTTGCACGCATAACCACTGAACCCTACAGCAACGTACAATGACATTCATTGATAAATCCATATATGCTATTCATGGCTAACATTGGAAAGATCAAGCTTAAGCAAATCGAATATCCAATTCTAGCAAGGAAAAGCAACTGAGCCGCTTCGAACTTTCTAACAGCTTTCACATAGAAAGGAAAATGCATATACAGGAAGTCTTTATCTTTTAACTACTTCAAATAACAGTAGACAAAAGCCCTGTTTCATCTTATCAGGCTTTTACAAAAATCCAATCACAAAACTTGCGGATAAATCTACATTCCAGCAAAAGAAAGCAATACGATTCAGTCATCGACTCCACTGAGTCGATACAACAAAGTACAGGTGTATTTATATTATACACAGTGCACAAATAATCCCGCTAACCTAATAACAGGGAAAACAACTTCCGCTAGGTCGAAAAGACTATGGTAACACTACAGTTACCTGTTCCAAGCCAAAAATTGAAAACAAAATGAAACCCGAAAGTATCACTAGTCGTTGTCAACAAATCCACGACCGAGCACCCAAAGAAGCGATAATACTAATCATTCTTACAGTATTCCTTCAAATCATTAATACAGTTTCTATATCAAGAAACAGCGACCACGAATCAAGACATACAGTGGTCCTATACTACACACAGGTATATTCTAAGGGCTCACGCCAAACAGCCGAACATTCAAACTTTAGAATAAATACCACACATGTATAAGCCAGAATGAATACTCAAATAAATAGAGTCGAAGTTCGATTTAAACAAACACCCATCAAGAAGAAATTGAAAAATCGAACCAGACGAGATACAGTGCTAAAAATCAAACTAGATCTCATAGAAAATTCATCCAATCTTCACAGAACATTTGAACAGAGTTGTTTTAATGAAAGCACTTGAAAAACAGCAAGATATTTAAAGGTTAGGGCCTAGCATGCCTGTTTGTTGATCAAATTTCGGCGAGACCACGGAAGAGCTCAAACTTCCTTTTCTTTTCCCACGATGAAGCGACCAACAAAATTTCGCTGTCTTCATCGCAAATATATCTTCCACGACAGAGAAAGAGCTATGGCAGTTCATACTTGCCATGCAACTCGAAGAGAACTGGTGTGAAGAACCAGTAAACCAGCAGAGCAAAAACCAAAAATCGCGACAGGCCAAACAAACCCCCAAAATTTCGCTTGCATGCCTTCTCGCGAGTTCCAAGCTCGACTTCCGAGAGTATTGAATGCCAATAACCAATTTTCCCGCTTAAACTCTATTCCCACCAACCGCCAGAATTGGCGGCCTCCAAATAAAAATTTAAGTCCATTTCCAAACTTAGCAATTGCAAGTCGCACAAATTAGCCGTCGCCTAAACCTCCGCCATGACTCCGTCCCTCATCCTTATCCCTTACATTTATTGCCATAGAAAACACCGCCATAGTTCGCCACCCTTCATCGGCCCCTTCATAATCTCCTCTAAAGTTAGGTTAGTATCTTAGGTTAGAGTTTAGGTAATGCCCACACTAACAAATTTATACAAAGATACTAACTTAGGATATTAACAAATAGCCTAGGTCTAGGTTAGACTAACAATAATCTAACCCCTAGGTTAGGTTTTAGTTTTAGGTTACTAACCCTTAATAATTCAATTTGGCCCTTGTCTGAAACTCGGAAAGACTGTAACATGCCTTCTGTAAGAACAGAGTTAGCTTCCGTTCTCATGCAGAATTGTATGTCAACGAATTATTACTTGGTCTAAAATCGAGACCCTTCGGGTATACTTTGATATCGGGAACCGTTTCATTTCTCAAGATCACTGAGTCGAAATCGACTAGCTTAATAAATACTTCCATTCCTTGCTGAACTGTTCAAGGTGCGTGATATAATTTATCACATACTGATTTAAAGCATTACTTGGATCAATTCCACTTGATCCAAGTCTAGATATCATAGAAGAATATCTCTATAATTCATTGCGTGATCGATTAATATTCGACACAAAATGAAATAAATAAAAGAGTCTATTCATATTTTGACTCGGTCAAGATCTGCAATCTGCAAGAAATTAAGTACATATCAAGCATGATTTCGAATCGAGGAACACATCCTTTTACAAGAAATCACTATAAACACTTGAATGCTAAGGAGAAAGTAACAACAGTTCGTGGTGTTACAAGTCACCCTCTTCTCTCTGTGTCGTGCTACCACTAGGTCTTCCATCTTTCACCAATCTGCATGCTACCCTCGTACGTGGAGGTTTTTAGCTTGCTATAGGTTTATCTTCCAAGTTCAACGTTACCATTAATATCTTGATCGCCATCGAATACCTTGCAAATATGTCCCTCTAGGATACTACGAAACTGAAATTTAGCTACCTCCGAACGAATAAGTTGATATCAAATACTCCGAATATAGCTATTTAGAACACCACAAAACCACATATCTACCACGTGAGTCTAGATCAAGTCAAGATCATCTAGTGTTTGAAATTCCTCATGTGTCCAAACAAGTGTGCGATACCTCCAATTCCACTTAGATGCATATGCAGCCAACCACTCGTATAATTCTACTGGAAAGAGAGCAAAAAAGATCTTGTATAAACTGTCATACAAATTCTATTCTACCTAAGTGCATGTGATAAATCCAGATCTAGTGCTAAACCTTCATGCGTATTCTTCCTCCATATCATGAATCCATTCTTCAATGCTCGCCAAAGTTATCTGGTATATCTTTATTGCGAACCATCCTGGAAACAACTGAAAAAGAGGTCCCGGTAATGGAACCAATGATGCAGCCTAGAATTCTCAGATAACACCTAGTCATGCTAGCACATCAATCAACATAGGATGAGCACTCACCGAAGTGTGCAAATGTACCAGCCCTCTTTAGGGTTGTTTGTAGCGAGGATGGTAGCATGATGAAGTAATAAGGACATATACATAGAAACTAATCCATCATTACACAATTATACAGAACCAAATCTATAAAGGCATGCGCTTAAGTATAAATCATCAAGAAATCAATATCATGTAATGATAAAACATATAAGAAACTTTGGTTTGGCGATATTCTTCATATATTAAACATGAAAACAAGTACAAAAGTTTTATACAATACGAACAATCATGCGTGCATGGATCATATACAATTATCCATCACATGCACTCCTGAATCTCTAATTCTTACCAACATACACAACTAAGTGATTCATTACATATATATAGGGTGGGGAATTTCCCTTCACCGTCTAACTATTCCAAGAAATAGGTCACATGCTTAGAATAGCCACACGCCTTTTATAATCATAGCCACATATGCAAGTGTGCTATTTATATATCACCGATAGTCAACCGATGTGCTAACTATATTCTTGGATCATCTACATGAAAAAGCACTTTGGTTCCATCCTCCAAACATATATGATGCATGGTGTGCAAGTCTCAGTGTTGATTGTGTGCTCCGCACGCCAACTCCTAAAAATAGACCTCATTCTAAAAAATGACTAAGTACTAAACTTGCTCTTCCCACGTGCTAGTTGTTCCTGTCTTTCTGCGCCTTTGAACCCGGCCTGGTCTTCCACGTGAACTCTCTGTGTGCATTCTGCTAAGTATTTTCTCTGATCAATAGGTACAAACTCAAAAATTTAGGATTAGACTTGGAAGAATGAAGTAAATTTTTGAGTGGACAACAACTGACTCTAGCTTGGGGACATGACATGGATTGAGCAGGAGAAAACATGGCATGAGGATCCAGAATCACAAGTTTTAAAACATATAATGTTGACCAGTTCCTTATCCATTGGGCCTTGCAGAGTCATGTACAACTTCTGAGGAAATAAAGAAGGAAGAAGAGGACACAACCAAAAACACACAAAAATAGAAAGGAGAAAACCAAAACACGCAACAGAAAAGGGGAAAAAGCAAAGCTATGGTACAAGGTGAGGGACAACTCACTTTCACTGATGATATAGCTTCAAATATTGCCCACTCCTAAGCAATCCTAATGGAATTCCATCTAAGTATGATAAGAGAAAAACATTCTCACCACAAGTTCCATGAATTTGAAATGGTCCTAACCATAAAGAATCAAATTTTCCATGACTGCCCTTTGGTTCTCTTCTCTTGTCCCAAAGTAGGACAAAATCTCCAACTCTAAACTCTCTTGCCTTGGTCCTTTTGTCAAAGAGTTTCTTCACTTTCAATTGATGTTCTTTGATTCTTTCCACCACCTGAGATTTGTTTTCTTCCAACTTCTCAAGAAAGAGGATCCTTTTGTCAATGGAGTCTTTATATTGGCCATCTTCCACTGATTGAAGAAATTTGAGGGCCAAAATTTCAATTGTGATGGGGATCTTTGCTTCAACTCCATACAACAACTGAAAAGGTGATGTACCTATGGCTTTCTTAGGAGTGATCCTATCAGCCCACATCACATCATACAATCTCTTGTGCCAATTCTTTTGATTCTCATCAACAAGCTTTTGAACAATGGTCACAATATTCTTGTTACTTGACTCAACTTGACCATTTCCTTGTGGATAGTAGTCAGAAGAATGGGCTAAAGAGATTCCAAAGCCATAAGAACTAACTGTCACAACTCTCCTGAAGAGAAATAAGTGGCATTATCTACAACAATCTTTTGAGGCACTCCGAAATGGACAATGATGTATTCTTTGATGAAACTGCATACTACTTCAGAGCTAGCTTGTTTGGTTGGAATGACTTCCACCCATTTGGTAAAGTATTCTGTGGTAGTGAGCATGTAAGTATGCCCAGCACTTGAATGAGGATTCAACACACCAATGAAGTCCATCCCCCATTGTTGAAATGGTTCTTCAATGATCACAGGCCTGAGTGGCAATGTAGCTAACTGTGGTTTTCCAACAAATTGTTGGCACGCTTTGCATTTGGGAACCCAACTCTGAGTATCAGCAAAAAGATAAGGCCAATAATACCTACCTTTGAGAATCTTGTGGGCAGTGACCATTGCTGAAAAGTTTCCACCACATGCTTGGTCATGATAGGCCTTAAGCAACTTTCCTTGTTGCTCTTTATCAACACATGTAAGGAAACAACCATCCATCCCTTTCTTGTAAAGTGTATGATTCCAGATCACATACTTGGATGAATTTAGCTTGAGATTCCTTCTTTGCTTGCAATCCAAATGAGAGGGACATTCTCCATAAGTGAGAAGAAAGGCAATATCTACATACCACTCATCAGTAGTGGTTACAAAGAGAACTTGTGGGAAGTCTTCTGAGCAAGTTAAACAAGTGTCATCTTTTTCTCCATGGTGAGCTTTGAGAGTTTCATCCTTAGCAATCAAATTGCATAAGCCATTCCCTCTTACCAAATTAGAGGGTTTAATCTCTAGGTCATACTCTTGAGTCTTTGCAATCTAATTTCCTCTTTTGACTCCAGGATCTTGTTGTGTTAAAATGGACTTGATTGCACTTCCAGGGACCATCACCACAGTATGAGAATTGAGGATGTAAAATCTGAAGTTCTTCACATCCTTAACCACTGCATATGCATGTTTTTCCAATTGATTGTAGTTAAGATCATGCTTCTTCAAAGGGTAACTCATGAAAGCAATGGGTGATTCCAAATCTTCATCATTCTTTTAGACAAGGACAACAGAGAGAGTGTGTTATGAGGCATAGCAAAGACATGATGAAATCCTTGTTAAAATCATGGGGATACAAGGGTTAGAGCTTTGGCAATAGCTCTCTTGATCTCTTCAAATGTAGTTTTCCCTTCATGGATCCATTTGAAACTTGTTTGAGGCTTCATCATGGAGGTGATGTGCTTTGTCAGTTCAGAAAACTTAGGGACAAAGCGGTGAAGAAATTTTACCTTCCCAAAGAATGAGTGCACTCCTTTCTTGCTGGTGGGAAGAGATAGTTCTTGAATGGCTCTTACCCTCTCAGGGTCAATATGTGCTCCATGTTTGTTCATAATGTGTCCCAAAAATTGCCTTCTGTGACTCCAAAGATGAATTTCTTAGGATTCAATGATATGCCATGTTTCCTACACCTTGCAAGAACTTGCTCCAAATGACAGATGTGCTCCTCCCTTTTTCTTGAAAATACTGTGAGGTCATCAAGGTATATGACAATGTAATGCTTCAGGTCTTTGAAAGCAAAGTACATTGCTCTTTAGAATGTGGTTCTTGCATGGATTAGGCAAAAAGGCATTCTACTATAGGCAAAAGTGCCCCAAGGGGTTGTGAATGTTGTTTTGCTACAATCTTCTTCTGCCACTTTGATTTGTCTATACCCTGAGAACCCATCAAGTAGAGAGACCATCTCAGATCCAGTGACTTCTTACAAAATGTGATCCATGATTGGTAGAGGGTAGTTGTCCTTGAGTGAGGCTTGATTAAAATTTTGGAAGTCAACACATATCCTTATCTCACCATTCTTCTTCCTCACTGGCACAATGTTAGCCACCCATGTTGAGTGGTGAATGGGAAAAATTATTCTGGCATTTAGCATATTGGTCACTTCTTCCTTGATGATGTTAGCGATCTTTGGGTTGTATGGCCTTTTCTTCTACCTAAAGGGCTTAGCACCTTTCTTCAAAGGAATGGAATGGTGCATTTCCTTTGGTTGAAAATATATGAGTTCTTAATAGGAGTAAGTCAAAACATCAGATTACTTCTTGAGCAGATTAACAAACCTTCTCTTCTCTTCAGGTGAGAAGCATTTGCCAATGTTGACCATTCTTGGATCTTCTGAAGTACCAATGTTTTCTTTATCAAAATCAGATGGACACCGAGAAGATAGCTTTTCTTTCTCCTGAATGAATGTGTCATGTTTTTCGAACAGATCTTCCAAAGAGACTAAGCCTTTGGGAATCTTGTTACCTTTCAGTCTGATCATGCCCTCAACATCAAATTCTTCAATTCCATCAGTTTCTTCTTTAGTAACAACTTCCCTATGAGGATTGACACTTCCTTCAAAGAAGAGATTATTGAAATTGTCTCTTTTCTCTAAGAAGGTCAAAATTTGATTGTCGTCATTGAAGATCGCAATGATTTGCATTATCGGGTACACTAGGTCGAATATCATTTCAATTGTCACTTTGTCTTTGTCAAAAGAAGGATGAGGTGTCAATAAGGAGGATAACACTGAAAGAGAATCAACCCTTTCATTTTGTTTCCTTGGAATGGCTTCAATAGAGAATGCATCGAAGGATTCAATGCAATCCCAAACCCTATTTTCGTAATGTCTGAGCCTTGGGTTCTTAACTTGATATTGCTATAATTTGCTTCACTATCACCTCTACATCACCAAGGCATCTCAAATTCTTGATTCCCATGCCTTCTGCCACACTCATGCCAAAAGTAAGGGATTCATATTCTGCTATATTGTTTGTGTTATCAAACTATAGTTTGTAGGCAAGGGATGCATTTCCTTGGAAGGGGAAACCAAAACAACACTATCTCCTGAGCCTACCCTTGAATGAATACCATCAAAATCCATTTTCCAAATCTGATCTCCTTCGTCCTCCATGAGAAATGGCAATTTTTCATCCTTTTGTGATGTTGGAAAGTAGTTTCCTAACTCGAGTCTTGAAGAAGGATGTTTGCTCTTGGATCATCGAGACTTCTTCACTTTGTGAATTTCATTTTTCTTATAGGAAACAACCTCTTCATTTCACCTTTGATTTGGGATAGTTGTAGATGACCAATCCATTTTAATCTCTCCACCTAGGTCTCTAAAAACATCTCGCTCAAAAGCATGCTAAAAGATGCTTTGGGATGTCTACCACTAAAATAGTTAAGAGCACCTTCTTGTCGGGAAGTCACCAAAGCTACTTGTGCATCTTTTATTCTTCCAATCAACGAAACTTGTTTAGATTCCATTGAATAACAAAATCCATTCAGTCTAGTTAGGGTTAGGCCAAGGGAATTTACAACTTTGAGAGGCATTACATTATCAGAAGCTCCAGAATCAATGATATAATTGTTTAACTCAAAGACATTTATGAGGAGAGACAAATAGAAAGGCTTAACCCTAGTTGTTTTGGAAGCATTGAGAGCTAGCATGTTTTGAGATGGAGGTGTGGATGGTGTTGGGATAATTCCTTTAGAAATGGTACTTGAGGATATAGGGCTAATACCCCAAACCGCATTAATGAATCTGTCAAATTGAGCAGGGTGTGTTTGAAGGTACTCTATCTCCGAGAGTTGGACTTTGGTTTTACTTGCATGTTCAAAAAGTCAAATGGGGAAATGCTGGATGTGGTGGAAGTTCTTGAAATGGAGGAGGATTTACATGGCAAAGGATTTGTAGGAACCTTAGATACTTTGGATGGTAGATTCTCTCCCAAAGGTGAAGCGATCGGGTTTAGTAGAAGGTGAAGGTGTAGCCTTTGGCTGAACTTTGGGTATTTTTGTAGAGACAACATTGGAAGGGGAAGTGCTCTTAACAATTTGAGAACTAGAAGAAGGAACAAAAGACTTACTTGGTATAACAACATGGTCCTTGGCAACAACCAAGTTTGGTTTTTCTTTAGCAAAATCCATGGAGGGTGGTAATGGAGAACCTTTGTTGATGATCCTCTTCTGTGTGACCTCTGAAGTGGAAACTTCTTTGGCCTTCTTCTCCTTTGCAGCCACTGAAGATGGAGTGTTTTTCTTGGACTGTGCTTTGGTGAAAACAACACATGAGAAGCTTGGGGCTTCCTCATCATCTTCTTCATCATCATCAACAAAATAAAATAGGCCATTGTGCATGTCAACTTCTTCAACTTCTAGGTAGCTTTCATAGTCTATTCCATTTTCTCCTTCAGGTTCATCAACTTCAGCTTCCTCTCTTGACTCTCTAGTATCAAAGATAACATTGAATGGTGGTGATTCTAGAGCAAGTTGGTGAGGAGGTGGTGTAATCCTTTTCGTATTAGGAAAGTTTGGTCTTCTTGGAGCATTTCTCATTGTGATTTATGACAACTGCTTCTTTAAGGAAACCAGATCATTGGCCATTTTTTGGAACATTGGGTTTGTTGTGATTGAACTAGAACTTTGACCCTTTTGCTTTCCATTTGGGCCCTATACCTTTCCAAAAAGGATTAGATCATCATCATTCTCAATTGCAAAGTCTTGAGCTTCCCTCAATGTTCTTGGTTGGGCTCTTCTGAGGAAGAAACCAACTTCGATGGCAAGGAACTGATGAAGAACCTCTTCAAGTTATTTTCAAGAGGAACTACATCTTCAGGATTCTTCTTGTCAATCTATCAAACCTTGCTACAAAATATCTCATGGACTCAGAGACTTCTTTCTTCATCTGAACCAATTGAACCAAGTAGATCTTGGCAATCTTTAGTGCTTTTGAACCTATGTTCAAATGCACTTCTTATGTCCTCCCAACCAGTGATAGATCTTGGGGGAAGCATGTAAAACCATTCAAAAGATTTCTCTTGGAGTGACTCCATAAAAATTATAACTGACACATCTTCATCTTCAACCCCCAACACACCACAAGCAGTGATGAATGCTACTACATGTTCTTCAGGGAGTTGAGAACCATCTCCCTTAAATTTGGGAAAATTCTTTCTTGAACCTCTTGGTAGATCATGGAGTAGTTGTGGGAGAGCAAGTGGACCAGTGTTTCTTCCCCATGACACATTTGGTCTACATGCTTCATGTTCATTATCACCCATTCTGTTTCTTTTTCTAGCTTTCTAGGGCTATTTATCTTTCCTCTGCCTTTGCTTGGAGTATTTCAATCTCCTCAAGTTGAGCTCTTATCTCTTCTTCTCTTTCAAATTGAGCTCTCACCTCTTCTTCTTCTCTCTCAAGATCTTCAAAAGTAGGATCAACAAATCCTCCTTGTCTCAACTTCCAGGTATACCTTCTGTCAGCCAGCTTGAAGGATTATTGTCTTCTCTAAGGTACTAAGATTTTTATTTGCTCCTCCAACTCAAGAGCAAGTTATTCTTCTTGGTTTAATATTCTTGAGGCAATAGAGTAATGATTTACACTCTGTCTATTATTTCAAATACCCTCCCTTAGGTCTGAAATGATATCTTCTTGAATATGAAAGAACAAGGTAGGTCTCTCAATAGGAGGGTTTGCAAGGATAGTCATGATTTTTATCCATGTGGATCATAAGAAACTTCAAAATTCCAACAAACTCTAATGATATATCATGACATTCTTTGTCTTTTCTAGGGTGCAGATGTTGCAAAATGCCCTAAGGTGGGCGCCAAAAGCATAAAGCTGTTGGCTTGGAAATTTGTCTTGAGGACAAATTTGTGGTTTTCCTCACTAACACTATGGGAATCTAAGTCCCTCTAATTTGAATGGTGCAGCTTCCATATTGTGCATCTAAAATAGGTGGATTCAAATGGTGGTTTTTCAACCGAGAGATCCATAGGGGCACTCCACTAACCCTATGACAAATCCTGTAATTTCTTGCTAGGACAAAAATTGGTCTGAGAGTGGGAAAGGGAATGAGAAAGAAGGAAAGAAGATCAATGATGGAGGTAGGATATCAGATGCCTGCATACATTGATCAGAAAGTTCATAACATGCATTTAATTGGAAGAAGAACAAATTTTCAACACCCTAGCTACAAGACCAAATAAAAACACAGTGGTCACAAAGTACCAATCGATTCCTCCATCAAGGGGACATAAGAATTACTTCTTTTCTTATTACAGCTAAATAAAAAACTTGTACAATGAATGAAAATAGAAGAAAATTGTAGAAAGAAGAGAATAGAAGAAGATTGACTATCGTTTTTGTCCTCTGTCTACAAAACGTATTTACAATCTCCAAATTCAATTGCCAACCCGTACAATGACTTTCAAAGCCCATGAAATGGCTCACACAAGGTGGTTACAACTTCCTCAAATGCCTAAGAAGTAGTTACAAATAGATTTAATCATTCGATCCGTTTTGAATTCTTGATTTGTAGAGAAATGGTAATGGCGACATAAAACTAGAAATTCATAATTATAACGTTACATTCTTCTCCAGTTTGAATATCAACCTGTTAGATGTACCTTTTGCCTTTAAATTTGAGCCATCCATGTGGCAGAAGATGATTGGATCAGCCACGGAGAACGCCTTTTCGTTTTACAACTTTTTGAAGATTTGTCAATTTTTCACTTTTTGGCCCACCAGCCTGGTTTGACTTTTCAACGTGGACACGTGGCATCTCTTGATTGGAAACGAGGTCGTGGCCTGATTTAGAACATTTTGAACCTTTGTTGGAAAAAAATTTGAAATCACAAAAATCCTCCACTGGCCCGCACTCCCGTGTTGACTTGTCAACGCTGGAAGGACACGTGGCACAATTTGATTGGCTGCAGAGGTCACATTAATCTTTTTACTTTTAACCCCAAAGGCTAAAAACTTGAAATCCCACCGAAGGTCCATCACCCACTTTGACCGGTCAATAGGGACATATGGCATCATTTCATTGGTTGTGGAGCCATGGGTAGATTCATCTTCTTTAACTTTTAAAACCAAAAGACTTAAAAGTTTTAAAGTCTTCCACCCGCCCACTTTTCTGCTTTGACTTTTCAACTAAAAAATGAACACGTGTCAACATCGGATTGGTTGTGGGGATCGAACCTTAATATTTTATCTGCTCCACTCAGGCTCACGGATCTGCCATTTCCAATTACACTTTTTTCGAAAAGGAAAAAATGAAAAAGAAATCTCCTCAGCCCGATCGGTCCGCCTTGGGCAAAAATGCAACTTAGGTCTGCCGAGCCATATCTTGCAAAATACAACGAGTTAGAATGACTTCTTTACCTTTTTGGAAAGGGGAAGAAATTTCCCATCAGATGAAGTAGGTTAAAAACATCATTGAGCCATTAGAAAGAACCAAAAATTCAAAATACTTAGATTTGACCATTTTCAAAGGGGATAAACTCAAAATTTAGGATGACTTGGAAGAATGATGGAAAGTTTTGAGGGGACAACATGGTCATAACTTATAAAGGTAAGGATTTTCCCATTATTAAAAATCTCATCTCCTTTGTCATGGGCCTAGGTATGAATGGTGTTATTTTTTTTAGAAATAAGTTCGATAAAGAGGTAGAAGGAAAACAATTATGGAAGGGACTACAACCCTTAAGATTGTCAAGGTGGGTTTGGTCTGTTCCTCCATCCCTTCCCCTTTTGATGAGGTTACTAGAATGGTGGTTAGATACATTACTCTAGAGGGTCACTTCTCTACCCCGCCTTTACAATATCTTTTCCTACGAATCACTTCCGCATGCCCCCAAAGTAAGCCTCTCTTATTACATTCTACAATCCTTGGAAAAATCTATCCTTGAAGTCCATGCCCACCAAAGAGGTTTACCTCTCCATCAGGGTGTCATACTTCTTCTGCACCAGTACTATTATGATGTTCTGCTAGTGCTCCCCTCACCCTCTTCATCTAGCCCGACCACCACAACAACATAAAGTAAGGACTAAAAACCTCATACCCCCTCTCCACCTTCGACAAAAAGGGTGCTTTATAAGCAGTGACAAGGGTAAGGATGTTTCCATTTTTGAAATCTTTCCTTCCATCAACCAAAATTTCTAGGATCCCTTGGCCAAAAGGATTTGAAGGCCCAAATCAAGTTACATGCAGAAAAGATCAAGGCCTTGAGAGAGGATGTGGAATTCTTACTCAATGAGGGTAGTAAAGATGACCATGGGTTTGATTATACCTCAAAGTTGGACAAAAACTTGAAGAACTTTCTAAGAAAAAAAAGGCCATGGAGGAAAATTTGGGAAAATCATAAGCACAAACATTGACCATCTCACTATGCACAAGGATTTACTTCATTTTATTAAAGTGCAAAGCTAAACAAGTTTGTGATCTTAGTGGAATTTTAGCAAGTATTTGGAAAAAAGGAAAAGAAAAGATTTTTTTAATCTCTTTTATCAACAAAGAACCCTCTCAGCACACAACTCTTAATTTTTTCAAAGCAATGAAGGAGGTAAAGAAGGTCTTCTATAATTCTCTTAAATGATAGTTTTGAGATCCCTGCTTTTTGGTTCTTTTGGTATCTATGTTAGTTTTTTTGCGACTGTATAGTTTCTGTGTTGGTGTTGTTTGGATGTGTTTTGGATTCATACTGGTAGGATTTCCCCTACCCTTATTTTAAACTATTTTATTTGGCTGTTAGGTCTAGTTTTATGGGGTGTGGTCCCCACTGGTCAAAAAACCACTGCCACACTTATGTTGTGCACGGCTTCGAGTTCTTTTACAATAGGGTATGGTCCCCTTTAAAACCATTTATCAATAATATAAAAATATTATACTAATATTAATTATGTTCTTATTATTAATAATAATATTAATATTGTTATTATTAATATTAATAGTCGTATTAGAATTTTGATAAAAAATTAATATTATTATTGTTGTTATTCGTATTACAATTAAATCAATATTAATATATATTTTTGATAATTCAAAAAAAGGGCACCAAGCCCAACTAAATTAAAAATATCAAACAAAAACTTAATTATCGATGATTCAAGTTTATATGCAATCCTAATTGGTGTTGCATAAAAAGTAAAATATTACATAATAACTAGACTAAGAAAGACAAGCCAAAAATAATTATTTTCATTCGAAGAAGCTGGATACCACCATAGTTGGATTCACGGGGGTCGCAAACATCCTCCTAAATAACTAGGGTTTCCAAAGTCTCAGCCAACTTAGACTCCTCGAACTTGTCACTTGAATTCCCAACACCGAGAAAATGGCATCCAACTTCTTTCCTTGAGTGATGCTTTCCATGGTTTGTGTAACGAACCGTTACACCGAAACCTTGAGGCGTTAGTGAAATCCGTACATGAGGACCATAACATCCCACCACACTTCCATAGATTTGACCCTAGGCGATTTGCACCCGTATAGTGGGACCACACCCTACCCTATACAAGCCCCAGGTGAACACTACAATGCCGACGTAGCTACCCATGTCGGGACTCAAACCTGGGTGGTCACTATGATACCAAATGTAACGATCCATTACAAAAAAACCTTGAGGCATTAGTGAAATCCACACATGAGGATCATAGCTTGGTTTGAGCCTTCGCAAGCGTCCATATCTCGCTCCAATCTAAGTCTAATGTCAATACCCGACAAATCAATATTTTCATAGATAGAAAAGGAGTTGTTAACATCCATTAAAACCATTTGAACCCCAATGATTTGGGAAAATTTTAGAGTGTCTAAGAGAGTCATGGACTAGCCGAGATCATCGATAGCTCTCACCACCTCCTCCATAGCCGTTATGTCTCCTAGTCTAGAAAAAGCTGCGCATAGAGAACATTTGTAGAAATCCAAAGGAGTCATGGATCTCGTGCCCCTTCAATCAACATGATCTACCAAAACTCAAGGGCCTCTTTGGTCTTAAAATCCTAGTGCCATTGTCTAAAAGAATCCCAACATTAAGCATTTGTTTAAGCTTCAAATCATTATGATTCACGTGCCAAGAAAAGAGAAGTGCACGTCCAACAATGAATACTTATGAATTATATTTTCATTTATTTCTTGCAATGTGTTCATGGTAATATCACTCCCAAGATCTGCCTCTAGTGTGCTTGGAAGGGCGGTGATACTTTTCCCTTTGTCCATTTCCTTGAAAACCAGACCCTATTTTGCAAAACAGAGCACAAATGACCCAAAAATGAAATACCTCGGCTTATAATTCCTTTCACACATGACCACCCATGTGGTAATGCGTGCGAAATGATGGTGAATAATGCTCACGAGATGGTTGGAGATTCATCCCAATTAAATAGTATGACAATTGTGTTGTCCCTCCTTTGCCACCTTGATAGGTATATAATTGCCATATTTTTCAATTAGACTTCCAACTAATCTTTTCAAATCATTAGGATGTAGAATTAATAATTTATGAGTCCCCTTCCTAGCATTAAGCTCCACACCAGAATTGGAAAGTTTAATAGTAATTTTTTTGGCACTTATGTAGATGTGTATGATTGGATGTGATCCGATGAGAGTTCGGAAATCGTCCACAATACCATCCAATTGTCAATGATTAATTTTTTCTTTGTTTATTGCATTTACGATAATATGTGAATTACCTTATGTAGACATCTAAAATGTTGACATGCTTAATTACGGCTAATTTGTCCCTCAAATAACATCATCATATCTATATAATAATTAATCACTAGATTAATTATTATTAACCCCCTTTATCATATTTACCCTTTATAATTTTATTTATCATTCCATCCTTAACCCTCTAAATTCATTATTTTATCCCATTTTATCATTAATCCATTTTAATTCATTATTATATCCTATTATCCTATTTTAATTCTTCATTAACATTTCTAGGAATTTAATATTCCTACATCTACCTACCCACCTACCCTACACATCCCTACATCTAGCCTTTCCATGTAACCTCACCCCTAATCATCATTTATTAACCTAATCTAACTCTAATCCTAATCACATCCTCACCTCTAAATCTAGAAGCCTCTCTAACCTTCTCCTTCTATTGAATTTTTAATTCAATGGAAGCTTCTTCCCTCCATGAATTTTAAATTCAAATTTCTAGAATCCTCTAATCCTCACATGCACTCTCTACCATTGATTAAAATTGGTTATCCTTGTCATTGTGGGAGAGGGTTATCCCAAAATGGCAAGGATAGCCCTCTCTCTTATCATGACACGAGATAACCCTATCCCACAATGGTAAGGTATCTCTCATGTTCCTGCATAGATCTCCATCATTTTCCCACTTGGGTCATCATGCTTACTTTCCCCCCTTCCTAGCATTAATTGGTCACAATTTCTACTCATATGCTCTGTGCTTCAAGTTTCATCTCTTTGAGCATCATTACACACCCGTTGATACACTACTTATATCATCATTACCCTATGACACACTCTTGTGCTAGGTTCACACTTGACTGTTGAGGGCATACTATACACATGAACCTCACACACTGCACATTTCACATCTACAAAATCTTATTTTTCCTACACATCACACATATTGTGTACTTCCTACATCCTCTTCTTGCATCTATTACATATCATATGCACTTTGTACTTTCTACACATTCTATACATTTCACACTCTACACATCATCTTCTTACTTCTACTACATATCATACGTGCTTTGTGCTTTCTACACATTACACATCCTCACATATCACACATCTTGCACATCTATGAAATCTTCCTCTTCCCTCTATTATACATCATACACACTTTGTGCTTTATACACCTATACATCTTACACAATCTACACATCTTGCACTACACATTATACATCATCACACTTGGCCCATTTCGCATGCATCTTCCTCATATCACACCCTTCTAAAACAGATCTACATCTTTCTAACATATTCTATTCAAGTTTTATGTTATTCTATTCTACACTATACACATCATGATTGAACCTTTGATGTCTGTACAATACCCAAAAATACACTCATGTTCTATGGTTCTTACATGACTATTGAGGGATCTATACAATAAGAACCTCACGTCACTCACACTCTACACTTTACACTTCAAAGGTAACTTTTTCTCACTATGCAACAACACAATTCAAACCATTTCCCAATGATGCACTATTTTTATATGGTTCATTATTTATTGTTGAGGGTATTTTATAAATGAACCACAATTCACTCATGCATACATCCACACTCGGGGGCACTCGCCCCTATCACACTCATATTGCATTCCATTTCATCTCATCCATAACATGCTGCATATCTTGGTTGTACATTGTTCTTACTTGCTTATGCTTACACCTATACTTTATTACACATGCTAGATATGTATCTTGCATGGAATTATCTTTATCATACACACATGCATTTTCATTTGCTTTCTGGTTGTGATCACATACTTTACATAGATCATTACACACAACATGAATGCTTGGTGCGATTACCTCATACCCGGTCCCGCAATGGCTCTGGGGGCATCAACATTTTACACATTTTAGGTGCTATTGTTTCATTATTTTACATAGAACACTACTACATCAGATTAGACATGCTTTGATATACTTTATATCTTTATAACATGCTAATGGGTGCTTTATGCGCAACATTTTCCTTGCAGGACCTATTTTCCACCATGGTTATATGATGTTTTATTACTCTTGTTTACCATTGTTTGTTATTTTCCCTATGCTTTGTATTTTGTGTACATTGTATGCTTTTGTCCATTTTGGCCTTGATTTTCTTGTGACATTGTGAGTGATGTCCCATGTTTGCAACTTGGTTTTCATGGTCTACATTGTCTTCTTGTTTGGTAGCTTACATTATTTTCCATATACATGCTTGTTTGCACTAACACTTTCCCTCTATCCTGTTTGCATGTGCCTTGGATTCTTCCAAGCACATTCCCTCCTACATACCGGTATCACTTCAGCATGGGGTCCTCTTTTGGGTCGCATCCTCCTAACAAACATCACATGCACCCCAAATGAGGGGGCATCTATTGGGTGAATCAATCACCCCATTCAACAATTACAGTCACAGTTCAACACAATACAACACAAATTCAACACAGTCTATAGACTAAGACAAGGCTCAGAATCATACTTGGGTCCTTACTTTAGTATAGACAATAGAACCTAGAATCGGACTCTGGTGCTTATGTGCTTTTGTCCCTTCTTGGGCACTTGAGGGGGAAAATATACAACATTTTTTAGTTTAGTACAATTTTAGCATTTTCACGGACATTTTCATAAGGAAGGATGTCCTTGACTTGACAATTGTCTTTGATCACACTTATTCACATTGGATAGAACTTATACACACCATATGTAGTAGTTTTTTTACTTCGGGGACTAGCCAAAGGTTGAAGAATAGTACTAGAACTTTCTCCCTACTCTATTTCTGTCGTGGCTTGAGATCACCCAAAACACTTGCTCTTCATCAACATCTTTAGGATCCTTTCTATCACTTTTTCTCATCACGGATCAGGTGCACATGTTCCTTTTTCTACTATTTACACATTTTTACACACTTTTTACATGCATTTTTACATACATATACACACATATTTGACTACTTATTTGTTCTTCTCTTTTGCAGGTCCGTCCTTATGGGAAGCGGTAGTCAACATCAACACACAACCATCATGCTCCAAGAACATCATCAACAACAGGTACAACATCACATATACACATGTGTTTTCACCCTAGGGTCATTATTCATCACTTTTATTTTTACTTCCTCTTCTTTAGCATCCACGCTTCACACTTTTATCACTCCACATGTTGTTTGTCTCGGCATCCTCTTATGCATCAATCTACATGGTTATTAGGTAGGAATATATATCTACTTTATGTTACTAAGCTTTCGCCCACCAACATAAAGTGGGGGAAAATGTAGACACTAAATCATGCACTTTCAATACATTATTATGTCCTAATCATAAAATACAATTCATATGCTTCTTACTAGAGAAAAGTATTAATTGATCATTATACTTGGCCTCTTAGTTTCCTTTCTAGCCTCCCTCTTGGCCTTAGATGCCTCAATTCCCAGTCGACCCTTCATACTTCACCTTTTCTAGATTTGGACGCAAGCGCCCAGCCAAGATGCCGGTCTTAGGTACCCTCGTCCCCTTTGGGCACCCTATACCTATTTGTGCTTTATTTACTCCTTTTTGGGTCCTTTATAGCCATTGGGCATCCCTATCTCTTAGGGGTTGGCCTTTTAGTGATCAATTACGAAATTTGAACAAGAGAAGCATATAAATATAAATTTATGTGACCAAATTAAAGGACCAATCTCTAAACATCTATACTATCACCTAAGGTTACATCTCACAAGAACTCAAGAGCATATTTGCATTCATCTAGCACCATTACAAGGGAAAAGGGTTGGTTTTATGCATCACACAGACAGAGGAGGAATTTCATTTTATTCCATGCACATATATGTTACATCTAGCTACTTTGCTCACTATCGAGTACAACACGCAAAAGAGCCACGTTGGACATGATTACGCACACACACATAAAACTACATTGGAGTCGAGATGTAGTGCAATGATCGATTGTAAGATCACTTGTTTGTGAGATGAGGACAACTCAAATTATCATTTTATATCTTTCTTTTTTAGGATTTGATGTTCTTTTGAGGGTTTTGTAGGTGATCTCTTTATTGTAGGTTATCAACAACATCAATGATCATAGTGCGACCATCTAGTGACAAATAAAGTGGGTTTTGGATCAACCAACGAGCATGTGAAATTCATTTCGGAGCTCTATGCATACCTGGCACCTAAGAAGGTATCTTAGCACCTAGGAACCCCGGTATGTACGAACCGTTACACCAAAACCTCGAGGCATTAGTGAAATCCATACATGAGGATCATAACATCCCACCACGCTTTTGTAGATCCCGACTCGGGATGGGTTTGTGCCCACACTCCCATATGTATGAGCCCCACTTCACCAAAATTAAAGCACCCCATGGGCACGGATACACGCCATAACAAACCAAGAGGGATTCGAATGTGGGTGGTCGCTCCGATACCAAATGTAATGACCGTTACACCAAAACCTCAAGGCGTTAATGAAATCCACACATGAGGATAATAACATAGAACCCATCTAGGTTCCCTAGTCCCTGCTCCTCCTACACTTTTCTAGGTTCGGTTTTGAGGTCATGTCTTTGCCATGCTACCAGTCTTCTACCTTCACACACTGCGAGGATTAATGCAAAATTAACTAAGTGTTCTAATCCTTTCATTACACTTAGGGTTTTATTTCCTTTTTCTTATTTTCTTGAGTCATTGTTGTACTTTACTGTCATATCTTGCTTGTTGTAGCATACATAAGAATTTAACAAAGTAATCTACGCCCATTAGTTTCCTTTTTGTTAAACCATTGGTTGACACCCTTCAAAGGAAGTCCATTGGTTCCTGGGATCAAAATTTTCCAAGAAACTCATCATATATTTATCTAATATATATCTTATCCAATTATCATAATGTGTGCAACTTTTCCCATTGATAAGCAGGAGTTTCATGCCCATTTTGCATCGACACATCTTGACATTGTATTTTCGACGTAGGTATCATTAAGCCATGTTGTCCTCCAAGTTTATTGTGATTTTTATATGATAAGTAAACCAAAATCCATCATAAAATGGGTGTTGTGCGGATTTATATTATTTCGCAATTTTGTTGGTTAAGCTCGTAGTCCATCCAAGTATGTGGATTACCTAATTTGAGGATGTGGAACTAGAGGGGTAAAAGATGGGATATTTGATTCTACCCCTCTTCTTTTATCCTGGGGATTACGACTACGTTTAATGAAGATGCTTGATCTTTTTCTTGTAGTTGATTGATGCCACATAACTCTTCCATTTGCCAAATTTACAAGTTAAGTATCACTTGGAAAAATTTCTTGCAAAATTTCTGTTGTGGGCTTCCTTATACTAGTATGGGTTGTGATAAGGATACATTTTACACAACTAATTATTAGTTGAGGATACCATTGGCTCAAGTTGTTTTATTGTGTGGAAGATTACAACGAAACTACAATTCATAATCTTGCACAAGATTATTTTGGATTGGGACCAAGGCCTTAAATGAATTTGTCACATTTGAATTATAGGATTGGAATGGTTTTGCGGGAGTGATTTATTTCGTGAAGCTGCTTGAAATGGAAGTCTAACTGGTGTATAAGGAGGTTTGTTAGGTTGGTATGGAGATTGATAAGGGTTACAAATTTGGACATGTTTCCTTTTAGAGACACCGACTCATTCCTAAAAATTTGTAGCTATTTCATGACCTCCATGAATTTACTTGAAGAACTAGTAGAAGTGGATGCTTGATTTGGGTATTGGCTTCTTAGGGATGGAATAGGTGTTAAATTAGGATTTTGATAAGGCACGAGTGTCCCTATCCCAAATGAGACTATTCTCAACTCTAATGGCAATGTCATAAGCATCTCGGTAGATTTCTACACCCCATGGATCTGAATAAGCGACTAAAATATTACTATTTAATTCATTTAAATAATAAATAAAATCATATTAGGGTGCAAGTCTCACTACTTGAGGAATTCGGTCCCAAATCCTTTACAATATGATGTTGAAGTCGGACATAGGTGTAGACACCAATTTTTGGTGTGACCCCTCTCTGTCATCCCACATTCATGCAACTTCCCCTCTCACCTTTCTTTTTCTTAAATTTAAATAAATCAAATCTATTTACATACCTTTATTTAATTAATTATCAAATGGGCTCCATGTGGACCCATTTGATAATTAAAATTTTGGCATCTCTCCCATCTCAAAATAATGCAAAATATGGGTATTAACATACCCATCCGACACCCTTTTCTTAAAATCAAACTTGGAATCTATCATCTCACCTACCCATTCAAATCATGCTCCCCAATCCACCTAAAAGTCAAACCATGGGCCACGCATGATCACATCATGCCTCTTAACTCGATTACTCTACCCAACCCCAATTACTCGTTAATCCCAATCTAACCTCACTTCCAAGTTATAAATATAGGTTTGCTCCCATCTTTCAAAGGATTGAAAAAGCTGGAGGATGGACTCGAAGCTGGACCGAGAACTAAAGAAGAAGAATCCATGTGAAATTTATGCTTATTTGAATTTTTAGGAGTGTTGCGAATTCTAAGCTTCTTGTTTGTCATCTTGCCATTCTAATGCCCAATTCATCTCCATCTTAGAGCACAAGCTAAGTTCCCTCATCATTTCAGTTACTTTTCATTTTGTATTGCATTATTTCTGCAGGATATCTATTGTTCATCTTTTATTGCTATCTTTCTAAACATGGGGGTTGACATCCTCCAAGGGAGTTAACATCCTCTTGGAATTGGGATTATCCAGGAAACCCCCAAATATTGTTATCTCGATCTTTTCGTACCAATTTTGCATATCTATCATCTTTTATCGCATATCCATTGTCTGCGCTCGTATCGTTTCATCACCATTTCCAAGGTACTAAGCCTTTGTATATTTGACATTGTTTTGTGTTTGCTGATTTCTCGTACACTAACTCGAACAAGAAGTAAGAAACCTTGATCAACATTTTGCAGCTCGGTGGGACCAGATCTAAGATCTGGTCATTTTTGTTTGTTTTGTCCTTTTATTCACCTCATGCTTGGGTTTGGTGTTATCTTTGTCTCAGAAAGTGAGAGGTTTGTGTCATCTTCAAGGTAATTACTCTTCTAGTGTTTAAATAACTGGTATTAAGTTTCACTCACATGGGAAATAAAACGGAAAATAATCATATTGTCTAACTTTTTCGTTTTATGGTCTTAGTTTTACCATAAATATATATCTCACTTTTCATAGTATAAGAGTCTATAGTCTTTGCAATAATCTATATTCATTTACTTTTAAACAAAAAAACGTAGTTTTGTTCTTGTTTTACATATAATAAAGAGTTCATTTTTAATATTTAAATAAATAAGAAAGACACAATTAATTAAAAATAATAATAATAATTAAAAAAATTAAAAATGGATTTTTTTAAGTTCTAAAAATCTACACTACCCATCCCCCACCTCCTCTCCAACCTCAACCGAGCTCCCTTCTTCCGAGCTCTCCACGTCCCTGTCACCATTCTCAATATCTTCTCCACTTATATCTATTCACTCACTCCCTCTTGCCATGAGCCATCTCTGTTCACCTTCCAACCGACTCCATCTTTACCACCGACCTCATATCCTAACTCCCGACTCTCCCCGCATCCTTTCTCTCCTCTTAGGCCTACCTTCTATCTCGTGCCTCACCCATCCTCACACCTTAGCATCTATATCCCCATCGAAATCCTCCCCAACTCCCTTTTCTGCCCTATCTCCTTTCTAACCAATTTCACCATCTCCGCCGAGCCTACCCGAGTTCACATCCTACTACACGACCCACCTTTCCTACCCGCATCACCGACCCGAGGTCCCATCTCGCCGAGCTACCATTCCACACACCACGAGTTTTTCACATCCTACTTGGCCACTTTCTCCCATAGACCCCTTCATCTCCTTACTTTCCACTTTATCTCCATTCCCTCATCTACCACCTCTCTCCATTATTCTTAGATTCAACCTATCTACCACCTCCCTCTCATCCATGACTCACCAAGATTCTATCCTCCTCTGCTAGATCTCCCATCCACTTCTCCCAATGACTCTTCACTATTCCACCCACCATTCCCACTCCAACACCACATCTTATTCTACCACAAGCTACCATCCTCCTCACCTCGGTGAGCCATCTCCACCCATCTCCCTTCTTTCCCATGCAGATCCTTCCCTCATCTACGCAACCCTCACCTCTCTCTTCTCTCCCCAATTTCATTTCAACACAACCGACTCTATCCGTTTCCCCACGCAACTTGAGCTCCCTTTCCAACCCGAGTTCCCACCTTCTAATCCTGTCTCCCATGCGACCGAGATCCTTCCCATCTTGGCCACCTCTCCCATCCACTCCACTTCCCGTCCGCCTTCTCCCCACCACTCCTTCCCACATCCAACATGCCACTTGGCTCCCTTCCATCTAAGCTCTCCATGTCCCCGTCATCATTCTCAATCACCTCTCCACATATATCTTCCCACTCACTCCTCTCGCCGTGAGCCATCCTCACCTCCCGTGGCCTCCACTTTCTTCCCCAACCGAACTCCCAATCTGTATTTCTCATGCATCTCCTTCCATGTATTTCCTACCCCGAACTCTGTATCGTCATGGTTTCTCACATCCTACGATGAAAATGAATATCTATGCTAACTCACACGATTTCGATGCTTGATGCTTTCAGTTGTTTCCAGCTTAGTTTCAAATTCAAGCAAAGCTTTGTGGGTTGTGACTATATAGTCTATTTGCCAATATATTGGGAGGATTGAAATATTTCTTGGAATATCGATCAATTACATTAGGATTAAACCAAGTCGTGATGCTCTAATAGTCAAGGGATAGTGTCAATAGATCATTTACCTTGAGATATATCAGCTTGCCATCCAGGTAGCTCTTCATAAACAACCTCCACTTTCACTAGACTTTCAAGGTCTACAGGAAAAGATGGCAATATATTTCCCTCAAGCCCTTTGTAAGCTATCTCAAGCCTAATTTGGGAATACCCGGATGACACATCAAGCTTAGTCAGATTAAGAGATGAGAAACCATTGAAGTCTCTGCAATCTCCCGACTCTGCAATTTCCCGATCCATCTTACCAATTATTTTTCCTTCTGACCCACCTGTCGGTCAAGCTATCTCTAATCACCACCGCCCCACATGGGATGTGGGGTCAAACTCCACTTTATATCATTTCACTGAAAAATTTAGGCATCTTATTTCAAAACATAAACAAACTTATCATTTCAAACAACCTAGAGCATTTTATAGTATAAGCTATCTTGTTTATATTTTATTCTTATTTATAGTTCACTAAACAAATTAACACAACACACGTATTGATATTCATCATTTGTGTTATCAATGATCATTTCTTTTGTTTTGATTTCCAATCAATAGTTTATCCTTTTATAGATTATTTTTATAGTTTTTATTTTGTTTTGTCATTTTATAGTTCATATCGTAGTTTATCATGTCGGATCCATTACCACATTGCATAGTTTGTCATTCTATAGTTTAATTCATAGTTCCTCATTTCTATTTAATAGTTATTTCATAGTTTAGTTTATCTTCTAGTTGATTAGTTTTCATATCTTGTACATTATAAGTACATACGAACGTCGAACTAATTTTTATAAAATTAATTTTCTGTGCGTAGGATTTCTTTTGCATACAAATATTAGAAAGTTTTTTTATTGTCTTTCTTGTACCTTTTTAACCCATGTCCACTAATTGTCTTATTTGATTTTGTAGGAAAAGTATACAAACTTGCGACCCTTAAATTACGCTGTCAAAGATCAATTGCTAAACCAAACCATGCCACAAGTCTCCTTTCACAAACCCCATCCGCGATCATGAATCGCATACAAATTTAAGTTCTCGGATGTTCTGGTCATTGATTGTCACTTCCAAGTATGCCATCATCAAGTGTAATCAAATAACAGGGAAAAGTGTTCTCTGGGTTTTATCGTTTTCTCTATTTTCTATTTTTTTGCATTGAACTTTCCCTTTTCTGAGTGATTGTCTGCATCGAATGTCACATTTCATTTTGGCTTAAAAAGAACCTTTCTTTTCTGCATCCTACCTGATCACATAGCTTAAATAGGGGTCTAACCTTCTACATTTCACTTATCACACACTGCCTAAAACTTCACAAACAAAATCAACACATCAAAACACTCCTCTCACCTAGTTAACTGATTGGGACTTGAACACCCAATAGGAAACTGTCTCAAACATTTCCCAAGCCAAAACTACCTGAAACCAGCCTTAGAATTCCGTTCTTTAGGCACCTTCATTATCCATTTTACTTTTATTTTCACATCTCATAATTAATCATGATGATAAAAAATATGTTTTTGATTTGTTTGTCAACAAAATACTTAAACTAGATGTTTCTCTATTTCACGTCTATTGTTACTCTCTCTCAAATCAAAACAACACAACAATCCACTCCACCCAATGACATTACTTCTCCTAAAAATATCACCCAACAAGATTCTAAACTCAAAACCACACCTTGATTACCAAACCCCCGAGTCTCAAGGTCTTGTCTCATGGGGACCGTGTCATCCACCATCATTCCCATCTTGAAACCAATCCTCATATCCCTTATCAAGCCAATCTTCCTAAACCAACCACACCACCATCTCGACTCCTTTAGAAACTCTTGGACCACCTCTTAACCCCATATATGATTTCATATTTCCTAAATCCCCCACAATCTCTCAATCTGCCCAATATCCTCAATTGGTGGACCACATTCAACCTAAATCCCGTTTTATTAATTCTATTTCATCTCGCCACTAGTATCCCATCAAACAATCTCAATTTTTGAATACCTACATTCCTACCCATCTTATGCTCCAACCATCTCAACCCCTTAACACTCTCTATGATTATCATTTTCCACTAAAACCCACCCTACCTAAATGAACACATCATGACCCTATTATTCAAAGTCAGCATATACAACAATCTCAACCCATGACACATGTTAATCCGTACCAAACAACTCCCCAAATACCCACACATCCACAAATTAATAAATTTTCTTATCAAACAATTCCACAAACATCCTACCCACAAGCTTATCAACCACCTTATCAAATAATTCACCAAACACCCACACATCCACAAATGTATCATTCACCTTATCAAACTACATTTCAAACCACACAACCAATTCAATCTCAACCTAACATCGCGTCAAATGATCAAATTCACACCTTAATGAATTGTTGGCCAATTTAGAAACTGTTACCTTGGCACCTAAGAACACCTTATCCTATGAGCACATCGTAATGAACCGATTCATCCGTCGGTTCCAATCAAACCCTACCCTCCTCATTGGAAACTTCCGCATTTACTAAGTTCAACAACAAGGAATATCCCCAACAACATCTCTGCACATTTAAACATGCATGTTGTCTTATTGTGCATGATCATGATCTACTACTTCGTACTTTCCCCATGTCCTTGCGGTCTGCGTTGGACTGGTACAACCATATCCCACAATATTCCATATTCTCTTTCACCCAACTTGCGCAATTGTTTTTAGAACACTTTTATATCAATATCACACATAAAACTACATCTTTGACCTATACACCATCGAAAGTTCAAATATGATCTCTCATCAACTTCATTACACGATGACGTGGCATTATAAACCAATTTTCTTTCACTCTTCCACAAACTAAAATCATCAAACTCTTCTCATGTTCATGGTCAAAACATATTTTGTCTACTTTACAAGTCTAATCATTCGAACCTTTGTGAAGCTTTCCATGATGGTTTGCAAACTCAAAACCCTTGCTGATTGAACAAGGTCATATTAAATTTAGATCGACCAAACCTAAAATCGAATTTACTAAACCATCCACACGAACAACACATTTAAAGGTGCAGCCAACATCGTGGTTATTAATCCCTCATCAGCATCTATATCCAGCACATGGCCTCAACAACAAGCCCCTCAACCAACAATCAACTACACTCCCTTAGGAGAATCATATAGTTCCGTATTTGACAAGTTGATGGTCGTAAACTCCATCCAACTTCCTCCCATACGACCCATGGACAATTCACAAGCCAAGCCAATTTGGTATCACGAAGCCCACTATTGTAAATATCATCGGGTCAAAGGTCATGACATTGAGAAATGTCATTCTTTCAAAGATCATGTCCAATAAATCATAAATCAAGGGGATATCCAAATGGACAGCTCCACCACTACATCTAGCCAACCCCTCAACAAAATTACGCAACCTTTTCCTAATCAAAACCATAGAATCAAGCCACTCCCTTCACATCTCAATTATTAAATTCTTATGCAATCAACACCATCATTCAAGATCCTATCTCATTGACAACTCCACATGACCCTACCTTGGACATTATTCCCACTCCTTTATCAACTTTCACTACTTGTCCGAACCTACACCTTCTTCTACCCTTATAACATCTATATAAAATTTGATTATAACATCTACTTCATCCACTTCAACCATACCCCAATCTATCATACCTATTTCAGACCCACTGATATCCACACATATCCCTACATCTATCACATCTACTCCTTTACCCACATCGCCTCAAACACACCTATTACTACACCTACATCACTCACAACCATTCCAGCTAAACTCATTTCTACCATGTGTACCTTTACAACCCCACCTCTGACATCAACCCCATTATCAAATATATCATTCTTACCCCTAGAAACATTTATGAAGCAGCCAATTCCACCTACTTCTACACCAACCATTAATCCTACACCTACTTCATTACCTATCATGTTTACTCCATCGGTTACCACATCCTCTTCGGTAAGTTTGGATACCTTACCTCCATCCATTCCAACTTTACCCATAATACCATCCTTAGAGTCAATCCCAATTTATCCTTCCACACTTTCCCTCATACCAACCACACCAACAACCCTAACCACACCACATCAGCCTCAGTATACATAACACATCACCCACATTTCCAAATATCCCAAAAATTCCTACATCCCTATCTATCCCAACTACTCCTATATCTATCATAACAAAAATCCACCTATCCCTACTTTGACATCTTTACCTATATCCTCGCCCATGGCCACATCACCCAGTCTACCCCAATACTCTTTACCTAATTTGTCTATCACATCGAACAAATCTTCTTGATCTGCAATCCTATAAAAGATACCCTCTCAAACATATATTGACCAAACACCTCCATATAAGTCAAATACAAATGGTTTACATTCTCCCTCTACCAAATGAACTCTTTCCAAGTCAACATCTAAATAATCCACATCTCACGTAGATCTCATTAATCGTATCATAGAAACACCTATTTCTCCATTAACATCCTCTTCTTATTTTAGGACATTTTCTCCATCAATATCCACACCACCAATGCTAGATCCTCTATTCAAGATTATTATCATACATGTTAAGTGTAAATCTTATCGATCAAAGTCTAAAGCTCATGGAAAACATCTCGATGGGTCCCCTACATATTCTCATAAACATTTTCAACAATCCAATGCCACCACATCTATTTTAGGATCAGTCCTTCCATCTATGACATCTCACAATGATCAATCCACATCCAAACAATACAATCCTCCAACCAAATTTGATTTATCTAATTCACCCATCCAATCTATATCAATACCTAAGTTCAAGAAAAACATCATAAGAGTTATCTTCCTCATAACACTTCGATTGGGTCCTATGCAGACATTTTTGACATTTAGTTCAAATATCTGCCATCACACTTCCTCCCATTAAATCCTTTAATCCCTATGGTCCAAAGCCATCATGGTTCAATCCTAATTACAGTTGTGCTTATCATCGTACCCTAGGACATGACATTGAACATTGTAAGGCACTTTGGAAAATCATCCACAACCTTATTAAGAAAGATGATTTCCTCATTCAGGGGAAATATCCTTCTCCATCTACATCTAATCCAATTTGTATCCCATCCATCAGGTTTCCCATGATTCCTTCATCCACATCATCCCTTAACATCCCTCCTGCACATGAAATTCCTCCTAAGGAAGGTTCTCCATTTTTCATCAATACCGCTTATCTTGTTAACCACACTTATGGTCTCCGACCGTTTATCCCATCCAAATCTAAAAAATCTCATCTAAACTCTTTCCACATCCTTTAAGTCATCCACATTTAATTCATTTGGGAGCGACCTTCCCTCTCCTTTGATCATATCATTTTTATAATTATCTTAACACTGGGGACTTCACTCCATGACATTGTGTTATTTACCTCATCTTCATCCAATCTAAAAATCTTGTCTAAATCTTCATCTCATTTTAAGCCCACTTTTGTGGCCATTTTTGTCCTTCCGTTGAGAGACCCATATTTCCATTTTCATTAAATTCCACCATTGTGGCCATATTTGTATCTCTCTTGGGGCACATTTTATTTTCATCAAAATCCACCATTGTGGTCATATTTTTGTTTCCTTAAGGACATAGTTTTATTTCTCTCTTATCTGTCATATTTAATATTTTGTAAGCTCTCATCTTATCATAACTTTAATGTCTTCTCTCTCTCGGTGGTAAACCGAGATAGAGCCTCTTAGTCCATTGCACTTGCAACGGGTCTTTTGTTAGCATATCTAACAATGATCACTTAGTCATATCTTGAGATCTTTCCTCCATCATTATCCCCTTCCATCTGTGTCATTGTAATGAGTTGGAAGTATGTGGTATACTGTAACTATAAGTCATGACCTTAAATATGGGCACCATGCTCTATCCTAGCATTTTCCTTATTGATAAGTTCTCCTTTTGGTGAAAACTCCATGATAATTACATCTCTGTCACCCTCACGATTCTCCTATTGTAGTCATGTAAAGGGTCTAGGGTGTCTCTTGTACATTCATTATCCACTCCTCGAGTGGTCTACTTAGTTATTCCGAGATCTCTCCCATGTAAAGCTAAAATCCATGTATGTAAACGGAAAAACCAAAGTTATCAACAAACAAACGATCCCTCAAAGGACAACTATTCAAAAAGTAAAATAAAAGAAAAATATGCAAGTCAAAATCAAATTCAAAGAAAAATCAAAAGAAATAGACCGATCCTTGAAGGACGGCTATCATACATATTATTCTTACCATCTATATTATCTGTAAAGTAGAACATACCCTCGAAGGATGGATACTATTTTATGACATTAGAAAGCTTCCCGTATTGATCAACTTTCTTCTATTGTTCTTTCCATTTCCCAGTCTTGGGGCATAGGCATAAGGAACACCACCTTTGGAGATCCCTCTTCCCATGTACAAGTTACATCTCTAATCCCTTTGTCGTGTTGACATTAGGTTTATGAGCATATTTCATCCATATTTCCCTCATGATATTTTGGTATAACTAACTATCGTTGGTTATGTGTTAACACATGCTATTGGTGTGAGTGCAATGCCTATGAGCATTATTCTTTCTTGTTTATCTCCAATCTAGCTCGAAGCATGGTTTCCCTGTATTTCCTTGCTACGACTATGTTTCATTCATCTCACCAAGATCATATTTTATCAAAATCACATCGAATCTCACACTATGAATTCTATATCTATCCATAATATCCATGAATGCTCTCGTAAATACACTCTTTAGTTTGCGAATTCTACTTGATCTCCATTGCATTTTGCAAATCCTACTTGAGAATCCTTCTCAAGGAGAGTTCGTTATCCTATAGATTCATATCCCCAACATGTTCAATAATGTCCATGAATCAAAATGGATCCTTCTTTTTGAAACATGTATTCAACATCCTCTTAGGGAATTTTATCCAATCTGTGCTTCATATCCACATTTGTGGCCATATTCATTCCCCACGGGATATTTTATTTTGACATCCATCTCCAATTATGTCATCTTCATGTCCTCTATTGGGACACCTTTTCATCCTCTTACTTGCGGATGCATATAATTCACTTGTTGTTCTTCTCATGCCCGCGCTTGTGGTATCATTATTTTCATCTTCGTCCCTCTTACTTAACGCATGATTTTTGCTCGATTCCTCACAGATAAAGGATTGCACATACCTTTCACATTCAGTTGCACATATTTTGATGTCTTCCTATGACCCATTGGTCATCATGGTTTACATCCATACTGTAGTGGTCTTCACCCACTCACTGGTCTGTAGAACGTTATCGTTTGTCTCCATTGAGACTACAATTGTCCTCTACCGATGTGATATTGGAGTCACCGCCATATTTTTTTATTGTTATTGTGATCCTTTTTTGCCTAGGGAATCTTGCCTTTGGTCATGTATTTATCCATTCTCAGACACATATCTTCATCCAATTTGTCTTGTTTTTGTCTCATGGCTTGCTATCGCAAACCACTCAACAAAAAGGGGAAAATGTAGACACCAATTTTTAGTGTGACCCCTCTCCGTCATCCCACATTCATGCAACTTCTGTCTCACCTTTATTTTTATTAAATACAAATAAATGACATCTATTTACATACCTTTATTTAATTAATTATCAAATGGGCTCCATGTGGACCCATTTGATAATTAAACACAATTTTGGCATCTCTCCCATCTCAAAATAATGCAAAATATGGGTACTAACATACCCATCCGAAACCCTTTTCTTAAAATCAAACTTGGAATCTATCATCTCACCTACCCATTCAAATCATGTTCCCCACTCCACCTAATAAGTCAAACCATGGGCCCCGTGTGATCACATCATACCTCTTAACTCAGGTTACTCTACCCAACCCCGGTTACTCGTTAACCCCAATCTAACCTCACCTCCAAATTATAAATATGGGTTTTTCCCCCATCTATCAAAGGACTGAAAAACTAGAGGATGGACCTGGAACTGGACCAGAACTAGAGAAGAAGAATCAATGTGAAATTTCTACTTATTTGAATTTTTAGGAGTGTTGCAAATTCTAAGATTTTTGTTTTTCATCTTGCCATCTTAATGCCCAATTCATCTCCATCTTAGAGCACAAGCTAAGTTCCCTTGTCATTTTAGTTACTTATCATTTTGTATTATATTATTTTTGCAGGATATCTACTATTCATATTTTATTGCTATCTTTCTAAACATCAAGTTGACATCCTCCGGAGTTAACATCCTCTTGGAACCAGGATTATCTCCGAGAAACCCCCACATATTGTTATCTAATATTATCTGTTTCAGTTTTGTAGATCTATCTTCTTTTATCACATATCCATTTTCTTTGCGCCCGTATCATTCATCACCATCTCCAAGGTACTAAGCCCTTGCATTTTCGATGTTGTTTTGTGTTTGCTGATTTCTCATACACTAACTCAACAACAAGAAGCGAGGAAAACTTGATCAATGTTTATGTAACTTTGAGTTTATGTAGGCACCTTCACTATCCACTTTAATTTTATTTTCACATCTCATAATTAATCATGATGTTAAAAATATGTTTCTTAATTTTTTTGTCAACAAAATACTTAAAAAATGTTTTCTATTTCACGTCTATTATTACTCTCTCTCAAATCAAAAACACGAGAAATCCACTCCACCCAATGACATTAATTCTCTAAAAATCACCCAACAAGATTCTAAACTCAAAACCATGCCTTGATTACCCAACCCCGAGTCTCTAAGGTCTTGTCTCATGAGGACCGTGTCATCCACAATCATTCCTATCTTGAAACCAATCCTCATATCCCTTATCAATCTAATCTTCCTAAACCAACCACACCACCATCTCTGGCTCCTTTAGAAACTCTTGGACCACCTCTTAACCCCATATATGATTTCATATTTCATAAATCCCCCACAATCTCTCAATCCTCCCAATCTCCTCAATTGGTGGATCACATTCCACCCACATCCCTTTTTGTCAATTCTATTTCATCCGCTACTAGTATGCCCATCAAATAATCTCGTCTTTGAATACCTACATTCATGTCCATCTTATCCTACAACCGTCTCAACCCCTTAACACTCTCTATACTTATCATTTTCCACTAACATCTACCCTACCTCAACGAACACATCATGTCCCTATTATTCAAAGTCAGCATATGCAACAATCTCAACCAATGACATATTTTAATCCATACGAAACAACTCCCCAAACACCCACACATCCACAAATTAATCAATTGTCTTATCAAACGATTACGCAAACATCCTACCCATAAACTTTATCAACCACCTTATCCAAAAATTCACCAAAACCCACACATCCACAAATGTATCGTTCACCTTATCAAACTACATTTCAAACCACATAACCAATTCAATCTTAACATTACATCGCATCAAATGATCCTATTCACACCTTAATGAATCGGTTGGCCAAATTAGAAATTGTTACCTTGGCACCTAAGAACACCTTATCCTATGAGCACATTTGAAATGAACCAATTCATTCGTCGGCCCAATCAAACCCTAACCTCCTCATTAGAAACTTCCCACATTTACTAAGTTCAACAACAAGGAAGATCTCCAACAACATCTTTATGCATTTAAACATGTGTGTTTTCTTATTGTGCACTATCATGATCAATTGCTTCGTACTTTCCCCATGTCCTTCTCCGAGCCCTGCGTTGGATTGGTACAACCATATCCCATAATATTCCATATTCTCTTTTTCCCGACTTGCGCAATTGTTCTCAGTAACACTTTTCTATCAATATCACACATAAAACTATTGTTCTTTGACCTACCACACAAAGATCCGGCGATTTCGAGGACGATCCCATCATCGACTTCATTGCACAATGGCATGGAATTATAAACCAATTGTCATTTTCTCTTCGCAATTTGAAGTCATCGAACTCTTCTCCCGTTTGTGTGCAAAACATATTTCGTGTACTTTACAAGTCCAATCATTATGAACCTTTAACGAAGCTTTCAAAATGGCTCATAAACTCAAAACCCTTACCATTTCACAAGGTCATCTTAAATTTAGATCAACCAAACCTAAAATTGAATCGACTAAACCATCCACACATAACAAAACATTTAAAGGTGTGGCCAACTCCGTGGTTATTAATCCCTCATCTGCATCTATATCCAGCACATGGCCTCAACAACGAGCCCCTTAACCAACAATCAATTACACTCCTTAGGATAATCCTATAGTTCCGTATTTGATAAGTTGATGGCCGTAAACTCCATCCAACTTCCACCCATATGACCCATGGACAATTCGCAAGCCAAGCCTGCTTGGTATCATGAAGCCCACTATTGTAAATATCATTGAGTCAAAGGTCATGACATTGAGAAATGTCATTCTTTCAAAGATCGTGTCCAACAACTCATAAATCAAGGGGATATCCAAATGGATAGCTCCACCACTACATCTATCTAACCCCTCGACAAAATTACACAACCTTTTCCTAATCAACCACTAAAGAATCAAGCCATGCCCTTCACATCTCGGTTATTAAATGCTTATGCAATCGTTTGCCATCAATCAAGATCCTATCTCATCAACAACTCCACATGATCCTACCTTAGACATTATTCCCACTCCTTTATCAACTTTCACTACTTGTCTTGAACCTACACCTTCTTCTACCCTAATCAAACTCAATCCTCCCTTCATTCCCACCAAGCCACCCATGGGCTCACACCCTACACCGAATTCCATCACCCACTCAAGACATTATTTCTCCCCTGCCACAACACGCATCCTATACCCACCCCACATCCCTCCTCGAACCGAGATATCCCCATTAACCTAGCTTGACCACTCCCCGTACCCATCCTACTTGTCCTCAACTCTAGGAATCCCTCATCCCACTCGGAAAATCCATCTACCTAGTCACATGACTCTCCACCTGATCGATGTTTGACACATCCGAACTATTTCGATTCAGTTTCAAATTCACGCACAGTTTGGTGGATAATTTTTTTATTTTTATTTTTGTAGCAATTGGTTGAGCACGTCTATTAACTATAAATTACTTTGTAGTGAGTGAATCTTTGAATGTAAAGTATTTTTAATACATCTATAAGTAGTGTGTGGAGAACCCATAGTATATATTTCCCATTCAGATTTTTTGTAATCCTCCATATGTCATCATATATGTGAAGAGCTGCATCTTACTACCAAATCGTATTCCCAATATAGACTCGGATGATTCCAACACTTGATTGCTTCGAGTTCTTCTTGCTTAGATACACACCGGTGTTGTATGTCGTAATTATGTAGTCTCTTTATAATAACCGACTTACAATTCTTTAAAACATGTTTGTAAAGGACAAATAATGTCACTAAAATTTAATAATTGTATAGTCTTAGTCTAGCAATTGGTCTACAATTCTCTACAACACAATAAATAGTGCGTGTAGCACCGTGGCTAATTAGATATTTCTTGTTTTAGATTTTTGTGATTCTCATTATGTCATCCATCATGTGAAGAGCCACATCCACATCCTCATCATATAAGTCCAAATTTTCCACGTATAATTCCACCTTCCCGCTCTAAAAAGTCTCCTTTCTCCACCTTTCAGCTTGTCTTCTTCCACCTAAATACAACCGCCCCACATTACAAGTAGGGTCACATTGTCCTTTACATCATTTTGACGACAAATTTAAGCATTTTCTATCAATAAACAAAACTTTTATCATTTTCAAAACATCTATCATCTTAAGTCTATCTTGTTTTGCTTATGGTTATTCTTATATATAGTTCACATAAACTAATAAATGAAATGCACACACTGATATTTTTTTCATTTTACCTGTCATAACGTAGTTCGTAATTTCACATCCCCCCATTATTAATAATTTTGTCACATATTTTCATAATTTTATATTCCATAATCTATTTAATGGTTTTATTTTATAGTTGATAAGTTATTTTATTCTAATATTAACGTCGAATTCCAATTTTTATTAATCCTTTAGATTAATTTATTTTATTCTTGTTTTATAAAAATACTTATTTGTAAACAAAATATTTATGACACTTTTCTTAAATCACATCAGCTAATGACAATTATCTTCTTTTTGTAGGGTAACGTCTACAACCTTGCGGTAAAATAATAATAATAACGCGGTCAAAGATTAATATTTAAATCAAACACACCACACAAAACCCTTTCATCGACCTCATCTACTGAGTTATAAGCAAAGTGTAATTTCAGGGTATCCGGATGTTCTAGGCAATTGGACTATCGCTTCTAAGTACACCATCATCAAGTGCAATCAAATAACTTGGAAACACGTTCTCCAGGTTTTTCTCATTTTTCTCTATTTTATCTTTTTTTGCATCAAAATTTCCCTTTTTCGAGTGACTATTTGCTTGAATGTCACATTTCATTTTGGTCTAAAATGAACCTTATGCATTCCGTTTGCTCACATAGCCTAAATAAGGGTCTAATCTTCGCATTTCTCTTATCACACACTTCCCGAGACCGCACAAACATAATTAACACATCAAAACATTCCTCTCACTTATTTAACTGATTGGGACTTGAACACCCACATGTAACCGTTTTAGACATTACCCAAGCCAAAACTACTTGAAAATAGCCTTAAACTTCCATTCTTTAGGCACCCTCACTATCCATCTTACTTCACATCACATAATTAATCATGCAAATTAAATATTTATTGTTTGGTTTGTTTATTAACAAATTCCATAGACAAATGTTTCTCTATTTCATGCTGCGGTCACTCTTATTCAAATCAAAACAACATCGTAATCTGCTCCACCCAATTACGTCACTTCCCCTAACGATCTCACCCCACAAGATTCTAAACTCAAAACCATGCCTTCAATTAGCCAACCCTCTATTTCCATGGCCTCGATTCATGAGGACCATGTCATCCACAATCATTCTTATCTTAAAACTAATCCTCATGTCTCTTCCGAATCTAATCTTCCTCACCCTACCACACCACCATCTCGGATCCTTTAGAAACTCTTGGACCGCCTCTTAATCCCACATATGATTTCATATTTTCCAAATCCCACAAAATCTTTCAATCCTCCCAATCTCCTCAATTGGTGGATCGCATTCCACCCACATCATTTTTTGTTAATTCTATTTCATCGCCACTAGTATGCCTATCAAACAATCTCACCTTTGAATACCTATATTCCGCCCATTCTATGCTCCAGTTAGCGGTCTCAACCCTTTAACACTCATATCCCTACTTATCATTTACTAAAAAAACCTACCAAACTTCAACTAACACATCATGTCCCTATTATTCAAAGTCAATATCAACACATGACACATGCCAATCCTTACCAAACAGATCCCACACATTTGCACACCCACAATTTTATCAACCACCTTATCAAACAATTCACCAAACACCCACACATCAACAAATGTATCATTCGCCTTATCAAAATATATTTCAAACCACACAACCAATTTAATCTCAACATAACAACACATCGAGTGACCTAATTCACACTTTAATGAATTGGTTGGCCAATTTAGAAGTTCTTACCTTGACACCCAAGAATACGTTATCTTATGAACAAATCAAAGAAACGATTCATCCTTCGGATTCTAGTCAAACCCTACCTCCTCATTGGAAACTTCCCGCATTTACTAAGTTCAACAACAAGGAAGATCTGCAACAAAATATCCGCGCATTTAAACATGCATGTTTTCTTATTGTGTACGATCACGATCTACTACTTCGCACTTTCCCCATGTCCTTGTTCGGTCCCGCATTGGAAAGGTACAACAATATCCTACAATATTCCATATTATCTTTTGCCTAACTTACACAACTATTCTTAACACTTCTCAATAAACATCACATGCAAAACCACTATTTCGACCTCTACACCATCCAAAATTTTATAGATGATACCATCATTGACTTCATTACACAATGGCGTGGTGTTATAAATCAACTTTCCTTTACTCTTCCACAAACAAAACTCATCAAAATATTCTCATGTTTGTGTGCAAAACATATTTAATCTATTTTATAAGACCAGTCATTCTAAACCTTTGATGAAGCTTTCACAATGGCTTGCAAAATGAAACCCGTGCCATATGAACAAGGTCATATTAAATTTAGATTGACCAAACCTAAAATTGAATCTTCTAAATCATTCACACATAATTAAAAATTTAAAGGTGTGGCCAACGCGTCATTGTTATTAATTCATCATCCGCATTTACATCCAACACATGCCCCAATAACAAGCCCCTTAACCAATAATCAACAAAACTCCCTTAGGAGAATCATATAGCTTTGTATTTAATAAGTTGGTGGCCATAAACGCCATCCAACTTCCTCCGATATGACCCATGAAAAATTCACAAGCCAAGCCTACTTGGTATAAAAACTCACTATGTAAATAGCATCGGTCAAAGGTCATGACATGAGGGATGTCGTTCTTTATAAGATCGTATCCAACAACTCATAAATCAAGGGGATATCTAAATGGATGAATACACCACTTCATCTAGCCAACCCCTCGACAAAATCACACAATCTTTTCCTAATCAACCATTAAGGAATCACGTCACCCCCTTTACATCTCAATTATCCAATGCTTACATTGTTAACACCGCCAATCAATATCCTATCTCATCGACAACTCGCATGTTCCTACCATGGATATTATGCCCACTCCTTATACAGAACACCTGTCGCATCCACAACTAGCACACCTATGTCACATTTTGTTATTTGTCCTAAATCTACACCTCCTTCTACTACCCTTGCCACATCTACATCAAATCTCACTATAACATCTACTTCATCCACTCAAACCATACCCCAATCTATCACATCGATTCATCCCTAGTGCCTATTTCGGTCCCATTGGTATCCAAAACTATCCCTACATCTCTCACATTTGTGCCTTCACCGCTTTTGCATCAAACACACCAATTACTACACCTAAATCACTCATCTCTACAACCATCCCAACTAAACTCACATCCAACATGTGTACCTTACAAATCCACCTCCGACATCAACCCCATTATCAAACATATCATTCTTACCCCTCGAATCATCTATGAAGCAACCAATCCCACCTACTTCTACACCAGACATTAATCCTACACCTACTTCATTACCTATCATGTCTACTTCGCTTTGTTACTACATCATCTTCTGTGAGGTTTGGATACCTTACCTCCATCTATTTCACCTTTACCCATAATACCATCCTTAGAGTCAATCCCATTTTCTCCTTCCGTACTTTCCTTCATACCGATCACACCAATGAATCTCCACATCCACATCGGTTTCGAGTATACATAGAACATCACCCACATATCCAAATGTCCCAAATACTACACATCCTCATAAACATTCAAATTTTCCCTCTTTTCAAGAATCCAATACCACAACATCTATTTTAGGATCAGTCTCTCTATCTACGACATCTCGTAATGATCGATCCACATCCAAACAATACGATCCTTAAACAAAATTCTATTTTTCTTCCAAAACACACAATTTACCCATTCATTATACATCCTCACCTAAATCCACATCCAAAAAATAAAATCATCTAACCAAATTTGATTTATCTAATTCATCCATCCAATCTATATCAATACCTAAGTTCAAGCCAAAACATCATACGAGTTATCTTCCTTATAACACTTTGATTGGGTCTTATGCAGACATTTTTCAACATTTAGTTCGAATATGTGCCATCACTCTTCCTCCCATTAAATCCTTTAATACTTATGCTCCAAATCCATCATGGTTCAATCCTAATTGCAGGTTGCACTTATCATCGTACCCTGGGCCATGACATTAAACATTGTAAGGCCTTTTGGAAAATCATCCACAACCTTATTGAATAAGATGATTTCCTCATTCAGGGGAATATCCTTCTCTATCTACATCTAATCCAATTTTTATCCCATCCATCAGGTTTCCCATGATTCCGTCATCCACATCATCCCTTAACATCCCTCCCGCACATGCCATTCCTCCTAAGGAAGGTCCTCTATTTTTCATCAATACCGCTTTTTTATCTTTCCAAACACACGTATGGTCTCCACCATTTATTGTTAGGAAATTATAATATTAGTGCTCCATTAAGTTTATTTGTGACAGGTGGAAAATAATATCTGGAGAATATTATTGTTGTGAGTTGTTTTAACAACTCACGTACATAGTAGTTTGTGGAGAGAATAGTGGGGAGAGTTGTTGGACAAACTCCATGAAAATAGGAGTTGTCTCTCCTATATATGTGTACTTGATTTTAATATGAACATATATAGAAAATATAATGTTATTGTGTGTTATTTCTGTGTAAATCTATTGCTGCATTAATATTTGGCATCGTGAAGCGACTATGAGATCCTGAGCATTATGTGAGCAGATCCATTGTGATTCATGGTTGCCCGTACATGGTTTCATTTTTTAAATAAGGTTTTTTGTTTTTAGAATCAAGTATTTTATTGGCTGACTTCTTCCTATACACACAACTTTGGTGCTGGTCTCCCACATTGCTGGACATGGTGACTGGAGTCTTGGATAGAGCCTGAGAACTCGGATTCTCTGCAAAGAGTATTGTCCGTGCATCTTGCAACATTCATGTCATAAACTACGAGCTTTCCAATAGTCATGAGAGTCAATAAAGATAATGCGACTATGATGGGTTCGTCTACATCCTGTTGAATAAGTTCTTGAATCCATGTTTTCCATAATTTTGGTGGCATGGTAGTATTAGATCAATTGATTTGTGAACTCGCGAGGATCTATCATTTCTTGGTGGTGCATTATTAGGATTGTCAGATCACAGTTTACTCAACGTGTAAATCTATATAACTTTGTTCATATTCTCTGACGAAGATCTGGAAAATCAGTCAATTCTCCTGCACAATCTAGGAACTGGTGCCAATTTGAAGCACAATGTGTTTGCATTTCTTGGGCACAAATACTTTATGTGCAATCGATAAATGTGTTCATGTGCATTTTCTTACGCATACTTACTATCAAGATCATCCTATAGTCAGTTTGCTATGTTTTATTTTCTGCATTTAATCTTGGCAGACTGCATTATATTACGGCTTATGGTTATAGGCATTGGATCGTTCTCCTGATCGCACTAGAAGATAAATACAGGTGTCATCCTATGTCATCAAAGAAGTCTCCAAAAACTAGCTCAAAACAACTAAGCCCGTCCACCATTTCAGATCAGCGTGCCCATAGTTTACAATATGTCAATATATGCACCATCAGTCTGGGGTTCACTATTTATATTGTGAATCAGTCCACGTATGCCACATAACTGAAGATTTAAGCGGAAAACCGACGGCTTTCTCATAATTGGCGGTGGTATCATTCTAGCTCAATAATTTCGTGGGTTCATAGAAAACAAAAGTGTCCACAACAGTCTCTCCAGCTGGAAGCAAGTCCTGCATGCCATTTTTTTGGTATTTATTCCTTTTTCTTCGGTCAAAGATTATTCTACCCTCACCCACGTTATTGCGTCCAATATACCAGCTGGCAGTGTGCATGTAGAATTCAAGCATATGGATATATGGAAAGTTTCAAATAGAAAGCACGTGGATAAGCTCTCAAACAATGGGTTCCACGTGGAAGTGAAGGGTATGTGAATGGAGGACAGCAAAGTAATAGCTCTTATATATGCAAGGTTGTTAAAATATTCTCTCTCCATTATTAATTTCGGTTGTATTATTTTGAGTGGTCACTAGTTTCATTAGCTTTGCAAGTCATATTAATTTATGTCTATTGTCCTCCTAAATAGAGTCTAGGTTGTCGAAGTGTGATTGTCATTAAATGTTATTTTAGACTTTATAGTCTTTTGTTTAATTGATAAAGTATAATGTATTAAGGTCATTAGTATTGTCAATCAAGAGTTTGTTATAGTAGTATAATTGTCATTATCAATAGTTGCCAAAAGAGTCATAATATTTAGAGGTGATTTTAGGATATTTATTTTTGTCTTTTTTTTATTGTCATCAAAAAGTTGTGTCATTGTATTAAGTCTGAAAAATAAAAAAAATTTGCCCGCATTTCAATTTTGGACGCATTTTTGCTTGTACGCGACGTCCAAATTATTGAAGGTATTTTGAGCTTCGTGATCACATCCAGCTGAACTAGCAACATGAAACTGGAGGCAGGAGGCATCGGAGGTTGGAGGTCATTCAACGACCTCTCGTCAGTCACCAACGATGGGGCCGCACAGATGGTTTGGTGACATTTTTGTGGTGTATTTTCTTTCAGCTTGTGTCGTGTGCTTCTTGTCATGTTTTTTTTAGAGTTCCAGTATCAGTGTTCCTGTTTGCAGTGTTCGTGATTGAATAAGTGGAAATTTCACATTGAGGGGGGGAACATGATCCAATGTTCCATTTCCATTATGTCATTTTTTCCTATGTATGTATGAGCAACAGATTTCAACAGAATTTCCTATGTTATTCCCTGCAAAGTGAGATGTGATGAGGGCTAAGAATAGTACTTGGCATATCATGATGTGGTTATAGGTAAACCACTTGAAAACCTTCATTTGTGGTTTGTGGTAAACCAATAGCAAAACCACCATTCTTGGTTGTTGGTAATCCATTTGTAAAACCATCACTTTGCGGTTTGTGGTAAACCAATTGTAAAACCACCATTCTCGGTTTGTGGTCAACCGTTTGCAAAACCATCCCTGAGGTTTGTGATCATCCTGTGAAAATCACCAGATCATGAGCAGGTGCAAGTACAAAGGTAGGTTTTCCCCATGTTCGCACTAAGGGGGGGAATGTTAGGAAATTATAATATTAGTGCTCCATTAAGTTTATTTGTGACAGGTGGAAAATAATATCTGGAGAATATTATTGTTGTGAGTTGTTTTAACAACTCACGTACATAGTAGTTTGTGGAGAGAATAGTGGGGAGAGTTGTTGGACAAACTCCATGAAAATAGGAGTTGTCTCTCCTATATATGTGTACTTAATTTTAATATGAACATATAGAAAATATAATGTTATTGTGTGTTATTTCGTGTAAATCTATTGCTGCATTAATATTTATCCCATCCAAATCTAAAACAATCTCATCTAAACTCTTTCGACATCCTTTAAATCCTCCACATTTAATTCATTTGGGAGTGTCCTTCCCTTGCCTTTGAGCATATCATCCATATAATTATCTTAACACTAGGGGACTTTGCTCCTTGACATTGTGTTATTTACCTCATCTTCATCCAATCTAAAAAAATCTTGTCTAAATCTTCATCTCATTTTAAGCCCACTTTTGTGGCCATTTTTTCCTTCGTTGAGGGACCATATTTCCATTTTCATTAAAGCCCACCATTGTGGCCATATTTGTGTCTCTTTTGGGGCACCTTTATTTTCATCAAAATCCACCGTTGTGGTCATATTTTTGTTTCCTTAAGGACATAGTTTTATTTCTCTCTTATCTGTCATATCTAATCCTTTGCAAGCTCTCATCTTGTCGTAACTTTAATGTCTTCTCTCTCTCGGTGGTAAACCAGAGATAGAGCCTCTTAATCCATTGTACTTGCAACCAGTATTTTGTTAGCATATCTATAAATGAGCACTTAGTCATATCTTTAGATCATTCCTCCATCATTATTCCCTTCCATCTGTCATTGTAATGAGTTGGAAGTATGTGGTCTACCATCACTACCAGTCATGACCTTAAATATGGGCACCATGACTCTTTCCATAGCATTTTCCTTATGGATAAGTTCTCCATTTTTGGTGAAAAATCCACAATCATTACATCCATCAACATCTCATTCTCCTATTGCAGTCATGTAAAGGGTCCGTGGGTGTCTCTTGTATATTCATTATCCCCTCCTAAAGTGATCTAATTAGCTATTCCCTGCTCTCACCCATGTAAAGCTAAAATCCATGTAAACAGAAAAATCAAAGGTATAAAAACAGATCGATCCTCAAGGACAACTATTCATGCAAAAAAATGAAAAATGGAAAGAAAAAGAAAAGCATAAAAATCAAATTCAAAATCAAAGAAAAATCATAAGAAATAGACCGATTCCTCGAAGGATGGATATCATTAATTTTATTGTTTCCATCTATATTATTTATAAAGTAGACCATACCCTCAAAGGATGGCTTCTCTTTTATAATGGAATTTGGAAGGTTTCCCGCATTGATTAGCCTTCCTTTTATCAACATCCTTATAAAGCTTCCGAATTGATTAACTTTCTTCTATTGTTCTTTCCCTTTCCTAGAAGTCAGGCATAGGCTTCAGAACACCGCCTTTGGATATCTCTCTTCCCATGTACAAGTTACATCCCAAATCCTTTTTCATGTTTGCATTAGGATTATGAGCATCTTTCATCCATATTTCCTCATGATCTTTTGGTATAACCAACTATCGTTGGTTCTATGTTAACACCTCTATATTGGTTGTGAATGCAATGCCTCGACGGGTAACCTTTATTTTTATCTCCAATTTGGTTGAAGCATGGTTTACCTACATGCCCTTGCTATGAATATGTTTCGATCATCTCATCAAGATCATATTTTATCAAAATCACATTAAATTTCACACTATGAATTCTATATCTATCCATAATATCCATGAACACTCTTACAAATAGACTTTTTAGTTTCTTAATTCTACTTGATCGTCATGGAAGTTTGTGAATGCTACTTTAGGAACCTTCTCAAGGTGCGTTCATTATCCTGCAGCTTCATATCCCCCAACATGTTCAATAATATATTTGAACCATTTCTCTTAGTTCCTCATTTCCACTCATCACCACTTATCCCGCATCATCCTTTTCACCTTTTCATTCCCTTTTACTACTTTGTGTGTATTCCTTTCATTTCCTCCCAAATTTTTGCTTTCTCTTCCGCATCATATTCTGATATCATCACTCCCACCACGTGGGCATCCCAATTAACAATTTTCCTTACACTCTCCATCTATACTGCATATGTTCCTCCATCCATTCATGTCACACTCATTTTTTTTCCTTGTTATCACCTCCTTTCATCTTTTGTTCCATTTTGGTATAAACCACTCAATATTTTCATCATTCTTCTTCTTCTTTGGCTTGGCGATCCTACTTAACCATCCCCATCGCATGACAATATTACTTAAGAGTTTCTCTTAAGATTGGTTTTCCATCTGACCCTTCCACATCCCATCATATTTCCCTCATCTTCTTTCTCCCGTCTCTCATCGTAATCATCTACTCCAACCAACCATTCCACACCTGTACCCAATACAATGTTTTCTTTCTCCTTCCATATCATCACTACTGGTTTGGTGATCTTACTTAAGTCCTCCCAAAGATGGTGATCTTACTTAAGATTTCCTCTTAAGGACAAAAATGGCCACAAAATCAGGCTTAAAATGAGATGAAACAGATGGTGCCCCAAAAAATAAATAAATAAGGGCACAATGGTGGAATTTAGTAAGAAAATAACAAAAACGGTCTCTCAATTGAAGGACAAACATGGCCACAATGGTGGAATTAGAATAAGATGAAGATTTAGACAAGATTTTTTTTTAGATTGGATGAAGATGAAGTAAATAGAACAATATCGGAGCGAAGTCCACTAGTGTCTAGGGAATTGTATAGATGATATACTCAAAGGAAAGGGAAGGTTGCTTCCCAATGAATTAAATGTAGAGGATTTATAGGATGTTGAAATATTTTAGATGAGATTGTTTTAGATTTGGATGGGATAAATGGTTCGGGGAGAGATGTGGGAGATGAGATAGGTGGAGGGTTTGTCGTGCAGGCCGAGAGTTGCAGGGGTGAGCCGAGTGGCTCGGTTGATAGGTAAGAGAAGCGGTGAGGAGTGTTAGATAGAGGAGCATAAATGCGGGATGGCGGAGAGGAGTCACACCAAAATTGGTGTCTACATTTACCCCCTTTTCACTTAGTGGTTTGCGATAGCAAGCCATGAAAAAAACAAGATGAATTGGATGAAGATATGTGTCCGAGAATGGACAAAGACTTGACCAAAGGCAAGATGCCGCAGGAGAAAATGATCACAATAACAATGAAAACTATGGTGGTGACTCCAATATCACATCGGTAGAGGAAAATTGTTGTCTCAACGGAGACAGACAACAACATTCTAGGAGACTAGTGAGTGGGTGAAGACCATTGCAGATACGGATGTAAGCTGTGATGACCAATGGGTCATAGGAAAACATCAAAATATGCATGGCCAATGTGAAAGGTATGCACAATCCTTTGTTTATGAGAAATCAAGCGAAAAATCACACGTCCGCAATAGGGATGAGGATGAAAATAATGATGCCCCAACACAGAACGAGAAGCACAAAAAGGGAGTTATATGCATCGATGAACACAAGGATGAAAATGTGCCCTAACATAGAACATGAACATGGCATAATGGGATATTGATGTAGAAATAATATATCCTGGGGGAACAAGTATGACCATGAATATGGATATGAAGAATAGATTGGATAAAATTCCCAAGAGGGTGTTAAATAGGATGTTGAATACATGTTTCTTAAGAAATGTTTGTTGTTGAAGTTAGATGAATGATGGGGTGAAAAAGGAAAGCAATCCCGCTTCTTCGACAGATAAGAAAATGAGTCAAGCTACTTTTGTGAAAAAGTAGAGTAAACATTTATGGAAGAGAACAAGATCAGATAGGTGATGACCGGTATGGTATCCACCAAGACAAAAATGTCAAAGGAAGATGGGAAGAGATTATTAGAAATGGATATGATGATGCCCCCTGTGAGAGGACTAGCTAAGATAAAAGATGTGACAGGGTTCTCAAAACAAGAAGAGGTCAATGCTATAGAGAGAAATGAGAATGGTAATGAAATGGATCCTTCCAAATGTTGATCGGAGTTTCCTACTTCTGTATGCCCTTTCTTTGAACCAGATTGAGACAAACAAGAAAGGTTATCACTCAAGGCATTGCACTTACAACCAATAGCGGTGTTAACACATAACCAACGATAGTTAGTTATACTAAAAGATAATGAGGGAAATATGGATGAAAGAGGATGGTAATCCTAATGTAGACATGATAAAGGGATTGTGGATGTAACTTGTATGCGGGAAGAAGGATGTTCAAAGGTGGTTATTCCTATAACTATGCCCACTCCGGGAAAGGAGAAGAACATAATAGAAGAAAGTTGATCAATGCGGGAAGATTTACGTGAATGTTGATAAAAGGAAGGCTAATCAATGCAGAAACCTTCCAAATGCCATAATAAAAAAGTAGCCATTATTGATCGTGAGAAAATACTTAGTAGAATTCACATAGAAATTCCATGCGGGAAAGCAGACTGATTCAAAGGCACGGAAGGATAGGAATAACCCGCGCGTGGAAGGCAAGTTCAATATTTAGGACTTAGCCATTTCTAGAGCATGAAGTCTATTTTGAGAAGCTGGCGTGCGGAACACAAAAAAATGCCAAGACTTGTGTGCCATGCATTGTCTATCTTTAGAGGATCGGATCAAAGAAATTTTGCATGGAGGTGATCCAAGAATATATTCAGCACCTTAGTTAAACTATAAGAGATCTATAGATAGCACACTTGCACGTGTGACTATGTTTGTAAATGGCACATGGCTATTATTGGCATGCGACCTATTTTGGAGTAGTCAAGTGGTGAAGGGCAAGTCCCCACCCCGTATATATGAGTCAAATTACTTAGCTAAAAATATAGAGAGATAGAAGATGGAGATATAGATGTGTGTATGTGGACTGGATAAATGTATCGATCCATGTGCGCATAATTACTGTTATGATTAATATATGAAGAATATTGGCCAAACCAGAGTGTTATTCTGTATGTTTTGATCATTGCATGTAATTGATTGATCATGATTAAACACTTAAGTATATTCATTCATAGATCTGGTTCTGTTATACACTGTGTGATGATGGATTAGTTATAGGTATATACCTCATTACTTCATCATGCTAACATATTACTATAAAAACCCTTGAGAGGGACCTGGTACCTTTGCACTCTTCGGGTGAGTGCTCAGCCTATGCTGAGTGATGTGCCAACGCGACTAGGTTATATCTATGAATTCTAGGTTGCATCATTGGTTCCATTGCCAGGACCTCTTTTTTAGTTGTTCCCAGGATGGTTCGTGATGAAGACATACCGGTTAATTCTAGAAAACGTTAAAGAGTGGATACATGATCTAGAGGAAGAATACGCATGAAGGTTTAGCTTCGGATCTAGATTTGGAGCACACACTTGGGCGAGAATAGAATTTGTATGACAACGGTTTGTGACGAGAGCTTATTTGATATCTTTCCAGTAGAGTTGCATTGAGTGGCTAACTACATATGCGTCTAAAAGGAATTGGAGATATCGCACTCTTATTTGGACACAGGAGGAATTTCAAGCACTGTATGATGCTGACTTGATCTAGGCTCACACGGTGGATACGTGGTTTCATGGTGTTCTAAACAAATATATTCTAGAGTATTCAATATCGACGTATTCATGCCCGTGAGGTAGCTAAATTCAGTTTCTATGTTATCCTAGAGGGACATATTTGCAAGGTATTTCGTTGGCGATCAAGATATTGATGGTAACGTTGAACTTGGAAGATAAACCTATGGCTAGCTAAAAACCTCCGCGCGGGGTAGGAACAAGAGGGGTGAAAGATGTAAGATCTAGTGGCGTGAAGGTAGAGGGAAGAGAGGTGGTTAAAGTATGATGAGGCACACGAGAGGGATTTACAAAAGAAATGAGAGATTACAAGAGAATGGATGGTCTTGAGGAGAGATATGGCTCGTGAAGGATTTGAATCTCACGAAGAAGACATGGAACTAGAGTATCAGAATTCCCCATCTAGGAAAGCATGACAGGAACCCTCCTTAGCTTCACATGGAGGCATATGAGTAGATATGACCGGGCCGTAGGTACGCATCTCGAACCTACTTGATGACCTAGCCTCTTGCGCTTAGTTTTCCAATATCTATTACAATAGGTGGACAACACTTTCATTTAGGAGGTAAGAGAGCGGGAGCAAGTAAAAAGAAATTACTGTTTCACCTGATTTCTTAGTTTTCTGAGAAGTCTTGACTGAAATAGATAAGGTAAAAGGTGGTAAGAGGAATACCTATTTTAGACGGTTCATTGTAGGTTATGCGCGTGTAATGAATCCTTGATCCAGTTGATGACCGTGAGAGCTTCCTTTGGCTGGGAGGAACTACCTAAAATACAAAGCAAGACCACAAAAGAGAGATTAAATGATATATGGCAATGGATCGCCTAAAGCATGTGCTAGTTCCAGTGAAGTGCGATACTTCCTACCGGGTCATACCCACCTGTTTTAAACAAATTAATGTAAAACAGTAAAGTAAAATCTATTGTAATTAATTGATTTAGGTATCTCACTTAAATACAATAAACAAATCTAAAAGTAACAGGCTAGGCTACAATCAGATCCAGGGAGGTAAGGTACTGTCACAGGTGCAGGTATAGGTCAAGGTATGATTATGGGAAAACTGGGTCAATAGGTAAGGTGTTTGGTATTCTATTCTGGGTCAAGGTGGGGAACACAGAGACCGATGTCGGTCTAAGGGTAACCAGTGTCGGTTAGGTATGACCGATGCCGTTCACTGGTATTTTGACAGAGGTTAGAGTAGGGTCTAAGTGATAGGTTTGTAGGTTGCGTAGGTAGGATGAAAGGGGTGTTGGTGAGGTCTAACAGCATTATTAGGTCAGGGGATGAGTTTAGCAGGGGTTGGATGGAGGTGAGGTAGGTATTGGGTGAGTTAAAGGTGAATATGGGTGGGGTTGAGGAATTAGTGAATCGGCACGGAGATCGATCGATCGCGAAGAACTCCTTTTTGTCTTGGAAGGACTACCCGCAAGTAAGAATACAAGACCACAAGATTTTAATTAGACAACAAATGAGGGATCTCGCCTTAGGCCCAGAAATATAAAAACTTCCTTTCAAGGTGGTCACTTCCCTTTTAATATGATTCAACACAAATGATAATATAGAAAGCTATTGCAAAATCACGATTTAGGTATCTCGTTACAAAGCAATAGAAACTAAACTATCAATAATAAAGCGCCACGTTGTTTGTTCTACATCGGGTCGCTGATACGCTCTGTGTTGAGTTATAGGGATAAACCAGCTGGATTTGGGGTTGTTAGGTGGCAAATAGGCAAGCAAAAGGTTTTGGGGTATAAGTCACAGTGACCGATGGCGGTCACTAGGTAACCGACCACGGTTAGAGAAACCGCCGCCAGAGAGGATAAACGACACCTGGGTAGGGGCAGCAATCTAAGTGCTTCGGATAGAGTTGGTCAGTAAGGTGATTGTGGGGTTATTGAGATTGGGGATGGCCGAGGGGAATGATGGGAGGATAGGGAAGACTCAGAGTGTGGTAAAATGGCCTTCGGGCAATATCGTGGTGTGTGGGTGAAGGTTAAGTGCAAGAGGGTGGGTAGAGATCTAGGAATAAACTTATGATTACTATTAATCAAAAAGCTCAAGAAAATGGTGCTTAGAAACATATAACATACTACTTACTACTTGCCCCCGATGTAGATGCAAGTTTCAGATCTGTGATGATGAAGACAGACCCAAGTGACGATCGAAGATGCGCTCTTCTCTCTCCGATGCTCTGATGAGTGTTCGGGCTCGTTATTCAAAGCTGCAATCTTGGGCTTGATGTCCTTCTCTCGCAATCTCTTCTTGTTTCTTCACTTGTCTCTCGCTCGCCAAGCAAAACTGGATTCTCTCGATGATTTCTCCTTCTCCCGATCAAATGAAAATCCGATCCTTGTTTTTGGTCGAAGTGGTCATTTACGGGAACCGATGGCGGTTACGCAACCGACGGCGGCCGAGTAGAACCGGTATCGGCCTCCGGTCAAAGCGGCTATTTTTGGTAAAATAGCCAGCCTTTCCTCCTTTTCTTCCGAGGGATGGTAATGGGCTTGGTCAAGTCATTATGAAGTTGGTTTTAGGTGCGGATGAGGAGTAATTAGTCATAGGTGTGGAATCGACCAAGTTATAGGTCTTAATTAGGTTAGTTTAGGGTTAAGACTAGGTCATGATGAGGTGGCTACATGAGGGGGTGTATGAGTGATGTGGATTTATTAATTATAAGGTAATTAATAAATAATTGTGTAAGGTTTAGGTGGTGAGGTTAGGTTGCGAAATGCGATGCGGGTCACAAGGGGTCGTAAGACACAAATTTGGTGTCTACATTAGCCCCTTATTGTCGTGTAGTTTGTTTTGTAAAGCTGCACGGACAATAATAAGAAGTGGTTACTCCTGTTAAGGGTATAGGTAATCCCCCTCAAATCTATCACAGATTGAGGTAGCGTGAAATCAGGGATAGGGTTGATAAAGGGTAAATGGTGTTGAGATGAGGGTGAGATGGTGGGGTAGGTCCAAAGAAGCAGACGCACGTTGAAATGCAGTAGTGCGACCAGGGTACATGATTTGACTAGCAAACCAGCAATGCATAGGCAAAGGTCGATAGTTTATCCAAACAAGGGTGATATAATCCTGGTATCCAAGGCATAGGAAGTAGCTCTCTGTGGTATATAAGGTAAGGTACAGAACGTTTAGGCATGTTCGGCAAGCACTCAAATGGTTGGTTTGGTTGAGATAAACGTCACGGTCAGGTCTTAGGCAAAGTTGGTCGACAGATCAAGTCAAGGACCCTAATCATGCTAAAACACGAACAGTGAGCTCGATTGAAAAAAAAATTACATGATGGGTGGATAAAAGTGTATGTTGTTGATGTTGGGTGAAGGTATTAAGTGGTACGGCTCGGGTCGGGCCAAGCATGTGAGGGGTCAGCTGGCCTGGTGGGGGTCTGGGCCAAATGGTCGGGTCAGGGGGCCAAAATGGGGTGGGCCGGGCCAAATGGGTGGGGTGAGGCCTGGGTCGGGCCAAATGGGGGGGAGGCCTGGTCGGGCCAAATGGTTGGGCATGGCCTGGGTCGGGCCAAATGGTGGGGTGGCCTGGGTCGGGCCAAATGGGTGGTCAGGCCTGGGTCGGGCCAAATGGTTGGGGGTGAGGCCTTGGGTCGGGCCATGGTTAGGGTCAGGCCTTGGGTCGGGCCAAATGGGTTGGCGCGCCTGGGTCGGGCCAAATGGTTGGGTCAGGCCTGGGTCGGGCCAAATGGGGTGGGTCGGGTGGGTCGGGCCAAATGGGTCAGCAGGGTCAGCGCCTGGGTCGGGCCAATGGTTGGGCCAATGGGCCAAATGGGTAGGGGGCCTTGGGTCGGGGGCCAAATGGTGGGGGTCAGGCCTGGGTCAGGGGTCGGGCCAAATATGGTTGGGGCCTGGGTCGGGCCAAATGGTTAGGTGAGGCCTGGGTCGGGCCAAATAGGTTGGGTGGCCTGGGTCGGGCCAAATGGTTAGAATGTTTGCAGCAAAGGTTGATATAGGCGATGTGGGTGAAAAAGGGAAAATAGTAAATAAGGGCAGAAATTGGGGGAAATTTGGAATAAAACCGATGTCGATTGTATATGACCGATATCGGTGATGGGACCGATACCGGTTCCTTAGGGCACAATAAAACCGATATCGGTTATGGGCGAAAAACCTATAAAAAGAAAAATACGGCCTGTCATTGTCACTTTTGCAATTTGGAAACCAATTTGAGTTGTCTGACGTGGAGAGTTAAGATTGGAGCATTAGTTGCGTGAGGTGGCGCTATTTGACTGGAGGAGTTAGTTGTTAGTGGGCCCGAGTGAGGAGGAGGCAAGCAGCTTGATGGTGTGGAGGACCCGTAAGAGGACATTTGGAGCCATGGCACAACCAGAGGAGCAGGAGGGGCTGGACCACTGACCACCACCACCCATCCCTCCACGACGACGTGTCGTCAGACGGTAGGTTCGAAACCCTCATTGTCAGGTGTATTTTATCGCATTATGCTATATTTGGGGTTTGGGTAGGAATGTACATTTTTTAGGAAATAATTAGAAAATGGAAATGATTTGAAAAAGAGAGAGGGTAGATAGGTGAAATAAGCCAAGGCGGCTGGGTGGGTAGGTTTTTAGGGTATTTGGGTGGGTAAATTGGTAAAAAAATGAAAAAATGTAGGTGGGGGGCCGCGGTGGTTCTCGGCCCGAAGTTACAGACGATCGATGTCGGCCGCTAACCGACCGCATCATCGCAAAATTTTAGGGAAAAGGTGGTGTTTTGGGACCTGACCGCGGTCGGTGGCCGTGGACCGGCGTCGGTGGGAAGGGGACCGCGGTCGGTTATGGGTGACCGCTACCGGTCCTTAGTGATTTTTAGCTATTTTTGTTGGTTTAGGTTATGTTGTTGTTTTTGAGTTTTTGGTGGTGATTTGGGTATGGTTTGGGTTGGGGTGGGGGTGTTGTGGTATTGTTTGGGTGTTTCAGTATAGGTGTGGTCCTGACTTAGGTTTATGTCAATTTGTTGGTGTGGGTTGTGATTTTGTTTTTGAGTTTTTGGATGTGGTTTGGGTATTTGGGCATGGTGTAGGGTGTTTGAGTATGGTTTGGGGTGTTGTTGTTTTAAGTTTTTAGATGTGGTTAGGTATTTGGGCATGGTTGGGTGTTTGAGTATGGTGTGGGTTGTTTGTTTGGGGTGAAGAAGAGGGAGGGGGAATAGCGAGAAGTTTTTAGGGAAGATAGATGGGCGAGACGTGTGGTATGGAGTCGGGTGTGGTAGGGGGGGATAAAAAGGGGATATAGAGGGTAAAGTAGATGTTGTGATAAAGAGTAGGGCTAATAGTGGGTTGGTTTTTAGCAGCACGTCGCCAGCCGACGATGACGATGATGGGATGATGCCCCCACCTGTTGAGTACGGATGCGGCCACACGTATCCGCAAAGCACACTGGGGTATCATGCGCGAGGTGGGACTCATGAGTCCAATGCACACAGAGCGATCGATAGGGATCATAGTTTGATGGTCGCCCTCATCGAGAGATGGGATCCGGCGACCAATGTGTTCCATCTCCCGACTGGGGAGATGACTATCACATTGGAGGATGTGTATCGTATCCTTCGACTGCCGATTGAGGGAGAGGCGCTTCTTTCAGTGGACGCAGACTCGCCATGGACAACATCCTACTGTGTTTTGGGGGATGCACTGCGCGCGACGATTGACGTATCACAGCATGAGCATCGGTATGGGGATATGTACCATGCGCATCGCCATGAGACACGGCTTGCCGTGTTGATGATGATCGGGATCACCTGCTTTGCCCTCCCGGACTCAGAGGGAGGCCGCTTTCCACGGGCGCTGATGGGGGTTCTACACGAGATGGTGGAGGAGCACACCTGTTATGCTTGGGCACCAGTATACCTGGTACAGTTGTATCGAGAGCTGTGGGGCTATCGCCGGATGAGGCGATTCGGGATTTGTTCGACGTTTTTGCTGCATTGTTGGGCATATGAGCACATCATATGCCTTAGACCAGTAGGGCTGCCCCAGCCAGCCAAAGCTGGCCACAGTCATATATAGATACGGCTTTGAGGTGGTGGGGGTCGTGGGCCAGCCCACGAGCAAAGGCTTTTGCAGGTGGGACGTCGCTTATTACAGGCATTTATTAGAGGGCCTGACAGTGGCAGATATCGTATGGAGACCTTACAGAGGTCATCACCCGCACGCAGAGGAGCCCGATTACAGTTGCGCTTGATCCAGTACACTTTCTGGATAGCAGGACGGAGGCCGGGAGAGTATGAGAGGATACCCCTAGAGAGGGTACGCAGCAGGGGGCGACAGACGAGCCACCTCCCTTCCCTCAGTACCGGAGGGATGATGTAGAGGCCCCACTGCCTGCACCACAGCCCTTGGACCCAGATTGGGTTGCTGAGAGGCCAGCAGATGACACTGTAGATGATGCTGGTTATACGGGAGCATATATGGTTTGGTGGGCTGGTCAGAGAGCAGCGAGGATAAGACACCCGCACATGCCTGCAGACTGGCAATGCATGGTGACAAAGCAGAGCGAGATCAGCCAGGGGCTGTGTACAGCTTATTACAGGCAGCTTGTCACGCCGCACAGCACGTATAGGTGTTTTACAGGGGCTAGCCCAGCTCCTGTGCACAGCATGTGCAGCAAGCAAAATGCACCACCATGCACCATGCACACCACACACACCCTGCATGTGTGCATGTGCATGTACCACCACCACACAAGCAGCAAGTACCCACACCCCAGCATGCATGTGTACCACCACACCAATACCACCACAGCCATGTGCACCACCAATGCACCAAAGCACCAAAGCACAGCAAGGGGGCACTGGTAGTAGGTGTCAGGGGACCAGCCCCAGCACCTACGGTGGCTCGAGAGCGTTACATGGAGGCTAGAGCGGAGGCCCGATACTATCAGGATATTCTTGATGGTACCGGGGCTGATTATCAGCCCTATGCGGCACATAGAGCAGAGACCTCTCGGAGCCAGAGGTCTCAGGGAGGTGCAGCCACAGCTGGTGGGTCCGTCACAGGCAGGAGGCGAGAGGTAGGACAGGGACCAGCAGGCAGACAGGCAGAGGGAGGTGGAGAGAGCTGAGGGGTCCCTGCACATTTTGTATATTGGACATGGGCACCGGTCTGCGAACCGGTTGTGTTGATAGAGGCCTGCGTGCCTATTTATTCATTTATTCATTCATTTATTTATTATATATACCGGCCTGCGAGCCGAGTACAAAGTTGTCAGACAGCTTGATACGGCCTCGCGAGCCGAGTATGTTTTTGATATGAGAGACCGGCCTGCGAGCCGAGTTGAGTTTATTGACGGTTATTGCGGCCTGCGTGCCGGCTTTGTTATATTATGAGATTACGGAGGCCCCGATGCAGGGCACATTGTATTTTTGAAACTTTGTATATATATAGATATGATGTTTTGACCCACATGCTGTGCGTAAAAAGCGTTAAATGTTTTGTCGATGGTTTGTGATATGTGATATATGATGAGTTTGATTGACATGGTGTTATATATTAATGATGTTGATGTCTTTTGTTGATGGGATGTATATAGATATAAATGATGAGTTTAATTGACATGTTATATTATGAAATGTTGTATGTTTGGTCGCTGGTGTGTGAATATTAAATGGTCAGAGTCATGTTGATTTGGATCCAAATGGTGTATAGAGTAATGTTTTTGATATGGTTATCGATGGCTTGTTTGTTTTTGGTAATATAGAGAAATGATGTTAATGAAATTGTAATGAGATGTGGATTTAATGAAAAATATGGATAATGGTGTTGTTCATGCAGGAAAAAGGGACGGGCGCCACAAAAATTTCCAAAAATGAAGAGACGACTTAGGTTTAAGCAACAAGGGGTAACTTGACCGATATCGGTTATGTAACCGATGTCGGTAGATATATGACCGGTATCGGTTAAGTAACCGATATCGGTTATGCAAGAATTGTTTTCCTAAAAATAGAACTGCTGGGTTGGCAACTTAAGTTCTTATTTTTAGCATTCTTATTTTTAGAGTCATGAAACACGTTAAATATGCGAACGCGACACTTTTTGACAATCGAGACAGGGAATCGTGCATGAGAGATTTGAGTGAGAAGGAGAAAAGAGAGTGAAGAAAGTGAATGTGATCCGAGATTCAAGGCGTAAAGGCAAAATTTGAAAAGGGTGGTGAACATGGTAACAAGGAGAAGCATCCAGCAGGCAGGACGAGAGGGAAGACGAGTGCCACCTCAAGCTGCTGCAACCCAAGAGGTAAATGGTTTGGTTGTAATTTGATTTTTGCATGTTTTGTGAATAGGATGAGAGAAGTGTAAGTGGTTAGATATGAGAAAGAAAACGTGATAGCAAGGGTTGGGGATGGTATGAGTGCTACGGGGTAGGTAAACAGGGTGGGCCTGTATGTTTTTAGGTAGAAATAGGAGTAAACGGGCTTCATAAATATCGAAGGTGTATGTTTGAAGCAGGTAGGTATATTTTGACAAAGGACCGGTATCGCTTTATAAGTAACCGCAGTATCGTTAGCCAACCGGTATCGGTTATGCATAACCGCTATTGGCATCGTAAGGGTTTCAGATTTTGAGAAAAACCCGTGAGAGATTTGTTCTTTTGAATAATTATGTGTCGCTTTTGATGTATGCAGTAAGCAAGGTTAAGGATGAATGATATCGCGCGCGTCATTGTTGTTGTCACTTAATCCGAGCGGATGTAACACCACTGAATGGGCATTGATAAATCGGTCAGTTAAGTGGAATCCGCTATTATTCAAGAATCGCGCGTAACCATGCTATGTCAGCAGCGTTGATCGAGAGATGGAATCTTAAAAGAATACCTTCTATCTACCAACAGGGAGATGACAGTGACTTTGGAAGATGTGTTCCGTATTTTGAGACTCCCAATGATAGGAAAAAAATAGTGTATCGTCAGCGCTTGCCAACAACGGCAAGGCAGCGATAACAGCAGATTTGGGTCACCGCACGAGATTTGACACAACGAGGTTTATCATTTACGTATGGTACAATGTATGCAACACACCCTGAGGAAACAAGGTTGGCCGTGCTATTAATGATAGCAAAGTGGGGTATTATGCATCGCCGAGGGCTGGAAGGTGGAAGATTTCCCAAAGCATCGATGAGTGTTATTTGGGAAATGATAGAAATGAGCGTGACATTCGCATGGGCACCCGCATATCTGGCAGAGTTATATAGGGGTTTATGGGCATGCAAGCGAAAACACAGACGACACTGGATTGTTCGTATTTATTACATTGTTGGGCCTATGAGCATATTGTTTGTGTGCGTCCAATAGCCACCCATATGAGTCGGGAGAGACAGGAGTGCAAAGGTGGGATTCAGACGATGGGTCCGATGTAACAAGAAGCTTGAGATCCTGTGCCGTGATAGATGACATCGAGTATTATAGACAGGTATGGGAGATGGTGACAGTTACGGATATTTGTTGGAGGCCGTACGGGAACTATATGGTGACAGAGCACATAGCTGAGGAGTTGAGGGGTGTAGAGCGATTGAGGTGGATCGCAGGGCATAGGCCGGCGAGTACGAGAGGATTCCTCTAGATCGCGTGCGGCGACAATTTGGGTTCGTTCAGGATATTCCTATGACATATAGACCATACATGAGGATCGACGCCGAGGCAGATTCTCACCTCCCCGGCCGACACCTCCAGAAGGGCCAGAAGAGATAGCAGCTGATCGTAGGGTTATGGATGCGGGAACGACGGAGGCCTATAGAGTATGGTGGGTAGCAGAGCTGCGAGGTGCACGTGAGTGCCCTGACATAGCTGTGATTACAGCGGAGAGAGATCATCTGCAGGATTTGGCTCGCCAGCTTCAAACACAGGTGAATGAGACAATGGGAATGTTAGAGGCTTCACAGCTACGAGTGGAGAGACTGGAGGCAAGATTCCTCCACGCGAGAGGACGTATTCGTATGTTACAGAGATGTTGATGGATCAATGGGAGGAACCAATGGCAGTGGCACCTTTGAGGATGGAGAGGCCAGCTGAGAGGCATCGACGATCACGATCACCACCTGATTCGGGAGGAGGTGCAAGAGTCTAAGTGGATTTTATAGGAATATTAGAATAAATAAGGATGCCGACCTGCGAGTCGATGATAGAGAAGATGTATTTGGTTAACATCTAAAATAAAACTAAAGATGTATGTCTTTTTGAGTGATGATAATAATAAGAATGGTTGTGTTTTAAATGTTGTTTTTGTTTGTTTTGAAAAAGGATAAAGATGAATGTTGGCAAATAGAAATACACAAAAAATATTTATATTGACAACACATGAGAGGGTATGGTAGGGGATGGTCGAGCTAACCTTGGGAGACCCCATGTCTCCTAAGTGCTGCCTACATAGCCCATTGCACAAAGCAAGGAGGGCCTCGATCGATGTAGTTCTCCCTTAGGAGCAGGGAGAGGTGAATTCAGGCAATTTGGTTGTGGTTAGGCAATTTTGTTGGTTAGTAAAAATTTGATGTTGGTAGGGTAATGTTGTTGGTGTTGGTAGGGTAATGTTGTTGGTGTAGGTATGGGTGAAGCGAAAGTTAGCATACCCAAGTAGTAGGGAATCGTGTCCTGATTAAGGTCAACACACAATCCTAGAGCCGAGCAAAAGAGGCAAGAGTGTCCCGTAATTGAGAAGAGCTAAACAAACCACATATTAATGTAGGATGAGCTTGAATCCCTAGGTACCTCGTGATAAAGTAGAAGTCGATAGGTGAAAAGAGTGGTATAATCACAATATATCGGATATACGTCACGTCCCTTGAGTTTTGTTGTTTTGACAAATGGTGAGGTGAGGTGGTTGATGTGGGCGAGGGTGCAGAGAACTTATTATAAGATGATGATTCTGACAAAAGAAAACCAAACCTAAATAGACAAGTCCATGACTCAAAAGTGCTTTGAAGTACTGCTTTTATTTTTATTTTTCTGGATATAGACTGATCGATGCGGGAAGTCTACATGGGATATGTATTTTGTTGTTCTTGAGGTCTTCACGAAGCTGATCAATGCGAGAAGCTTCTAATAAAGGCTAACTGTGTATAGCTGTCCTTCAAGGGAGCAGTCTATTTATAGTAGCAGATGCAGTGTTTATGTATAGCTGTCCTTCGGGGGAGCAGTCTATATATAATAAGAGCAATAGTTTGGCATATAGCTGTCCTTCAAGGGAGCAGTCTATTGTATAAGTTAGAGGTCTAGATGTCCGTTGGGCATGAAGCATCTTTTTTTTTTTTTTTTTTGTAAGAAGTTTGACTCAAGAAAATCCCATAAGTGTGTAATTAAGAATGTGTCATTTTGATACTTTGAAGTCATGGACTAGACTAAAAAGGGGAAGGCATCTTTTAAGGGGAGGTGATAATCAAACCATGTGAGCTTGATTGGATTTTGAGATGTAAGAAACAAAGTGTATGCGGTGGTAAATGAGCTCAAGGGACGAGCGTAAGCGTAAGGTAGATAAGCAAAGTGATATAACACTAATTTCAACAAAGAGAATGGTCGAAGATGCAAGGCATTAGGGGCTCAGCTCAGTTTACCATTAAGCGAAGCTAAACGATAAGTGCCTGATCCATAAGTGTGAGTGATAATGTAAGGCCCAATCCAATTAGGAGCAAATTTTCCACGTTTACTCTTTTCTAGTTTGGTTACATGTTGATTCTCTTTGAGGACAAGATCGCCAACCTTAAAAGTACGCTCATGAAGCCGTTTATCATAAGCACGCTTGATGCGTTTTTGGTAGATTTGAAGGTGATCAAGAGCCGTAAGACGACGCTCGTCAAGAAGCTCTAATTGGGCTAACCGCTCTTGGCGGAAATCATCGTTGGTGAGAATATCCTGAAGAGATATTCTGAGGGAGGGTATTTGTACTTCGAGAGGCAAGACAGCCTCGGTACCATATACCAAAGAAAATGGTGTGGCATTAGTGGAGGTACGAATGCTAGTACGATAAGCCCAAAGGGCAAAGGGAATGTGATCATGCCGCTTTCTTCCTGACTCATGACAACTTTCATGAGGATTTTGGTTAGGGTTTTATTAGAAGATTCACCGACCATTGGCCTCATGGATAAGAAGGCGATGAGAAACTAAGTTTGATACCAAAGTTGTCACAAAGGTCTTCAGAACAACTTATTTTTAAAGATTTACCATTATCTCGTTATTAGCGATGAGGAATACCAAAACGATGATAATGTGATGGTTAACTAATTCGACAATTTTTTTTTTTTTGATTGAAATGAGTGGAATGGCCTCCACCCATTTTTTGTAATATTCGGTTGCTGTGATTATCCAACGGTGACGTTGTGAAGAGGTCGGGTGAATCTCACCAATAAGGTCTAAACCCCATTGTGAGAAAGGCCAAAGATCTCGTATGACTGTGAGCGGATGGCTAGGAGTATGTTCAAGGTTGGCATGTTGTTGACACATAACACAACGCTTAACATATTCGTAGAAAGTAGCCATTGTTAAGAGTAGGCCAATAATAACCTAGGCGAAGGATTCATTTAGCCACAAGCAAGGCCACTAAAATGTCCACCACAAATCCCATCGTGGACTTGTTGGATGGTATAGGTGACCTCCGCGCCTGTTAGACAAATCAAGGAGGATGCCATCAAAGCCACGTTTATAGAGGAGTCCCCCATGACAACATAACGAGAAACACTTTTAAGAAAAGCACGTTTTCCTGCTACTAGAAAGGTCAAGTGGGAGAACAGAGGTGTAAGGTAGTCGTGAAATTGGTGGTACCATGTATCCTGCGAATTAGTAGACACAATATTTATCATACAAACTACCGGGGCTGAGTAGGATGGGGCAAAAAGTTGTTGGACCAAGACGAATATGTCAGAGTCAGTTGGTGAGGCAGGAATTTGCGAGGCTAAGCAAGCCATAGTATCCGCAAATTTGTTAGTGGAGCGGGGAATGGTCTGGATAGAATAACGAGTAAATGAGGTCAAAAGTGAATCCACGTAATGTTTGTACTTTTGAAGTTCCTCATTCTTACATTGGTAGATGCCCATAACTTGATTGACTACCAATTGAGAGTCGCCAAAAATATTAATAGATTTGACACCTAAGTGTAACGCAACCTGGAGACCCAAAACAAGGGCCTCGTATTCCGCTGTATTATTAGTGCAGGGGAAATCAAGCCGGAATGAAAGAGGCATAGGTTCAGCGTCAAGAGGGATGAGAACAACGCCGGCTCCTCCGCCGCTGGCATTTAGATCCATCGAAGAAGAGGGTCATTTGATACGACTCTTCCCTGAGTGAAAGAGTGGCGATGAGTTCGTCAGGGAAATTAAAATTGGTGAATTGTTCCCCAGGTAAAGGGGCCTCCGCAAGTTGGTCTGCAATAGTTTGTCCTTTGATTGACTTCTGTTGTACAAACTCAAGGTCGAGGTCGGCGAGGAGCATAAGCCATCGGGCGATGCGTTGGTTTAGATGTGGTTTGGCATACATATAATGAATGGGGTCCGTGTTGGTGATGACAAAAGTTTTGTGATTCAGGAGGTAATGTCGGAGTTTGGTGGCTACGAATGATAGGGCTAGGCACAATTTTTCTACATGTGTATACCTAGTCTCGTAATCCACGAGAGTACGACTTATATAATAAACGGCTTGTTCTCGACGTGCCGAGTCCCGATGTGCGAGCATAGCTCCTATAGCATGGTCAGTGGCAGAAAGGTAAAGGTAGAAAGGACGATCATCCTGAGGTGGAATAAGCACGGGTGGTTGCAAGAGATAGGATTTGAGAGCTTCAAAGGCTTGGTGACACTCTTCACTCCATTGAAAGGCAATGTCCTTTTTAAGAAGGTGATGAAAAGGGTGACATCGATCCGAGAGTTGGGAGATGAAACGCCGGATGGATCAAGTTTACCCCGCAAACTACGCAATTGTTTGAGGTTTTGGGTGGGGGCATTTCTAGGATAGCTTTGACTTTAGATGGATCGACCTCAATGCCACGCAAAGAGACGATAAAGCCAAGAAGTTTTCCCAAAGAACACCAAAGACACATTTCTTTGGTCAAGTTTGATCTGAATATTGCAACAAAGATCGAAAATAATGGTTAAAACATCGAGATGTTCACCGCGATGTTTAGATTTGCCAAGAAGATCATCGACATAATCCTCAAGGATAGTGTGCATAATGTCATGAAAATGTAAGTCATAGCCCGCCGATAGGTAGCACCAAAGATTCTTAAGGCCAAATGGCATGACACGATAATGTAAGGTTCCCAAGGAGTTATGAAAGTAGTTTTATGTTGATCGGCCGGGGCTACCAAAATTTGATCAGATCCCAAAAACCATCCATGAGAGAAAGCATTTCATGGCTCAAAGTGAGATCAACAAGTTGATCAATACTGGGAGGGGGAAGTCATCCTGGGGCAAGCGAGGTTAAGGTCTCGAAACTGCATGCATATCCGAAGTCCCCCGTCGCTTTAGTGACAGGTACGATGTTAGAAATCCATTGAGGATAGTCAATAGGCAAGATGAAGGAAACAAAAAGAAGTCGTTGAAGCTCTTCTTTGACCAAGAGGGCGATGCGTGGATGCATCTTTCTCAGTTTTTGTTTGACTGGTTTGGAATCGGGGTTTAGGGTGATGTTATGGACAGCAATGGTAGGATCAATTCCTCGGCATGTCACAGAGGGACCAAGCGAAAGTTGGTCATGGGTACGGAGAAAGGTAGTAAAGGCGGCTTGTTCTGATGTGTTAAGGGATTGTCCGATCTTCACAATGTGAGGATCCTCCTCCGTGTGGATGTTGATTTCTATAGTCGACTCATTCAACATGGTTTGAGTTTCAGATGGTAAGGCGCGTTGAATATAGGAGTCATCCGCCCCAAGGTAAGTGAGGATGGAGTCGTCATCCTGGCACTCAACAACATTAATCGAAGGTGAATCCTCTTCGATCATGTCTGGATACAGAAGGGGAAGAGAAGATGGATCCTCATTATCGCGTTGATAAGTGAGAGGACCTATGAAGATAGCATTTATGAAAAAAAAAAAGTTAGGAGGGATAGATTCAGGGTCTATCGACTCTGTGGGTGATGATGGCAAAGTGGGTGATGATGGTTTGGTAGGGGTGACGCGTCTTCTTCCAGATACAAACCGACACGAGGTGTCTCCCGTAGGTAGGTGTTTCAGAAAACCGAGACCACCGCGATCATGTTTTTGTGTGTAGTCACGGGAATGAGTGTATGTCGGCCTTGTTCAAAGACCAAAACCAAAGCCTTTCCAAGCACAAATGAGTCAAGAAGGTGAGGGGAAAACGACGATTTGTCAAGTATTGAAAATCGGATCGAAGGGAACCACACCAAGAGGAGGTTCAGTGGGTAATGGAGGATGCGTCAACACCCCCATACGTTAGGTTGGTGCGGCAATGGGGTGGTCCGTAAGAGATTACCTCCCCACGCGACGGGTCGTAGGTGGGATGTGCATGTAATCGTCCGTACTCCCGGGGTATGGAAAGAACTAACGTTATATAGTGGTACTCCCTCAACAGTAAGGCGTTGAAAAACATCTACTAAGGGGTCTGAGGTTGGGATGTTATCTCGTGGGAAAGGAAGTAATATTTCAGAACGGCGGTTTCATTAGTCAAGGTGTAGTGTGCATCGGAAGTGGATGGTCGGGTCGATGAATGGGTGTCTGACTGGTACAAGCACATCATTAGGGCGATACAACATATTGCAAGTTTTCAAGGGGGGAGGATCAGCTTTTACGGTGTAGGACTTCCCTCGTACTCAAATTTTATGCATCTATGTAAGGTGGAGGGAACGCATCCCATAGCCCGGATCCAAGGGCGGCCTAACAACATGTTGTATCGAACTCTCCTCAAGGACATAGAAGAGTTCGGTAAAGTACGTGGTCCTACACGAATGTTAAGGATCACGGTGCCTAAAGTAGAAGTAAAAGATCATCATTGAATGATCGCAACATGATGGGGTTGGCACACATGCAACTAGAAGGGATATTCATTTGTTGGAAGGCTTTCAAGAGATGATGTTTAGGCTAGCACCCCCGCCAATCATAACACGACGCACCCGAATATCCCGAACGTACGCCGAGATGAAAAGAGCAGGTCGTGGATCTTCGCACCAAAGTCGATAATTTCATCTTCTGAGAAACCGACAAAGCAGCTGTCTTTGCATGCAGACGAAGTGTGGGGAGATAGATTGTTTGGTGAGCGAAGCAACATGATTGGGTGTTAGAATAGAGGTAACAGGCAAGGTTTCATTAGGTAAAACCTCTATCCCTTGAAGGATCTCAACGAGAGCTTGTCGATGAGATTCAGAAGTCTGAATGAGATCATACAATGTCATTTTTACAGTGATGGTGAAGTCGTTTGATCATAGTTCGATGGGCAATGCCATTAGAGATGGGATAGGTGGGTCCGCGAATAACCACTTTAGGTGGTGGTGCAATCGGGATGGTGGACGGAGAAAGAGATGCCGCAGTGTGTTTTCTTTCGCTTTCCCATTGTTTTTCGCCCTCGAGTAAAGCAACACTAATCATATTGATCTCGTGAATACGAGAGGAGGAAGATGGTAGGGATAGGTCATGGTTTTTTAGAGAGGTGGGGCTGTAATAATGATAGATCTTGGTGAGGCGGGGGACAGTGGTATAGAGAGGGAATTGAAGCTAAAGGTCTCTCTCTTCGTAAGTTGTCTTTCTTAACTTTTCTATCTGAGAGAGGTGATGGATGAAGTATGGTTTTCAACGCTTTGCATCCCTCTACGTCATGTCCTGGTGTGCGGTGGTAAGCGCAGATTTTAGACTCATCGTAACCTATAGGTCGAGGTTTAGATGGATCATAAGGTCTAAGTGGGGGTAGGGAAATGGTCGCATTCTCCACCAACATAGCAAGGATTTTGGCGTAAGACCCTTTGAGTGGGTCAAAGTCAGAGGAAAATGAGGCTATTGACTGGGTCGATTCTGGTGATGACGTGGTGTGGTTGGTTTGTATGGGGGGTGGTTTAGCCAAGGAGTTTTGGTAATGGGTTTTAACTAACCGTGGTTTCTTTGACGTAGAGGCTATGTTTAGCTGGTGGATGATGAGGCCACAGATGATGTGGTATCAGAAAACAACCACGGAGAAATAGGAGTGACGAAAACAAATCTTTTGATGATGGAATTTGTTTATGGTCGATAGGTGGACAGATACGCGGGTGACGGTGTGTTATATACCCTTGGATTTTTGTATGGGTGCAGAAGGCGTAGGTCGCTTTAAAGAAAACGCAGGAGGTATGATATATTGATGTAAGGTAGAGGGATGGGGTCCCAATATGGAAGGTAGGTGTGACGATGATGGTTTTAGTTGTGATAGAGGCATAGGTTGAGGAGATTGAGTCTGTCTCCTAATGGGATGGATGGCTTTATTTTTAGATAAATCAAGCCGCTTAGGTGGGTGTGTTAGACTAGGTATGGGTGAGGTCCCAAGCGTAGGGGAAGATTTGGCTAAGTTAATAGAAGTGGACGAGGTATTTGGTAGAGATGAGGGGGGTGAAGATGAGGACATGGGCATTTTAAGCTTCTGTAAACACTTCGGGTATATGGTGGAGGCATCAGGATCGGTCATTTGCATTTGAGTAGAATATGGCGTACTCAAACGTTCCCATAGAACCTGTCTATCTTCTGTGGAATGACAGTCCTCACGTGTGAATAGGAACTTTTGTATGGAAGAAAGGTGGGTTGTGATTCCGGTCCACTGTGGGTGTGATACAAGGGGTATATGAGGCACTGTATCAATGGGCGTTAAGAGGTCAACCGGTTGCTGAAAAGATTTAGGTGATGAAGGACTAATAGGTAGGAGGGTGTGTTTGAGAGGATCCGTCATGTTTAAAGAATGTGGTGATGTCGGTTCAAGAGGTTTCTCATCTAAGGATGAGAAAAGAAGTGGCGAGCCTTCCTCTTGTACAACAAGAATGGTAGAAGGAGACGTTTGGGAAATAGATAAATTAGATAACATCCGCTCACAGTCTTGCAAGGATGTGGTATAAGAAGGCTCATTTGTGAGAAGGGAACTCTGGGCAGCTAATTCCTTGATGGGTAAAGGAACGGCAAGGATTTCAGTTTGTCTTGATGGCGAGGAAGGGGGTTCGGTTTCCTGCGTTAGTGAAGAGGCTTGATTGAGAATTTGTTCGATAGAGGTCTTTGGCTGGGAATCGAAGACTGCATGGATCTCATGAACACTCTCCTCGGCTAAGATATCTTGGTTTAGATTACTGTTAGAAGAATGATTCGGGAATGGTTTGTTGAATATTTTCAAATTTCTTTACAGGGCGTTAGGATTATCGAGGGCTATATCCCCGCATCAACCATTTCCCGCACTATGTTTTTCAACATCTTGCAGCTTCTCATGACCGTGTCCCTTCACACGGTGGAAGTTACGTAAGTCATTTTCACTACCAAGAAGGTATGGCGCGAGTGGAATCAAACCCGGAATGAGGTTTAACAGGAGGTAAGGTAATGGCTCCTGCTTTGAGCAATTTTTCCAATATCACACCATATGTTTCTCCCAAGGGAGTGTAGTTGATGGGTTCTGCTTTATACTTATAGGTGGTTTTTGGGGTATTAGACGGTGGTTGGGATTTGACCATCACCGCGTGCACGGCCCCTTTTGATTTCGAAGTGGTCGATGGGTGAGGATTGGTGGTGTTAGGTTTGTTGGTGGAATCTTGGGTTCGGAAAGTGGGGTTTTTGTTACGCAACCGCAATTTCTCTTCCTCTAAGGCTCGAATCTCTAGTTTTCGAGCCATAGTAAAGGCCTCGTCAAATGTACGGAAAGTTTGAATTTGGAGGGTAGGAGAGATGTGCTTAGCGCAGGCCCGCGTAAACAGTTCGATAAGTTCGGTCTGAGGCAAGGCATACGTAAGTTGGTTGATAAGGCCCCGCCATCGTCCAACGAAATCTGCGATAGATTCGTCTTCAAATTGTCGGATGGCATAGAGGTCGGTGATAGATACTTTCTTGGCAATGTTAATGGAGAAATGATCCAAGAAAGATTGGGCTAGCTGGTTAAAAGAGAAGATTGAGTGCTGGGTTAAAGCACTGTACCACTCCAAGGCGGGTCCTGATAAGGACATGGGAAAGGTGCGGAGTAGTAAAGCGTCGTCGTGAGCAATCGATAAAGCAGCATGTCTAAATGATCGCAAGTGTTGTTGAGGGTCCTCCTTACTGTTAAAACGGGTAAATTTTGGTAATTCCCATTGAGGAGGATATGAATGAAGGGGGACTGAAGGGTGGATAGGCTCCCGACAAACTTGCTCGTATGTCAAGGCGCTACGACTTCAAATGTAAGCTCTGTGTTTTGCATTTTGTCCATCATTTGTTTAATTAAATCAAGTAGTTGGATGAGATGATGGTGTGGTTGTGGTAAACGGAGGCAAATTGGGCCAAGGGCCACCGCTAGACAATGGTGGGGTTAAATGTTGATAAGGTATGGAGGACGACTGTGTTGAGGCAACCGAATAGGGATGTCCTATATAAGCTGTTGAGGTTACCGGATATGTGTGTGGAAATGAAAAGGTGGGCGGAGCTTGAGAAGGAAAGCTCGTGTGGATAGGTGGCAGAGAGCAAGTCATGAATAAACAACCTCAGCAAGAGAGACGAGGTAGGAGCAATGGGCGGTAATGACATGTGGGCCCAAGATTAACCAAAGGAAAGCCAATCTGTGCCGTATGGACCCTCGAAGTCGCCGAGGTAGACGACGGACTAAGGATGCGGAAGGCAAAGCGAGAGTTATCAAAGTGGAGAAGGGGCTAAATGAGCAGCTATACCGATAGGCATGCCAACAAGGAGTTGACGTCGGGTGTACTGGTCAAGGGCATGAGACAAATAGTATGTGACAAAAGCTAGGATTAGCATCCAAAAATTTGGCAAATTCTTTATCTCCCACAGGAATTTTAGGAACCTCGCTGGTGTCCGTAGGATTCCCCACAGAATGTGAAGGGGGTGATTCAGGCAAAGGAACAGAGCAAGCATGTGAAACCATGGCGGCGGCTTGCTTTCGAGTGATAACAACCATGGACAGGAGTTCACAGTAGGGTTTCAACTGTCAGAATGTAAATGACTCGATCGGTGAAATTGGTAGGTTGTTGGTTTGTCAGGAACTCGAAAAGACAAGAATCGATATCGGCCTAAGATAACCGATGTCGGTTAGACTAAGCCGACGCTCGGCCGCTTAACCGATGTCGGTGTAATAAGACTGGTAATATAAGAAGCTGCTGATTTGATTGTTAACAACGCTCAGTATATTTATCAAATTGTTCTAAGGTAATCATGTAAGACACACAGTGATGTATAACAGAGAAAACAGAATTAAAAACAAACAAGATGCACACGCAAATCCAGAGACTAACCCTAGGGTTAATTTTAATTATTGTGGGCTTATGCCTTTAGACGCGGAATGATGTCAATCCTAAACAAAAGACTTAGGGGAAATGTCAAGTTTGTTTTGGCTTATAAGGTTACCTCAATCCAAGTGAGGAATACCGCGGAAAAGGGGGATGTTTTGAGTGTTGTGTTAATTGTGAAGTGATTCGGTATGTGTGCAAAGTGAAAGTAAGATTAATTTCCGTCAATACCGTGGAAATCACCCCCACGTGTACGACCTGTTACTTAGTCTATGTTCACTAGAATTGAAAACAACAAGCAAGAATGTAATGCACGTGTTTTAAACCCAAATCGAAAATGATATTCGATGAAGCAAATGAGATGACTTTCACTAATGCGAAACTAGGAAAGCAAGACAAATTCTTTACTAAATATATAACAAAAACAACAACAGCAAGTATGCTTCCTAAAATGAAAATAAGCAAGAGAAACAGAAACCCGAAATGGGTCCCACCGGGCGTGCCAAAATGTTTCGCACGGAATGTTTCGGCTCTGCAGAATAGACTTGCTTCTATCCTATCATTCCTTTGAGAAACAGATAAGGGTTAGGGCTAGGAGGAATACCTGTTGAATGTTGAGATGGTGTGCGCATCGTAGAGAAAGATCGATCGACCGCGAAGAACTCCCTTTTGTCTGGAAGGACTACCCGCAAGTAAGAATACAAGACCACAAGATTTTAATTAGACAACAAATGAGGGATCCGCCTTAGGCCCAGAAATATAAAAACTTCCTTTCAAGGTGGTCACTCCCCTTTAATATGATTTAACACAAATGATAATATAGAAAGCTATTGCAAAATCACGATTTAGGTATCTCGTTACAAAGCAATAGAAACTAAACTATCAATAATAAAGCGCCACGTTGTTTGTTCTACATCGGGTCGCTGATACGCTCAAAGTTGAGTTATAGGGATAAACCAGCTGGATTTGGGGTGTTAGGTGGCAAATAGGCAAGCAAAAGGGTTTTGGGGTATAAGTCACAAGTGACCGACGATGGCGGTCACGGGTAACCGACCACTTGTTAGAGAACCCGCCAGAGAGGATAAACGACACCGGTAGGGCAGCAATCTAGTGCTTCGGATAGAGGTTGGTCAGTAAGGTGATTGTGGGGTTATTAGAGATTGGGGATGGCCGAGGGGAATGATGGGAGGATAGGGAAGACTCAGAGTGTGGTAAAATGGCCTTCTGGGCAATATCAGGGTGTGTGGGTGAAGGTTAAGTGCAGTAGTGGCTGGTAGTAGATCTAGGAATAAACTTATGATTACTATTAATCAAAAAGCTCAAGAAAATGGTGCTTAGAAACATATAACATACTACTTACTTGCCTGTTTATCGATGTAGATGCAAGTTTCAGGATGGTGATGATGAAGACAGACCCAATCAAGATGAGATTCTTCTCTCGATGCTCTGATGAGTGTTATCGGGCTCGTTATTCACTTGCAATCTTGGGCTTGATGTCCTCTCTTGCAAGCTCTTCTTGTTTCTTCACTTGTCTCTGCTCGGCCAAGCAAAATCTGGATTCTCTCGATGATTTCTCCTTCTCCCGATCAAATGAAAATCCGATCTTTGTTTTTGGTTGGAAGTGGTCATTTACGGGGAACCGATGGCGGTTACGCAACCGACGGCGGTCGAGTAGGAACCGGTATCGGTCCGGTCAAAGCGGGCTATTTTTGGTAAAATAGCCAGCTTTCCCTCCTTTTCTTCCGAGGGATTGGTAGCGGGCTTGGTCAAGTCATTATGAAGTTGGTTTTAGGTGATGAGGAGTAATTAGTCATAGGTGTGGAATTGGACCAAGTTATAGGTCTTAATTAGGTTAGTTTAGGTTAAGACTAGGTCACCACTATTCATCCAGACATGCGTGGGGTGACATTTGTGTCTATGAGGATGGAGTTTAAGTCTTTAATTTGGGTTTGTTAGTTAGGTTTTAGTTAGTTATGGCAAGTTACTAATAATAGGCTTAGGGTGAGGTGTCTAGGTGAGGTGGCTAGATGAGGTGGAGGGGTAGGTATTTAATTAATTAGGGTAATTAAATAATAATTAAAATGAATGTAATTGATTAATTTAATTAAAGTAATTAAATTAATGTAATGTGGGGTGAAAGGGGCCATGGTTAGATGAGTTAGTTTGAGTCGATTGATCACCAAGGGGCTAAGGGAAGCGTGACCTGATTTTGATGTCTACATTTTCCCCTTTTTGTTGCATAGCTTGTACTGGTAAGTGACATTGACAAAAATAAGATGTGGTTGCCCCATGTGAAGGTGAAGGTGATCCCCCTCAAACCAGGAACTGATGAGGTGACAGGGAGAATCGGCGAGTGGTTTGATAAAAGTAAATGCAAAGAAGAATGGTGAAAAATGGGGAAATGAAGTAAAGGGAAAATCGGGTAAACAGTAAATGGGCCAAGGTCAAAGGTAGTGGCAGTTGAATGCACACACGCATATAAATCTGGAACACGGTACAGGTTTAAGAGCTTGCAAACTCTACATCGTCTAAGGTTGATAGGTTTATCCAAACAAGGTTGAAGTGATTCCGGTATCTAGGTATAGGATAGGGTCAGGAAACACAACATGGGTTAGGTGTAGGAACGTTTAGGTGTGTTCAGTAAACCAAAGTTGGTGGGATACACATCACAATGATATGCAAGGTAAGGTCACAAGGTCAAATAACACGGGTAATAGTGTTGCAAAGTATAGCGAGCACATTGGGTCAAAGGTCAAAAAAGTGTTTTGGGTCTAGGTAGGTAGGTCACATCATGGGTAAGGCCGAGGTAGGGGTAAAATAAGGAGGCGTCAATAACTAGCGAGGTGAGGTGAAGAAGATGGAAGGCCGAGAGGGGAAGGTAAAGTAGTCCAGGTAGGTGTAGGTGAGGCAAAAGAAAGAGGAGGTAAGCAAAATTAGGTAAATGTGAGGGTAATGACTATGTAGGGTAACCGAGCATCATGGTCGGGACAAACCAATGACGGTCTAGGGAACCGATGGAAGTTAGCTAGGGAAACAGACTCGCATCGGTCAAGGGTAACCGACGTCGGTTGAGTGAGTAGGTATAAAAAGTGAAAAACCCGCATTTTAAAATTCATTTGTGCATTGTGAAAAGGAGAAAAGGACAAGAAGAGAGAAAAGAGGAAGAGGACAAAAGAGAATGTCAGAGAGCTTGGTTGGTGAGCCACATAGGTGAGATTGATTGGGTGAGAGGTGGGGCCACAAGATTGGATCGAGCGAGGCGATTGGTTGGGAGAGTGAGAGGTCATTCGAGGATGGCGGAGGCTAGAGAGGATCATGGGGAGCGGCGTGGAGGCCGGAGGTTCCACCATGACACCAGCGGTGGGATGTGGTAAGATTCCAACCTTTTAATTAATTTGTTTGGTCAATTGGATGCAAAATAGAGAAAATATTAAAAATGGGGGGTTTGGGGGAAATTGTGAAGAAATAAAAAAAGAGGGAAATGGGAATAGGAAAGGGTAGGTGGTAGTGTAAAAGGAGGAGATAGGAATAATTAGGGGTGTTAAGGGGAGATGTGGGGGGTAGAATGAGTAGGAAGGGAAAAATAGGGTTGGGAAGTCATGGTGAGTGACACGATAGTGACCGACATTGGTCATCTTAGTGAGCGACATCGGTGGGTAGTGACCGATATCTATCATAAGATCGGTTGACCGATGCGGTCAAGTGAAGACCGTGGTCATCATGGGAGAACCGGGTTGGTCAATGATGAGGGCAGGGCTTGTCCCGAGTTAAAATTTTGACCAAAAAATTAGGTGGTAAAGGGTTGAGGGGAGGTGGGAAGGGTTAAGGAGAGGTAGGTTAGGGTAAAGGGTTATGGTGGTAGATAAGGTAGGGTAAATAGGTTAAGGTAGATAGGTTAGGGTAGATGGGTTAGTGACAAGGTCAACGGGATGGGAGTGGGTAAAGAGAGTAGGATTAGGGGATTTGGGGTGAAATAAGGTAAGTTGGGTAGGTGTAGTAATATATTACTCTTGTTGGATGTAGGCCCGAGATGAGTCAGAGATGAGGACAGGTGCCGCCCTTATTATCGACAATGACAAAGGTGAGCACGACGCGAGAGGAGTGGTAGCATGTCGCAAAGGTGGTTTGATAGGTGTGAGCAGTACAACATGTAGTCCGGGAGGCAAGTCTTATGGTTTCCCTCATCAATAGATGGGAATCGGTGACAAAAATCTTCCATTTGTTGATGGGTGAGATGATGATCACCCCTGGAGGACGTATACAAGATCCTACGGTTGCCCATATTAGGGACCCGGAGTTTATTCTATCTCCATAGAGGCATCTGAGGAGCTACTAGCACCCATTTTTGTGAGGGTGTAGCAGATCTAACGTTCCATAGTGCTAGCTTGGGCTATGGAGTGATGTATAGAGCTCATCCAGAGGAGATGAGGATGGTAGTCTTATTAATGGAAGCAGTGTGCTGCTTCGCACTACCAAATGCAGAGGGTGGACGGTTCCCATGCTTCGATGGGAGTGCTACATGACATGATGATATAGCGGACTAGATTCACATGGGCACCTGCACTACCGCGTAGGTGTATAGAGAGCTATGGGCCTATAGGCGATTGTGGTGGTTCAACATCTGCAAGGCCTTACTATTACATTGCTGGGCCTATAAGCACATTGTTTGTGTTTGGCTGCCAAGTGGGGATGCCGAGGCGAGATGCATTCTCAGAGAGAGTTTTGAGAGTTGGGTACAGGCGGTGGGTACCGGCCATTGGAGAGGCCCGAGGTGCCAGAGCTACACATGATGTAGCCTATTACAGGAGGTTATTGGAGGGTTTGTCTAGGGTGGACATCATTTGGAGGCCTTACGTAGGCTACCCCGCATACAGACAGATGGCCACGGAGCTGGATGGGCTATAGATATATCTATGGATAGGGGAGGAGAGGCTGAGAGCACATGAGCGGATACCCGTAGAGTGGGTTAGGTGCCATTTTGGGTTATTACAGGATGTACCGCATCCTTTCCCATAGTATAGGAGAGATGACGTGGAGAGACCTATGTCTCCACCATGACCCACAGTGCCGAATAGACAGGAGGATATGCAAGCAATAGATTCATAGATTGATGATGTTAGGGTTGTAGATGGGTATAGGTAGTGGTGGGCAGCACGGTTATGAGCAAATACCACCTAGGCCAAGGCAGCTGTGACTTAGCCACCATCACAATTTAAAGAGATGCCCTACGAGGCAGTGGCTACATATGTGATGCGCTTGAAAGATCATGCGGGGGCAGCTTATAGGTTCAGAGGCATAGGTTTCCATCTTACAGCCCAGATAGCTACGCTACTGAGCTCAGTAGGGTAGGGATAAGTACCCACACAAAGCAGAGGTAGGGGAGATGGAGATGGAGAGGAGGTAGGTGGAGAGGGAGGGCATGTAGCCACCCTATGTGGCACAGTACAAGATCTACAAGGCCGATTGGCCATAGCGCAGGAGAGGTTACAGTGTCTCAGAGAGCCACAAACGGCACAAATTACTACTCTACAGGCCCAGATTCAGGCACATGCACAACTCTCGGGGCCGAGTCGAGCCATGGTACCGGCATAGGGCACGAGGAAGACTCTAGGAAAGAGTCCCATTCACAGCATCCCACACAGGTAGGAGACCCATGGCACCTCCACATAGGCAGTGACCATGGTCAGGTTTAGGGATGCCTTAGCAGAGGCACGACAGTATTATCGGGAGACCATTTGGTAGCTCTGGGCTAGATGTGCCTTCCTATGCTAAGCATAAAGCACGTGAGAGCCTCTAGTGAGAGGAATAGATCCTGCACTCATAGTGTAGAGAGTACAGGGGGGGGCCGAGCAAACCTAGGGACATGGTCGTGGTGAGGCCACCAGCGCATGGAGACTAGCTCTGGCTACATGGCCTTCAAGAGTTAGGCCCCAACATTAGTGATGATAGCAGTGGTAGGACCCATAGGCACAGGAGAGAGGAGGAGACATGGGAGACCCGATATGATGGATACTCAACTTGAGATGGTTGATAGCTCGCATTCCATCTATTTCGGTGATAGTTAGATTTTTTGTTATATCTGCGTCTGCAAGCCAAAGAGATATTGTATTTATTTTTGTAAATGATACCGGCCTACGAGCCGAAGACATTTTTGTATTGGATAGAAAGCTCAGTAAATGACGATGTATGAGAGAAACATGTATTTTGATATGAGCGTATGTTGTTTTGATACACGTATTTATATGGTGAGATGTATGAGGTTTATATGATTATGTGTTGTGATGTGTATGTTGTTTACTTTATTATGATGTGAATGGAAACTAGCTAGTTAGGCATGATAGAGTCTTGTCATAGGCATGGATCGAGTTAGGTCGGTTTAGGCATGGATTGAGTCAGGTTGTTTTAGGCATGGATTGAGTCAAAGTCGGGCCGGTTTAGGCATGGATTGAGTCGAGGCCGGTTTAGGCATGGATCGAGTCAGGTTAGTTTAGGCATGGATTGAGTCATGTCATATGCATGAATGTTCATTTTGGTATTTTGGTAACAAATGGTAATATAAATGCATGTGATGGTATATACGTTTGAGATCATTGGGTATGTATAAAAATGTGGAATGAATTAAGTGGTCAAATATTATGTGATACATGGTGGATTTATATAGTATAAATGATGTGGACACGCTTTAGATTTCTATGTGTTGAATATGAACAAGAAATCATGGTAAGGTGGGGAAAATTGATGAGTGGAAAGAGTGGCCGAACTAACCTTCAGGGCCCCATGCCCTGGAAGTGCTGCCTACATAGTCCTGGAGAAAAGGGACCTTAAGTCGATGTAGTTCTCCCATAGGCTAGGGAAGAATATGAGAAGATAGAAGAAGAGGTAGGTAGGTTGATAGGTAGGTTTGATTCTAGGTCATAGGTATAATTAGGTTGAGGTCATTTAGGTTTGGGTGGAGAATAGGTAGATAGGTATGGGTGATGTTAGGTTGATTGAGGTGAGAGAAGAAAATCCCAAAAGATAAGCGTTGAGGGTCTAGTCCTATATAGGATAATCAAAAGGTAATGAAGAAGTGAAAAGATAAGAGGAGGCAAGAAAGCCACCGGATTGGCAAGGATCAAAATGTGAACCGTATCTATAGATAGGCTAATGAACGTAAGACCCTAAAGATATTGCATAATTGATTATTCGAAAGGTGAAAAATAGTCACATGATCACAAAATGTCATAGGTTTAGCAGATCCCTTAAGGCATGAAGTAAAAGGATAGCAAGTATGGAGGTGAAGGTAATTAGGTCGTATGCTATGAATTAAAATGCCTTGGGCAAGAAATCCAAGATCATAATAGGTAAGTCCATGACGAAAAAGTTTTCTTTTCTTTTTTTTTTCTTTTTGAATTTTGTAGATAGACCGATCGATGTGGGAAGTCTATATGGGATGGATATATGTCTCCTTGAGGTCTTCACGAAGCTAATTGATGTGGGAAGATTTTGAATTGTGATTTTGAGAAAATAATCCCTTTTTGGAAAGACTATGTAGAGAGTTGTGAGCTTTTATAGCTGCCCTTTGAGGGAGAAGTCTACTTATAGCGGTAATTTGAGGCGGAAGATGTCCTTTTGAGGGATTCATCTTTATATTGGAAGTTTGACTCAAGGAGTCAATCCCTTATTTTTGGAAATAAATTTTTTGGCTTTTAAGTCATGGACTAGACTAAACAAAGCATTTGGTTCTTGTTGAAAATGCAAGGGTAAACGACCATGGGATCTCATCTAAAAGAAGATGAAAAGTATCCATGAGAATCATGCCATGTGTAGAGCCGTGGTGCACATATTTAAGATAGGGTAAAAGGGTGACGGGTAATCACATGAATCTTACTTAGTCATTGGTGATGAGGTGTGGAAAAGAGAAAGATAAATGGTGCTCAAGGGATGAGCATGAACTAGATAAATAGTGTTGTAGGATTAGAAGTCAATAGTAGAATGGTGAAGATGCAAGGCATTGAGGGTTTAGGTTTGGAATTACCATCTAATGAAGACAAATGATAAGCACCGATCCATAGTCATGGGTCACGATGTATGGTCCAAGTCAATTAGGAGAAAACTTGCCCCGTTTTCTTTTTCGCTTTTAATTACGTGTTGATTTTCCTTGAGGATGAGATCACCGACCTTGAAGGTGCGTTCATGGACACGTTTGTCATAGGCACACTTGATGCATTTTTGGTAGACTTGGAGATGGTCAAGAGCATGAAGATGATGTTCATCTAATAACTCAAGTTGTGCTAAACGGTCTTGGTGAAATTCATCATCAGTGAGCATATCTTGAAGAGAGATACAGAGAGACGAGATTTGGAATTTGAGAGGAAAAGCAACCTCGGTACCATAGACCAGAGAAAAGGAGAGTGCAAATGGTGGAAGTGCGAATACTAGTACGGTACGCTCATAGGAAGAAAGGAATGTGCATGTGCCAATCCTTCCCAGTATCATTAACCACTTTCATGAGAATCTTATTTAGGGTTTTGTTGGTAGGTTTGGCTTGGCCATTGGTTTGTGGGTAATATGGTGAGGAGAAGCTTAGCCGAATGCCGAAGGTGTCACAAAGTTTCTATAGGGATTTGTTTTTGAATTTTTTTCTGTTATCAGTGATGAGTTGATGTGGAACACCAAAGTGACAAATAATATGATGATTTATGAACTCACATATTTTCTCGGCTTTTCGTAGAGATGAGGGGTACGGATTCAACCCATTTGGTGTAATATTCGGTAGCGGTGATGATCCATTGGTGTCTTAGGGAAGAGTGAGGATTGATCTCTTGACAAGATCCAAACCCCATTGAGAGAAAGGCCGAAGGTCATGAGGAGGGACCTTGAAGGCGTGACTAGGTGTGTGATGAAGATTGGCATGTTGTTGACATTTTATGCAACGCTTAACGTAGTCAAACAATCATGATTGAGGGTCACCAAGAATAACATAGGCAAAGGATATGTTTAGCAACAGCAAGGCCACCGAAGTGACCTCCACATATGCCATGCGAACTTTTTAATGGTATAGGGGATCTCGAGATCACGGTAAGGAATCGTAGGAGAATACCTTCAAAGCCACATTTGTAGAGGAGACCACCCATGATGACATAATGAGAGGCCTTTTTGAGAAAGGCATGTTGTCCATTACGGGTAAGGTCAGGGGGTAAGATAGAAAGGGAAAGGTAGTCTGCAAGCTGCTTATACCAAAGGTCTTGTGTGTTTAGTGAGGTGGTTGGACAAGGTTAACACAACAAGGTTCATAAGAAGGTCTCGGTATGTGTTTCATGGTGAAAAAGATGTCGAATAGGCATGAGAATCATGTATCCGGGAAGCAAGAAGGCAGCCATGGTATCCGTGAATTTATTGGTGGATCACGGAATAGTTTGAATTTTATAGCGATCAAAGGTAGTCAACATGATGCCAATGTAATGTTTTTACTCTTGAAGTATTTCATTACGACACTGATAAACACCATTGACTTAGTTTACTACCAGTTGAGAATCACCAAATATATTAATGAACTTAACATCTAAGGTATAGGCAGTCATGAGACCCAATACGAGTGCTTTGTATTCAGTGATATTGTTAGTGCACTCGAAGTCGAGTTTGAATGATAAGGGTATGGGTTCACCATTAAGAGGAATGAGGATAATGCCTACACCCCCCACGCTAACATTTGGAACCATAGAAGAATAAGGTCATCCGGTAAGGGTCATCATCCAAAGAGAGGGTAGCGATGGATTCATCGGGAAATCAAAGTTCAAGGTTGATTCCCGTAGAAAAGAGGTGCATCAATGAGCTTGTCAAAGAATGACCTGACCCTTGATAGATTTTTGGTGAATGAATTTGAGGTCTAGGTCAGCAAGAAGCATGAGCCAACATGTTGCACATTGATTTTGTTAAGGCTTGTCATACATGAAGTGTAAAGGGTCAGTGTTGGTCACAACATAGGTTTTGTGGTTGAGTAGGTAATGGCGAAGTTTGGTGGCAACAAAAATAAGGCTAAGCAAAGTTTTTCAGGATGGGTGTATCAGGTTTCATAGTCTAGAAGAGTATGGCTTATGTAATAAACCACCTGCTCCCTATGTTGTTCATCACGATGAGCAAGCATGGCCCCTAAAGAGTGATTGGTAGCTGAGATGTATAGGTAGAAAGGTTGATCGTCTTTAGGTGGGATGAGCACGGGTGGTTGGAGAAGGTATTGTTTTAGGGCCTCAAAAGCTTTGTGGCAGTTGTCATCCCATTTGAAAGAGACATCCTTTTTAAGAAGGTGATGAAACGGTTGACAATGGTCGGAGAGTTGGGAAATAAATCAACGAATAGATTGCAACTTGCCCTGTAAACTACAAAGTTGGCGAAGGTTAGTGGGTGGAGGAATTTCAAGAATGGCCTTGACTTTAGTAGGGTCAACCTCTATACCACGTAGGGAAATGATAAATCCTAGGAGATTTCCTGAGAGAACCGTGAAGACACATTTCTTGGGTTGAAGGTAAACACAATACTTGATGAGGTGATCAAAGATGGTTTTCAAGATAGTAAGATGTTCGGACCGATGTTTGGATTTGGTGAGAAGATCATCTACGTAATCTTCTAATATATGGTGCATGATGTCATGGAAAATGTAGGTCATAGCCTCGCTGATATGTGGCACCAGCATTTTTAAGGCCAAAAGGCATGACTCGATAAGAAGGTCCCCCAAGGGGTGATGAATGTGGTTTTGTGTTGATCCTCTGGGGCGAGCAAGATTTGGTTATAACCGAGAAGCCATCCATAAGTGATAGCATCTCATGGCCAGCGGTAAGGTCAACCAACTGGTCAATACCAGGCAGAGGAAAATCATCTTTTGGGCAAGCGAGGTTGAGGTCATGGAAATCGGTGCAAATGTGAAGTCCCCTGTCGCCTTAGTGACTAGAACGATGTTAGAAATCCATTGGGGGTAATCGATGGGTAAGATGAAGGAAAGCGAGAGAAGGTGTTGAAGTTCTTCTTTGACAAGAAGAGCAATGCGGGGTGAATTTTCCTCAAATTTTGTTTTACGGGTCTAGAATCGGGAATGGTTACGATATTTTGGACCACAATAGTGGGATCAATACCGGGCATGTCAAAGATAGGACCAAGCAAAAGCATGGTTATAATTTTTAAGAAAAGAAGTGAGGGCTTCTTGTTTAAAAGCATCTAGAGATTGTCAAATCTTTAGAATGTGGGGTCATCTTGAGTGTGGATGTTGACTTGATAGTTGATTCATTCAACATTGTTTGTGTCTCTGAAGGTAACAACCGATGAATGTAAGGGTCTTCAGCACCAAGGTAGGTGAGTATGGACTCGTCATCCTAACATTGAACGATATTAATGGATAGGCTTTAATTATTTGTTCGATAATTTACTCCTTTTAAGTAATCAATTTAAAATAAATGTTCACAGACAAAAGACATTCACACAAAGATTGATTACGGAGTTCGCGGTAATTGCCTACGTCTCCGGGTTCGTGGTCGAACCATTCCACTAGTCAAAACTTGTAAGTTACAATAGTACTTTCACAAGAAAACCTAATGGAAACTATTTAAACTTGTCTTAAAAGAATAACAAGACCTTGGATGACAAGGGTGAAAAATAGCACCCGACTTCCACCTTTGGCATATTCGGCAAGCTTGATGGCACAATCTCCTTTAGAAAACTCGGTTCTCGATCGGCCTTCTAGATGCTAATACAATTCCCTATGGCTCTCCGGTGATATACCAGGAGCTTCATAATAATTTCTTGTGTGGCTATGGGCCGACTAGGTAGTATTAATAACTCCTAGCCACAAATATTCCATCAAATATTACCTAAAATAATATCCCAATAGACAATATTTGTTGACACATCTAAAAATAAGATTAAAAATAATAAGCTTCTCAGACTAATGTGTGTCCCCTTTCTGCGCTCTAGCAATGAGCTTTCTGTTTCGGTGTGTGTCCCCACAATAAGCTTAACAAATAATAAGCTTGGGGTGTTGTCCCCATAATAAGCTTAACAAATAATAAGCTTGGGGTGTGTCATTACAATGAAATAGGTACCCTATTTATACATTTTAGGGTCCTTGAATAATGCATTTGCATATAATCCTAGGCTAATATTAGCCTAAACCCATACATGAAATTTGGGATAAAATTCCCATTTGGGCGGATTAGCATATGAGATGGGATTAATACCCATTTTAGCCGATTTGCATTTTTAATGGGATAAAATCCCAATTGAGTGGCTAAGGAGAAGTGGGGCGGTTTTCTTATTTAAGTGGGATATCCCACATGTTGTGGAGTGATAAGGTCTTAGGCTTTATTAAGCCTTTCACGCTTTGTTTGAAGTGGTCAAAGGACCATTAGAGGCATAACCGCCCCTACGTGGATTTCCACGCATAACATTAAACATGCTCCCCACCACTGCTTCACTCCTCCTCCACGTGGAAGTATAGTATGTTGGTGGTTTATACTAATGTTTGAACATTAATATATATATATATATATATATATATATATATATATATATATATATATATATAGTGGCATTTGGAATGGTGTGTAAGTGGACTTACCAAGTAAATAAAAATTCGACCCATACCATGGGGTATCGAAATTAATTAACTCGGTCATCATGTAGTCCACTTGTCATCTCTCGATAGGAAAATCAAGTGAATTCGATGAGTGGTGGCAAGCCATGTGGTGGCTTGTGGACCCACCATGTGGTGATAATACCATAGTCCACACGGCGGCCGAGCTCCCCTCCGTAACAAAAGTTGAGCCTCTTGTTCTGTGCACCATTTTTACGCTTGTTGAAGACCGGTGATCAAAAACCAACGAAAACTTCCTTTTGCCTTTTCACCATTTTTCACAGTGCTATTGGTCCAATATTGACCAATTGACCAGAGTTGACTTTCTCTATCGAACTTTGACCGAACATATCTAGAGCTCCCGATGTCCGTTTGTCACGTTCTCACAGTCGTTGGAAAGCTCTCGAGATGATCTTCTACACTGACACCATTTAGGGATGTTTAGGGAACTTTTAAAAATGATCCCTTGATCACACCTCCCCACTGAGAAAGGCTTTTTGTCCCAAAAAGCTTCCATACTATCCTAAATTTGAAAAACTTTGTTGCCACCTCGGAAGTGCTGCTGTAGTAGACCCTTGGGTCTTCTCCTCCAACCTTCTCACTTTGACAACTCTGTTCCGATCCAGGACCTGTGGGTTATGGGCCCACGATGCTTCCACTACACCACTCTGATATCGAAGAAGACCTCCACGCCTCCGCTTTATGGTGCTAAGTTTCTGAATGAAACCTCAACACTCCTTCTGTGCGGTGCTAAGCTTCTTGATATCTGACAACAAGGATCTTCTTTGACTCTATAACATAGCTCCTGGCTCGAGTTGATTCCGTAGAATCCAAACTGGTTTGAAGGAACTCCATGTTACGTAGAGCTTTGATTGATCCGATGTCGATGATGGACAATGACTTGTCCCTTTTTCAGACCTCAATGCCTCCGATGCACGATGCTAAGCCTCTTTCAAGACCTCAAGCCTCCAATGCATGATGCTAAGTCTATTATAGACCTCAACGCCTCCGATGCATGATGCTAAGCCTCTTTCAAGACCTCGAGCCTCAATGCATGATGCTAAGTCTGTTGATCAGCTACCATTCGTATGTGTGGTCACAATGCCTTGACACCGAATGACATTTCGAGATGATCCTTTGAGAGCTCCTCTTGTTGACATACTAATATCAGGTACCATTCTGCTGCACGGTCACAATGCCTCTACACAGAATGAAGTTTCGACCCGATGTCAATGCCAATGGTGATTCAACTACCATTCTGCTGCATGGTCACAATGCCTCTACACAGAATGAAGTTCGAGCTGATCTCTTTGAGAACTCTATTGTCTACACAAATGGTAGATCAATCTCCAAGCTTTATATGAGTTAAATCCTGTATCCAAGCTGTAACAGTACTCACAAGCTTGATTAGGAGATATGTTTGGAGCATTAATCAAATTTTCTAAGTAAGAAAATCCACTGAGTATTGTAAACCTTTCTCTCAGCATTTTCTCACAAAATCTGATCTCCAAACTTAATACTGCATACGATTCATCAATCTGAATTATGTAATATATAATTGAAAAATTGTTGACTTACCCATTTTAAAGGACTTTCACTTTCAGGTATTACCTAGTCCTGGGTTGACTTGTCAACTGGTGGTGGAGTAGAAACCTCCTTTGCCTTTGTAATAGGCCTCCATTCCATCTTTGGCTTGCCATTACTCTGATGGCGAGATGGATGTAGTTTCCAGCAATTTTCCACCGATGCCCATTCCTTTGGCAATGAGCACAAAAATTCCTCTTAATCTCCTTCTTCTGGGATGAGGAACTCTTTCTGCCATTTCTTGACTCTGCATGACGAGATTGGTCTTTTTGGTTTGCCTTGTTCTTGATGAATGGACATCAACTTCTTCATCAGTTTCCTTCTCTTCCAGCATCTGGCCACTGAATGATTATGCAATCCACAAAAAGTACATGGAAAGGAATTCCACATCTTCTAAAAATCATAACCATACTTCTTAAGCTGAAAAAGTGGATCAGAAGTTTTATTGTGCTTATGATTATGGTAAGAAACTGGAGGTGGAATCTCATTACCTCTTCACTGATTTCTCTTACCACATCTTTCCTGTGATGACGAAGCACAACTTTCCTACTCATAATCTTCTTGCAGGACTAGTGGGGTATTCTCTTTGCTTTCGGAAGCTTGTCTCCCATCAATGTTCTTGGAGCATTCTCCAATTTCCATTCCCACTAGGATAACCCAAACCTGCAAAATGAGGATGATCCTGACCTATACTGGGTTAGCAATACCTTAGCCATTTTTACCAAGGCCTCTTCCATCAAATCCCATTTTATCTAGTAACTTGGATCCAATGCCTCTAGTATGCTTTTCAAACAAACCAAAGACTTCATTACCTAAATCTGAAACCGAATGGGAGGAAGAAGAAGATTCAGTGGTGAACAACTTACAGTGCAATCATCTACCATGGCCTCTGCATCTGAAGTTGAAGGTATTTCCTTCCTCTGATCACCACATTGCAACCTTGCCAAGAGCTCATCCTTGGTTTTAGTTCCGATTTCAAACAAGCATTCTCCTCTTCCAAGGAGTAATACATTGATCACATAGGAGAGAGTTCTCTTCCTAGATCTAGTGATTATAAGCTTCAATTTCCTTGAGCTTTGCCTATTTAGACATCTTTCCCATAGTGCACTTGTACCCTATTCACACAAATTGAACCAACTGCACCAACTTGAAGCAATCACTCTATTAATCAAATTTACTGAAAAACAAATATGGAGCTAAACTCTGATACCAAAATTTCTTGGAGATTAGCAAGTTTGAAGGATACCAAAAAACTTGATCCGAAAATAATCAGATTATTACTACCTGATCTCGGACCCTTGTAGGCTTTAATTATTTGTCGATAATTTACTCCTTTTAAGTAATCAATTTAAAATAAATGCAAGACATTAAAGACAATTGCACAAAGATTGATTACGGAGTTCGGAAATTGCCTACGTCTCCAGGTTCATGGTTGAACCATTCCACTAGTCAAAACTTGTAAGTTACAATAGTACTTTCACAAGAAAACCTAATGGAATTTTACTTTCCTAGAAGAATAACAAGACCTTTGAAAACAAGGGTGAAAAATGATCACCCGACTTCCACCTTCTTCATTTCCAATGATGGGTATAGCTCCTTCGGAAACCTCCGATCGGCCTTCCCGATGCTATCAATGTGATGCTATGGCACTCCGGTTGATATCCAGGATTTGCAAGTAATTTTGTGGCTATGGGCCTATTGGGTAGTTTATAATAACTCCCTAATCACAAATATTTCATCTAATATTGCCTAAAATAATATCCCAATAAACAATATTTTTGACACATCACACAAATAATCTTAACAAATAATAAGCTTCTAGACTAATGTGTGTCACCTTTCAACGCTCTAGCAATGAACTTCTCTGTTGCCGGTGTGTGTGTAAGCTTAACAAATAATAAGCCCACAATAAGCTTAACAAATAATAAGCTTAGGGTGTGTGTCATTACAATGAAATAGGTACCCTATTTATACATTTTTAGGGTCCTTGAATAATGCATTTACATATAATCCTAGGCTAATATTAGCCTAAACCCGTACATGAAATTTGGGATAAAAATTCCCATTTGGGCGGATTAGCATATGAGATGGGATTAATACCCATTTTAGCTGATTTGCATTTTTAATGGGATAAAATCCCAATTGAGCGGCTAAGGAGAAGTGGGGTGGTTTGCTTATTTAAGTGGGATATCCCACATGTTGTGGAGTGATAAGGTCTTAGGCTTTATTAAGCCTTTCACGCTTTTTTTGAAGTGGTCAAAGGACCATTAGAGGCATAACCGCCCCTACGTGGATTTCCATGCATAACATTAAACATGCTCCCCACCACCACTTCACTCCTCCTCCATGTGGAAGTATAGTATGTTGGTGGTTTATACTAATGTTTGAACATTAATATATATATATATATATATATATATATATATATATTATGGAATCATGTGTAATGTGGAAACTTATATATATATATATATATATGTGGCATTTGGAATGGTGTGTAAGTGGACTTACCAAGTAAATAAAAATTTGACCCATACCATGGGTATCAAAATTAATTAACTCGGTCATCATGTAGTCCACTTGTCATCTCCCGATAGGAAAATCGAGTGAATTCGATGAGTGGTGGCAAGCCACGTGGTGGCTTGTGGACCCACCACGTCGGTGATAATACCATAGTCCACACGGCCGAGCTCCCCTCCGTAACAAAAGTTGAGCCTCTTGTTCCCATTGCCATTTTTACGCTCATCGAAGATTGGTGATCGAAAACCAATGGACAACTTCCTTTTCCTTTTCACCATGTGTCACAGTGCTATTGGTCCAATATTGACTAGTTGACCAGAGTTGACTTTCCTTGTCTAAACTTTGACCGAACATATCTAGAGCTCCGATGTCCATTTGTCGTGTTCTCACAATCATTGGAAAGCTCTCAAGATGATCTTCTACATTGACACCATTTAGGGATGTTTAGGGAAATTTTAAAAATGATCCCCTGATCACACCTCCCCACTTAGAAAGGATTTTTGTCCTAAAAAGCTTCCATCATTTGTCCTGAATTTGAAAAAACTCTGCTACCACCTCGAAGTACTGTTGTAGTAGACCCTTGGGTCTTCTCCTCCAACCTTCTCACTTGAAAACTCTGCTCGATCCACGGGACCTATGGGTTATGGGCCCACGATGCTCCATTTGCACCACTCTGATATCCGAAGAAGACCTCCACGCTCCGCTTTATGGTGCTAAGTTTTATGAATGAAACCTCAACGCTCCTTCTATGCGGTGCTAAGCTTCTTGATATCTGACAACAAGGATCTTCTTTGACTCTATAACACAACTCCTGGCTCCGAGTTGATTATGCAGAATCCAAACTGGTTTGAAGGAACTCCATGTTACGTAGAGCTTTGATTGATCCGATGTCAATGATGGACAATGACTTGTCCCTTTTGGACCTCAACCTCGATGCATCTCGCTAAGCCTCTTTCAAGACCTCGAGCATCAAATGCACGATGAGACCTCTATTCAAGACCTCAACGCCTCCAATGCATGATGCTAATTCTCTTTATAGACCTCAAGCCTCGATGCATGATGTTAAGTCTCTATAGACCTCAAGACCTTGAGCCTGATGCTTAAGCCTCTTTCAAGACCTCAACACCTCCAATGCATGATGCTTAAGTCTATTGATTAGCTACCATTCGTATGTGTGGTCACAATGCCTTGACACCGAATGACATTCTGAGCTGATCCTTTGAGAGCTCCTCTTGTTGACATACTAATATCAAGTACCATTCTACTGCATGGTCACAATGCCTCTACATAGAATGAAGTTCCACCCGATGTCAATGCCAATGGTGATTTAGCTACCATTCTACTGCACGGTCATAATGCCTCTACACAAAATGAAGTTTCGAGCTGATCTTTCTGAGAACTCTATTGTCTACACAAATGGAAGATCAATCTCCAAGCTTTATATGAGTTAAATCCTGTATCCAAGCTGTAACAGGTACTCACAAGCTGATTAGGAGATATGTTTGGAGCATTAATCAAATTTTCTAAGTAAGAAAATCCATTGAGTATGGTAAACCTTTCTCTCAAGCATTTTCTCACAAAATCTGATCTCCAAACTTAATACTACATACGATTCATCAATCTGAATTATGCAATATATAATTGAAAAATTGTTGACTTACCCATTTTAAAGGACTTTCACTTTCAGGTATTACCTGGTCCTGGGTTGACTTTTCAACTGGTGGTGGAGTAGAAACCTCCTTTGCCTTTACAATAGGCCTCCATTCCATCTTTGGCTTGCCATTACTCTGATGGCGAGATGGATGTAATTTCCAACAATTTTCCACCCGATGCCCATTCCTCTAGAAATGAGCACAAAAATTCCTCTTAATCTCCTTCTTTTGGGATGAGGAACTCTTTCTGCCATTTCTTGACTCTGCATGATGAGATTGGTCTTTTTGGTTTGCCTTGTTCCTGATGAACGACATCAACTTCTTCATCAGTTTCCTTCTCTTCCAGCATCTGGCCACTGAATGATTATGTAATCCACAAAAGTACATGGAAAGGAATTCCACATCTTTTGAAAATCATAACCATACTTCTTAAGCTGAAAAAGTGGATCAGAAGTTTTATTGTGCTTACGATTATGGTAAGAAACTAGAGGTGGAATCTCATTACCTCTTCGCTGATTTCTCTTACCACATCTTTCCTGTGACAACGAAGCACAACTTTCCTTCTCAGAATCTTCTTGCAGGACTAGTGGGGTATTCTCTTTTCTTTGAAGCTTGTCTCCCATCAGCATTCTTGGAGCATTCTCAATTTCCATTCCCACACTAGGATAACCCAAACCTACAAAATGAGGACGATCCTCGACCTATATTGGGTTAGAAATACCTTGGCCATTTTTCCCAAGGCCTCTTCCATCAAATCCCATTTTATCTAGTAACTTGGATCCAATGCCTCTAGTATGCTTTTCAAACAAACCAAAGACTTCATTACCTGAATCTGAAACCAAATGGGAGGAAGAAGAAGATTCTAGTGGTGAACAACTTACAGTGCAATCATCTGCCATGGTCTTTGCATTTGAAGTTGAAGGTATTTCCTTTCTCTGATCACCACATTGCAACCTTGCCAAGAGCTCATCCTTGGTTTGCAGTTTTGATTTCAAATGAGCATTCTCCTCTTCCAAGGAGTAATACATTGATCATCGTAGGAGAGAGTTCTCTTCTGGATCTAGTGATTATAACTTCAATTTCTCGAGCTTTCACCTATTTAGACATCTTTCCCATAGTGCACTTGTACCTGTTCACACAAACTGAACCAACTGCACCAACTTGAAGCAATCACTTTGTTAATCAGTTCTTGAAAAACAAATAAGGAGCTAAAACGGCTCTAAGCAAACTTGCTCGAGAGATTAGCAAGTTTGAAGGCCAACAACGAGCTACGATACCAAACTTGATCTGAAAATAATCAGATTATTACTACCTGATCTTGGACCCTTGTAGGCTTTAATTATTTTCGATAATTTACTCCTTTTAAGTAATCAATTTAAAATAAAATGCAAGACATTAAAGACAATTGCACAAAGATTGATTACGGAGTTCGGAAATTGCCTACATCTCCGGGTTCATGGTTGTTGAACCATTCCACTAGTAAAAACTTGTAAGTTATAATAGTACTTTCACAAGAAAACCTAATGGAAACTATTTAAACTTGCCTTAGAAGAATATAGTTCTTGAAACATTTCGATGATCGAAAAGGGTGAAAAATAGCACCCGACTTCCACTTTTGGCGTATTGCAAGCTTGATCTCCTTCCACTATTCGAAACCTATGGTTCTCAATCAGCTCTCCGATGCTAATACAATGCCCTATGGCTCTTCGGTCAATAATCCAAAGATTTCACAATAATTTGGTGTGGCGCTATGGGCCTATTGGGTAGTAATAATAACTCCCAATCACAAATATTCCATCTAATATTACCTAAAATAATAGGCTAATAAACAATATTTGTTGACACATCTCACAAATAAGCTTTAAAAATAATAAGCTTCTCGGGACTAATGTCCACGCTTTCACGCTCTAGCAATGAGCTTCTTGCGCGGTGTGTGTCCCCACAATAAGATTAACAAATAATAAGCTTGGGGTGTGTGTCCATAATAAGCTTAACAAATAATAAGATTAGGGTGTCCATCATTATAATGAAATAGGTACCCTATTTATACATTTTAGGGTCCTTGAATAATGGATTTGCATATAATCCCTAGGCTAATATTAGCCTAAACCCGTACATGAAATTTGGGATAAAATTCCCATTTGGGTGGATTAGCATATGAGATGGGATTAATACCCATTTTAGCGATTTACATTTTTAATGGGATAAAATCCCAATTGAGCGTCTAAGGAGAAGTGGGGTGGTTTGCTTATTTAAGTGGGATATCCCACATGTTGTGGAGTGATAAGGTCTTAGGCTTTATTAAGCCTTTCACGCTTTGTTTGAAGTGGTCAAAGGACCATTAGAGGCATAACCACCCCTATGTGGATTTCCACGCATAACATTAAACATGCTCCCCACCACCACTTCACTCCTCCTCCACATGGAAGTATAGTATGTTGGTGGTTTATACTAATTTTGAACATTAATATATATATATATATATATATATATATATACATACGTGGCATTTGTAATGGTGTGTAAGTGGACTTACTAAGTAAATAAAAATTGACCCATACCATGGGGTATCAAAAATAATTAACTTGGTCATCATGTAGTCCACTTGTCGTCTCCCGATAGGCAAATCGAGTGAATTCAATGAGTGGTGGCAAGCCACGTGGTGGCTTGTGGACCCACCACATCAGCGATAATACCATAGTCCACACAACGGCCGATCTCCCCTCCGTAACAAAAGTTGAGCCTCTTGTTCCTGTGCACAATTTTTACACTCGTCAAAGACCGGTGATCAAAAACCAACGGAAAACTTCCTTTTGCCTTTTCACCACATGTCATAGTGCTATTGGTCTAATATTGACCAATTGACCAGAGTTGACTTTCTCGTTGTCTAAACTTTGACCGAACATATCTAGAGCTCCCGATGTCCGTTTTTCGCATTCTCACTGTCGTTGGAAATATTTCGAGATTATATTTTACATTGACACCATTTAGGGATGCTTAGGAAATTTTAAAAATGATCCTCCGATCAATAAGTGGTTGATATATTGGTAGCTGGAATGGAGGAAGTGTTAGAAGTTGGATCGGCGAAGTATCGGTTGGTTAGTAGGTGATGTATGGTGGTGGAAGCTACAACAATAGTAGGTATAGAAGATTTGGGTGAAGTGAGGTTGCATCGGCCTTTGGTGGATAAGGTCGTGGGTGAAGAAGAGGTAGGCAGGAGGTAGACGCCTTACAGTGTACAAGGAAAACATTATGTCGGTAAAGCATGGTACATGTTTTGAAAGGTGATGGGTCAGCTAGAATGGTATAGGAATGTCCTTCATGTTCGAACTTTACACATCAGTGCAAAGTAGAAGGAACACAACCCATGACACGAATCCAGTGTCCGATAAGTAACAAATTGTATTGAAACTCCCCTTCCAAGATGTAGAACAACTCAGAACAAGTACGGGCGCCACACGAATGTGGAGGATGCAAAGTGATGAGTGTAGAGGTGATAGAATCATTGAATGAATGCAACATGACTAGATGCTTATGCATGCGGTTTTGGTATGTGCATTTGTTCAAATGCATGAGAGGAGATGATGTTAATGCTAATGCCCCCATTGATCATAACACATCGTACGCGTTTATTATCGATATGGACAGAGATGAAAAGAGTAGGATCTAGGTCATCGGTTTGGTGGGGGACAATTTCTTCATCCGAGAAACTAAGGGCGGCAACTTGGTGAGCAGTGGAGGTGATGAGGTAGATGGAAATTTGGTGAGAGAGGTGACATGATGAGGTGTGATAATAGATGCTACAGGTGTGGGGTCATTAGGTAAAACCTCAATAGATTGAAGGACCTCCATGAGGGCTTGATGATGTGACTCTGAGGTTTGGATGAGATCATACAAGGAAATTTTGAGAGAAGATTGGTGTAATTGTTTGAGCATCATGTGGTGTGTAACCCCATTGGAAATAGGATATGTTGGACCATGGATAGTGACTTTAGGTGCGGGTGCAATTGAGTACGTGGTTGGTTCGTGGATCGGCTACTTTTTCTTTCCCTTTGTCTTTCTGACTGCGGGTAGCAATGTGAACCATGTTGATTTGAGGTAGAGAGGTGGATGGAGTGGGATTACCATGAAAGGTATACCGGCAGGAGGGGCATTTACCAAGAGGTGGATAAGAGCCTTCTGTGATGAGTGTCCAACACGGCATTTAGGAGGAGGTTTAGCAATCTCTCGGATGCGGACCATGTTGATTTCAAATTTTGGAGGTGGATAAAAAGGTCGTGGTGGTGAAGATGGGGGTTGTGGTATAGGTGTAGGAGGAAGATGTGGAGAAAGTGGTGGAGGTGAAATAGGTTCATCATCAAGGAGGTCATCATCATCAAAATTGGGGTCAGAAGGACATAATTGAATGAGGGCAGCCTTTAGACCCTTATAGCTCTCAACATCATGTCCTGGCACACGATGGTAAGCACAAATTTTAGTATTGTCAAACCCTTCTAGTTTAGGTTTGAGAGGGTCGTAAGGTCTAAGAGGAGGTAGTGTGATAGCAGAGCTCTCCAGGAGGTTACCAAGGATAGTGGCGTACGATCCTACTAGTGGATCACAATGCGAAGTAAATGTAGGTTTGGTTGGAAGAATGGGTAGTTGTGGTGGTAGTTGAGGTGACGTGGTCTTGGATTTGGGTTGCACTTTCTTTGGTGGAGGTGCAACAATAGAAGGAGTGGTAGGTTAACCACTTCTTTGGAAATTGATGGGTTCTTCGATTTTTGGTGTTTTTTCTTAGGTAGAGGTGTAGGTGGAGCATGTGATGTAGATGGAAAGGCAGATGGTGGGAGAGGACGAGTGACCCAAGGGGACAATTGAGGTACAGTGGTAGGTGTTGGTCGAGGTCAAGAGGGAGGCACAGGTAAAGGGGAAGAGAATGTCATAGGTAGTGAAGGAGGTATAGAAGGTAATGGTGGTATAAGAGGCAAATAATTTATAGATGGTGATGAAGGACGTAAGGTTCGCTTAGGCAGAGCTGTAGGCTATAATGAAGGGGTCAAGGGAATTTTAGGTTTACCCTTGGAGGGAGAAAATTTTGTTAAGGTCAAGGGTGAGGTCCCAAGATGGATGGTAGGGGTGAAGGTGATAAAGGTGTAGTTGATCGAGTCGGTGTATGCGGTTTAGAGGGTTGGGTTTTTTGTTTAGGTTGAGGGATTGGTTCAGTAGGTATATGAGAAGATGTAGTCAGATCTAGCTTGATAGGAGGATGTGCAGGGTTTGATGTCGGTGTGACCCCTAGGACACTAGCGGGTTTAGATACAATAGATGATGTTGGAACATGTTGGCTAGCAAGTAGAGGGCCGAGGTATAGATGAGGATGATGTAATAGAAGATGTATTGAGAGTTATGTTCAAGTTTGGTTTGGGTTGTTGAAACACCTTCGGGTAAATGGTAGAAGTGTTGGTGGAAGATGACTGCATTTGGGTCGAGACCGGGAGTAAGAGACACCCCCAAAGTGATGCCCTATCAACATAGTCTAGGAAGTCGGCTAAACATGAGAACGACAACGTGTGGTAGATGAGGTAGATGTGGAGCGAGTGGTGATTTCTGTAAAATGTTCTTGAGATATAGGAATTCACTAGCTTCGGGATCTGTAGGTAAGAGAGCCAAAAGCGAGTCAATAGGAGCTTGGGTGGCTGATGGAGAATGGTCACCTAACGGCAACGAAAATTCTATTGGATCCTGAATAGGTGGAAAAGATGATGGGTGCTCCTCTGTGGGTGGAGGAGGTATGATTGGTGATAGCTCACTAGGTGGGGAAGCTGAAGGTGAAATGCTCTCGGTGTTAACGAGAGACTCCTCTACGAGTGCACGGGGAGATGAAGAGATTTCATACGAGGGTGGAGGAATAGATGAAATAGGTTCATGTCGTAGGTAGAGGATTTTGGACTAGGATTTCCTCAATGGAGGGGACAGGAGATAATTAGGAAACAACTGGCAAGTCAGTGAAGATAGCATGTACCTCACGTGTATTACTATCATTGTGTGAGGCATCACAAGTTTGATCATTAGATGGGGAATGGTTAGGAAATGGTTTCTTTAATATATGAAGGTTTTGATTGGCAGTGCATTCGAGTTATCCAGATTAAATCGCCACTCTCGAGCATTCCCGAACTATGTTTTTAAAGGTGATACAATTCTTATCACCGTGACCGTTTTACGTGATAGTTACAATAGTCATTTTCCTTGTACCATGCGGGTATGGGACGAGAGGATCAAAACCAAAGTGTGTGGTTTAATAGGAGGAAGGGTGATGACACTTTGGATTTAATAAGTTTTTCTAGAACGGATGAATATGGTTCCCCAATTGGGCTATATTTGTTTTGTTCACATTTAAATTGGAAGGTTTCAACCGGTGAAAGATTAGATGAAGGTTTAACATGATTGGATGGATGGGCAAGGGTGACATTAAGTACCACCATGCTGGTGGTTCCCTTGGCTTTGGAATAGCTCATCGAGGTTTTGAGGAAGAGGAATTATCGTTTGACTTAAACGACTTCTTGTTTCATAATTGTATCACTTGCTTCTCTTCGATGGTGTGAATTTCTAGCTTACGTGCCATAGTGAAAGTCTCATCGAATGTTTAGAAGGTTTGCACTTGTAAGGTAGGTGAGATATTTCTAGCATAGGCTCGTGTGAAGAGCTCTATGAGTTCAATTTGTGGTAATTGGAAAGTGAGTTGGTTGATTAGGCTACGCCAACAAGCGATAAAATCATGATAGATTCGTTGTCATATTGTGAGTGGAATAAAGATTGGTCATGGTAACCTTCTTGAGGACGTTAATAAAAAAATGATCCAAGAAGGCTTGGGCTATTTGGTTAAATGAGAAGATGGAATGTCTAGGTAATCAACTATACCGGTCAATCTTTGGGCGATTAGGGACATGGGAAAGGTTCACAAAAGAAAAGCGTCATCATCAGCGAATTAGGTAATGCCCATGTTTGAAACATCACAAATCTTGCTATGGGTCTTCCTTACTATTAAAACGGTTAAACTTAGGCATCTCCCAATGTATGGGATATGGGCGGGTGGAATGGGTGGGTGAATAGGATCATTACAAATCTCATAATAGGTGAGAGAATTACGGGAGCCGGAAATAGATGCTTCTAATGTCTACATCTTATCCATCATTAATTTGATAAAGTCGTTGTTAGGTTGTGAAGATTGGGTACCTCCCATAGTGAAAGGAGGTGGTTGTTGAACATATGAAGACTGCGACATTCCATTGTATGGTGGTGTCGAATAAGGAGGTGGGAATTGAGGGACTGAAACAGGGGGTATATACCCAGACTGAATGATAGATGAAATAGGAGGTGGTTGGTAGTAGGTATACGAAGGTGGAACGGTCGTAGTGACTCTGGTAGAGATGGGAGGTAGAGATTGTGGAATAGAAAGGACAATGTTTTGAAATGGGGTAGTGGTCACCGACACCAAGGGTGGTAGCATTACTCTTTTGGTACATACAAGACAACAGTGTAGATGATGCTATGTTTTTTTATAGTGGATGAAGGTATGGTGGAGATTACGGGTGCCCGCGAGAGGTAGTGGATGCGGTGGTCAAAGCTGGCGTGGGACCTAGCTACAACAAGATTGGGGATGAAATAGGTGAGGGTATTGTGGTAGGAGGAGGGGCTAACATGGAAGCGGCCATAACAAATGGAGGTAAATATACGGGCATGTCGTGAGATTAATTGAACCGAGGCATATCGAGTGGTGGCATTGATGAGGTAGTAGTTCAGCAGTGGGATTCTAATACGGGAGTCATGTAATATCCGTGTCGCATGTAGGAATGGTGATAGGTTGATTGGGATCCATGGGTGATGAGATGGAAGGTGGTGAAGGACTAGGTGGTGAAGGGCTAGGTGGGAGCGGTAGTCGACTAGCGTGAAATACGAGGGCGCTTTCCTGACTATGGGTCAGCACCATAGGGGTAAGAATTGATCTAGAAACCGTATTTTGTCCGAATGACAAAAACACGGAAGAAGCGGGAAAATAGTCAATGGTGAGTGAATTAAGTCAAAAGGTGAGTTGTAAAATAGCATAGACTAATTGGCACGGTGATTGGGGTGAACCGATGCTAGTTAGGATGAACCGATGTCGGTTATGTAAGATCGGTCTTGGTTACTATCAACAACTAATAGTTTGTTAAATGATGGTCTCGAGACTAATAGTTTTGAACAAGACGAGATGTAAGGTGACTGTGATTGAAGTAATGACAATATGAAAGGTGATAGGAGCCTTTAATAGCTCAGAAAGTGGAATAGGTGTCTTTTGGACGATTATCTAAAAAAGACTCAGACCGATGCCGTGCATTTGGGCTAAACCGATATGCGGTTAGAATGTAATCGATGACGGTCAAAGATAATCAGTAGCTGGTTACTGTGAAATTGAAACAGAGAATAAGAAATGTGGTTGTGATTTAAAATCTGATGTTGAATCAAACCCAGAAGTCTGAGAATGATGTAGATGTGGTCTAGGAACACTCAGACGAAGTCAGAATACACCGACTATGATTGGGAGTGTGCAAGGAAAGACAAAAATGATGAACGAAAGCTCACACCTCAAAACACAAATCAAGAAGAAAACTAAGAAATAACGTTCCTAGAGTTCCTATTCTATTACGTTTGTTCAGCTTATGCTATTTTTGTGGGTATTTATTATGATGCAGAACAATAGAAATTTTTGGTGAGGAAGGCTTCCTACGAAGAAAGAATTCTACAGGGTGAGGTTTCATGAATGTTATGGTGGGGCGGGCCATCTTCTGATGGTGTAATCGATAGAAGAAATGAGTGGGAGTACTTGACAATCCTCAAGATCATTGTGATCATTGTCAGGATTTCAAGGAAGGAAGATGTTTCAGAAATGTGTGTAAATTAGATTCTTTGTGCAGTTTGGTTTTGACTCAGAAGAAGAGATATGTGTCTCTACGATTCATTTGTCAACCATCAGCTGGGCATGACTTCCAGTGTATAGGTTGCCCTCAATTAATGTGAGCTAAATGCAAGAAAGTAGAAATGCAATGCAAATAGTTTTTTAAGCCCAAATCGAAAGATGAAGTTTGATGACACAGAAGAATGAATAGGAGAGTGTATGCTCTTTCACTAATGCAAGACAAATGAAAGAAAAGAAGAGTTATTTTTAAGGACACCAAAAGAAAGATTTATTTTAGAGCCAATAGAAAGAAGAAGCAAGTTACCAAGGAAAGAAATTAATGTGTATGCTTTTCAGAAGGGAAACAGACACACAACTTTTTTACCTAAGAATGAATAAGAGAAAAAAAAAATGCAAGGAACCCCGAATGGGTCCCACCAGCGTGACAAAATGGTTCACTTGATTTCTTAGTTTTCTGAGAAGTGTTGACAAAGCAGAGATAAGGTAAAAGGTGGTAAGAGGAATACCTGTTTTAGCGGTTGTAGGTTGTGCGCGCGTAATGACTCGATCCAGAGCTGACCATGAGAGCTTCCTTTTGGCTGGGAGGAACTACCTGAAATACAAAGCAAGACCACAAAAGAGAGATTAAATGATATATGGAAGTGGACGCCTAACATGTACTAGTTCCGGGAAGTGCAATACTTCTAGGCTGGTTGTTAGTCCTTTATTTTAAACAAATTAATGTAAAAGCAGTTGAGTAAAACCTATTGTAATTAACTGATTTAGGTATTTCAATTAAATACAATAAACAAATCTAAAAGTAACAAAGCTGAAAGCTACAATCAGATCTAGGAAGGTAAGGTATTATGTCACAAAGTGCGAGTATAGGTCAAGGTATGATTATGGGAAAAGCTGGGTCAATAGGTAAGGTGTTTGGTATTTGTATTTTGGGTCAAGGCGGTGAATACAGACCGATGTCGATCTCAGAATGTGGTAATCTAGTTTAGGTTAGGTATGACAGCGTCGGTTTGGTATTTGATAGAGGTCGAGTAGGGATCTAAGTGAGAGGTTTTTCGGAGTTAGCGGTGGCAGCTAAAGGGGTGTTGGTGAGGTCTAATAGGATTATTAGGTCAGGGATGAGTTTAGCGAGGTTGGGTGGAGTTGAGGTAGGTATTGAGTGAGTTAAAGGAGAATCGGGTGGGGTTGAGGAATTGCAGGGTAACCCGCACTTTTGGTTATGGTCCGACCGATCTTGGTTACTATGGAATACGAGGAATCGATAAGTAATGGCTCTGGGTCTCCTTTGTGATTGCACAAAGGACAAGATTAGCTAGGGTAGGTTTTCGAGGGGTTTGAATGGGTTTTGGTGGGATTTTTAGATGTAAGGGTGTAAGTATGAAGGATGATCTAAGGGTAGCTTAGCTATTAGAGTGCATGTAAACAAAAGTGAAAAAGGGAATGTAAATGTAGTAATAAGGAGAATCCAGTGCAAGAGGGAAAGGAAATAGAAGAGTGAATACTTTCTACTTACCTTGAAATTGATGTATGTGAATGAAAAAGGATTGGAGGTGCTTGGTATGGAGCTGAGTGATGTGAGAAGATTCACCAAATGCTATAGAGTTTTTGCATGGACTGTTTTGGCTCCTTCTTACTTGGTTCTACTTAAGCTGTTATCCGAATCGGTGTTGGATGGCCTATGAATGGATACTAGTATGTCGATGCAAGAGAGAATGTGTTTTCTTGCTTGCATGTGAGAGGATCATTTCGAACGTGCTCACCTCGAGAATGAGGTAAGAAACAGACATTAATGGTAACCAACAGTGGTTACGGGCTGACCGACATCGGTTCAGGGGTGGCGTCGGTTAGGTGGGATTCCCTAGGTCATGCTAAAAATAGGAGATCATGGCTCAAACGGCTGCCAGATCTCACTATTCATCCGGACATGCGCGGGGGTGACCGTTGTGTCTGCGAGGATGGAGTTTAAGTCTTTAATTTGGGTTTGTTAGTTAGGTTTTAGTTAGTTATGGCAAGTTACTAATAATAGGCTTAGGGTGAGGTGTCTAGGTGAGGTGGCTAGATGAGGTGGAGGGGTAGGTATTTAATTAATTAAGGTAATTAAATAATAATTAAAATGAATTTAATTGATTAATTTAATTAAAGTAATTAAATTAATGTAATGTGGGGGGAAAGGGGACCATGGTTAGATGAGTTAGTTTGAGTCGATTGATCACCAAGGGGCTAAGGAAGCGTGACCTGATTTTGATGTCTACAAGTACATCAATGGTAGCAGACATGACAACTTCATTATTTTTTGGGGGTATATTTTCGGGCGCATCATCCGCATAGAATATGAGTGTGCTTAGAACGTCGGATTAACCTCTCGGAAGTAGAACTACTTCAAAGACTATAGGAGTTCAATATAATACTACTATTGGAACACATGGAAGTACATCTACATGCCCTATTCCAAGTACTGAGATGGAGGATCAAGAGGCATAGGTGGCTCTAGTTACGGTGGATCTGGTGGTTCTAGAGGTAGATGAAATACGGAGGTTACGGATCGAGTGGGCAAGGCCCAAAACAACCTCAAAATATTTATATGGAGATGTCCCTTCATCTCTCAAAGTATAGAGGTATCAAAGATGCTACTAAACATGTTCATATGTGTGAAATTTTGTGGCACGTGAAAGGTATCACGGCTTCGAGAGTGCAAGGCAAGTTAATTTTCTACTACATTACAAGCGCACTCGCACAACTTGTATAGGAAGTTTGATCCCAAGTAAACTTGCATTGATTATGCAGCATTAAAGGACACTTTTCTAAAATAATTTCATATCCGATAATTTGAACAAAAGAGTATAAGTGCACTTAAGGATATTAAGCAAGGCACTACTGAGAGTGTATGTGAGTATGATGCCCATTTTAAGACACTCTTATCAAAGCTCTCTTATGATATACATGCAAGTCAACATGCACAATGGTTTTTTGGAGGATTAATTACACCATTTGAAGCAAGGGCGCGTTGTCACATAAGACATATATTGATCCTGCGTAAAGCATTGGAGGAAGCCCTACATGTGCGAGGTAGTTGGGAGTATTGATACTAGTGTTAGGCCATTTTAGAGGCACAAATCGTGGTTATGATGAAGCGATTAGAGAAACTATCAGCAAATTCAGCTCATGAAACGCGCTCAAGGATTTGGTGTACAGATTGTGAAGTGGAAGGTCACACCAAGGATAGTTGTCCTTGAAAATTTGTACATTCATTTTATTAGATTGTGAGATATATCATTTGAATCATGACACTTTTCACTTTCCTTTGTTGTAATGTGTGATCGAAAGAATGTATCTTCTTTTTGTAAAATTTTTCGGTCCACGACCCATGATACTGAGGATTGTAGATTGATTGGCCAGATCCATGATGCCATTGATATTGGGGTTTGAAAAACAAGTGTGGCTGATAATTCTAAGGGTAAGAATAAGCACCAGGATCGGGATTATAATCAAATGCGCTATGACAGGAATGATGGGTGATTTGAAGGAGGTCGTGGAAGAGGATGGGGGTATCGAGGTGGATATGGAGGATGAGGCCGAGGTGGAGGAAGAGGTGAGTTCCCTCATGGAACATGTTATACATGCGGATCACCTGACCACTATAGGTGTGAATGCCTGCAAAATATCTCTTGTTCATTTTGTGGAAAGGGACATAGTTATGAGGAGTGTCCAGACTTGTATGAGCATCTCAATAAAGCACAAACAAGAGAACAAAGGCGTAGGGATGGTTAGGATCTAGCATGGTAGAGAATCAGTGGATGCCCAAGTTAACACTAGAACCCGAGGTAGTAACAGTGAAGATTACCACACGAGATGAAGCGGCACGCGCGAAAGAGGCATTGCACCAGAAGTCGACAATCACTAGGGAGGAGGTTTGCATGCTAGGTATCCAGATCCAACTCATCAAAAGGAAGTCTATCAAGAGACCATGGAGGTTCTTAGGAATCTTTAGGGTGAGATACAATGTTTAAAAGAGAAGTCTAGGAAAATGGAGCATAAGAAGGAGACAAAAAAATCCCCTTCTGATATTGATGACGTTAGAGAGGTATGTAGAATGTTGTGCAGGAGAATATTATTCCTTTATTAGGGAATTGGTTGAAGGGGAATACTCAGCGTGCGGGAACTAAGACTGGATGACAGATACTCCATGAAAATCTCCCTCCTGATAGCATTGACTATGAAAAGGAAATCACTTTGAATGTTGTTGTGGATGGTTGGTTGTTGAGCAACATCTTGATTGATACAGGTGTGGAAGTAAATGTACTTACATTGGATGCATGGGTAAAATGGGGAGACCTCCATTGCAGCCATCATCTAATGTGTTGTTTATGGTAAATAGACTAAGGATACTCCCATAGGGGTTTTGAAGGATGCATCAATAACAATACTGAGGGCCAAGTTCATAAGGAGATTTTGAAGTATTGACACTCATGGAGGCAGGTAGCTTTCTAGCTTTGCTTGGGTGCCCTTGGTGTTATGCAAATAATGCTGATTTGAGATTTAACAAGGGGTATATCAGCTTTGAGAACAAGGAAGAAAGGGTTATAATACCTTTGATAGATGGGAAGTCCATACCATATGTGGAACCTTTGAGTGAAGAGGACTTGAACAAAATTTATATACGTGTTATTCGGGACCCAGAGGTCAATGAGCCATCAAAGGAAGGAATCTGCATTGGGAAGATTCTCAGTCTATCAGTGATACTACAAGTATTGCTTGTGATAATTGGGCTCACGGTACTTATGAACTGGTGGGGCATGAGGTGAAGCATGTGGTTTCTTGTAAGAAGGGTTTTCACTCTATCAGATGTATAGGTCGCTCAGTACCCTGGTATACTAGAGCCGAAGATCTGATTGTATTTTTACAAGCCATGGAGGTAAAATGGGTAGACCAGGTTAAAAGAAGAGATATGTTAGCATATACCTTGCGCATGGGATGGTAGCGCACTGGTGGGTGGTTCACAGAGATAATCTTATGGAATGGGAGAGATTGGAACCACCTTATCTACTAGGTTTTTAAGGAACAATGCACCTACACAGATTTGCACTTATCATGGTGATCAACCTATTCAGCATCACATTCAGCAGTGTGAGAGACTCTGGACAATAGGACAGGAAGCATTACCACCTTCACTTTGGGTGCATCAGTTATATTCTACTCTACAAGGTTACGCACGCACTTGGTATGTATATGCAAAACTACATAGAGAAACTAGAAATTGGCGAGGATTTGATTGCGCGAGGATGATCCAAATTTTGACTTCTTCTCGACCAAACCACCAGTGGACAAGGCATTGAGCTTTATCAAGTGCTTAACTATGGGAGATAGTGGGAAAGTGGAGGATCTTATTCAAGAATTATTTGGTGAGATAGAGACATGAGTGCATTTTGAAGAAGAAGAAGATGACTCCATACTACTTGAATGCACTTTCCTTGAGAAAGAAAAAGGGAAGCTGGTTTACATAATTGATGATGAGGAAGTTGAGAACTTGGATGTTGATCATTCACATGGAGCACGTGAGGTCTTAGATAGTGTAGATGTAGATACACATGCATATCATGAACCCATGAAGACAAAGAAGGTAAACATTGGAATGGAAGCAGAACCTAAGGAAGTGATAATTGGAGACTACTGGTCAGAATCAGAAGTGGCAAAGATCATAGAGTTACTTAGAGACTATGAGGACTTATTCCCAAGAGGGTACCATGAACTTAAAGGCGTGCATAAATCACTTGGAGAAATGAAGATAAATCTTAAGGAAGGTGTACGCCTGTTAGAAAGAGACCTTATCGAATGAATCCCAATTTGCATGAGAAAGTAAAGGAAGAAATTGATAAGATGTTGAAATATGGAATCATTCGACCCTTGGATGAGTCAGAATGGGTTAGTCCTATGGTGATAAGTATCAAGAAGGATGGTAGGATTCAAATTTGTGTAGATTATAGGGAGTTGAATGCAGCATGTGTTATAGATCCTTTTCCTACGCCATTCACAGAAGAGATATTAGAAGGAGTGGTTGGGCGTGAGATATATTCATTTACAGATGGGTTCTCAGGGTATCATCAGGTTAGGATTACTCCGAAGATCAAGAAAAGACAACATTTACTACTGAATGGGGTAGTTTTGCCTATACTGTGATGCCTTTTGGATTGAAAAACGCACCTGTTGTATTCTCACGGATAGTTGTTCAAGCATTCAAGGATTTTATTCTTAACTTCTTACAGGTTTATCTAGATGATTGGATAGTATATGGGCTTATTAAAGATCATTGTGACAATCTGCGCTTAATGTTTGAAAGATGTAGACAATTGAGTATCTCGTTGAATATCAAGAAGTGCATCTTTCTACACCATTTGGAATACGGTTATTAGGGCACATAATCTGCAAGGAAGGGTTGTTGGTTGATCCGGCTAAAGTTCTGATCATTTTAGGCACGAAAGCACTGTTAATCAAAGTGAGGTGCATGGATTTTTGGGTCACATAAGATGTTATCAAAAGTTCATAAAAGGGTATGCCAAAGTTTTCGTACCTTTGGAAGAGTTACTCAAGGGGAAAGGTACATTCTATTGGGGAGAATCGCAGCAGCACATGTTTGAGATATTGAAGGAGAAACTTACTACCGTGCCTATCTTGTGTTTTCCTTCATGGGATAAACTTTTCATGTACATGTGGATGCCTTTGGCATGGCCATTGATGTTGGTGTTAGCTCAACCTAGAGAAGGTATAGTAGATCATCCCATTTGTTTTGCTAGTAGAAAGCTGACCCCTGCTGAACAAAATTATACAACTACATAAAGCGCGAAGCTTTGTCCATGATATATGCCTTGCACAAATTCCGATAGTATCTATTAGCCACACCATTTGTGTTTTATACAGATCACATGGCATTGAAGTATTTGGTGAACAAGCCCATCTTACAGGGGCACATATGTAGATGGATACTCTTATTCCAAGAGTTTGACTTTACAGTTGTGGTGAAACTAGGGAAAAGTAATTTTGGACCGAGATCACTTGTCTAGAATTCAATCAGGTGAAGAAGCACAAACAATAGAAGAGACCATGCCTGATGCATAGTTGTATAGGTTACAACGCACCATCGGAATTAGAGGACATTGTTGTATTTTTTAAGGACTGGTATCACACTAGAAGGCATGAAGGCTTTGGAAAAGAAACAACTTGCTATACGCGCGGCACCATTCATGTTGATTAGTGGTGATCTATACAAGTTAGGCAGAGATGAAGTGTTACGTCATTGTGTATTAGAGCATGAATGCAAGGATATAATGGAGGAAGCACATGGTGGTATTGCAGGTGGCCACTATGCAGGTGATGTTATGGTGTGAAAGATCTTACTTGCTGGTTTATGGTGGGAAACATTGTATAAGGATTGTAAAGAGTATTGTAAGGCATGTGACCATTGTTAGTGTCTAGGTAGACTAGGACAAAGGGATGAGATGCCTTTATGACTGATTACAAGTGTAGAACCATTTGAGAAATGGGCTATTGACTTTGTAGGACCTATTTCACCAGCCACGTAGGACTGGATCGTGTTATATCATTACTTGCATATATTATCTTACAAGATGTAAGAAGCAAGCACCTATGAAGGACTGTACAACAATGGCTACATCAGCTAGGTTTCTATGGGAGAATGTTCTTACAAGGTATGGATGTCCTTTAAGTTTGACAAGTGATAGGGGTACACATTTTTTGAATGAGACAATAGGATTGTTAGATGAGTTTATGGTTACACACCATAAGACTACACCCTATCACCCTTAGGCGAATGGAACTACTGAGGCTTTTAACAAAGATTTTGAGCCAGACATTGACAAGATTTGTGATGTTGGAAGAAAGGATTGGGATGATAAGGTATAGTTATTCTTTGGGCTTCGAAGAATGACATATAAGAGATTGAACAAAGCCACACCATTTCAGTTGGTGTTTGGGGTGGAAGCTATTCTTCCTATAGAATTCATGTTACCTTCTCTCTGCGCATTGTGCGTCTTTGGAGGTCTAGTGATGAGAAAGCTTTGGAAGAATAGATTGAGAAGATGGTTCAATTTGGATGAGCGCCGAGAAATAGCACGTTGGAGTCAGAAGCAAGAAAATCTAGGAAGAAAGCATGGCATGATAGACATATAAGGGATAAGAAGCTTGAAGTTGGACAAATGGTACTTCTTTATGACTCTAAGTTTTTGCACCATCAGGAAAGCTTAAGGTACATTGGTTGGGGTTGTATGTTATTACTCACATACTTGAGTCAAAGCGCTTGCAGTTAGAAGCACTTGATGAGAACACGGCTGCCTGTTACTTTAACGGGAGTAGGTTAAAGCCCTACTATAAATAAGTCTTCTTGGTGTTTGTAATAAGGCAGTATTTCCAGATAGATTAGGTTTCCATTTTGCATTTCCTTAATGTATTTCTTTCATCATCGCTATGCTTTGTCAATTTAGTTCTTGTTTTTGTGTAATAAGTGCACTTGTGTGCATGAAGCTAACTACAATATGAAGCATGTTGATGCATGAGAGGACTGCACATACTTTTAGTGTGGGGTGGATTGTTGGTGATACCCAGGTATAATGCTATGGAGATTGGAAGCTATAATGTTGTGGATGTTGAGGAAGTAAGCTGCTAAGGGTGATTCACAAAAGATTGCTTCTCAAAAGTGACCAAGGATGGAGATGAATGAAGGAAAGTATAACACGAGGTAAGTGGTGGCCATGATAACTACCAGGAGAAGGTGTAGTGACGAGGTACTCGGGTGCTAGGCACGCGCTAAAGAGAAGTCTATGACCAGAAGGTAGGAAGGCACGCTAGAAGGTTATAGTTGTGGCGTGAAGATGTACCATGCGGAAATGACAAAATTTGGCAATAAATGAGGGAATATTTGGTAGGTGGAGGAGCAATTAATGCATCAAAATTTGAAAATTTATATAAGGATGGGATGCGAGTTCATTTTTACCATTTGCAATTGTGAGTATTTGAAAAAGAGTTAAGTGCGAAGAGCTGAGTGATGATTCAAGGTGTGAAGAGTGTGAAACCAGATGTGAGAGGAAGATCTGCATTTGAAGCTTGGATCCCGGGTGTAATAGGGTTTGAAGGAAGCAGAATGAAGAGAGGAGAGTTAGGGCACATGATTTAGTGATTTGATCTAGGAAACGCTTGAATCAAGCTAGGTTTTGATTCCACCATTAACGAGTACTGAGAGAAGGTATTTGACAAAAATTACAAGGTAGAAATGGCTCCCAAGAAGGCCATAATAGCAAAGGATCAAAAGGAAAGAAGAAGGTAGTAGTTGAGGAGGAAGAAGAAATGGCCCCTGAAAGCAATTTTTCAGAAATGTAGTATCCGGAAGGGGTCATTATTGGGAAAGAATGGGAATCACACATAAGAAAGAGAAAAGTGAGTGAATACAATCACAGGACTTCAGACAATAAGAAGGAACTTGATGCGTTTGCTCACAATAAGGACAAAAAGCACGGGATGATATGCCGGTATATGATGATGCAGGAGAGAAGTTGCTAAGGAGGACTGGAGTCTATCGAATTACGAGCTTCCATATTTCGGGAAGTATGAGCCCTTGTACAGATGGTTGATGAGTAGAATCCATGAGGATTTCTTTTACTTTTGCGGGAAGAAGGGTTAGGATTTCATCACGCTAATCTCATCAGTTACAGGACTGAAGGCCTCCGGAGAAGATATCAAGAATGACTTAGTAGATAAAGCTGCTATCTTGGAGACCCATCAGGAGTTGGGGTACATGAAGGGTCCCGTGGAATGGATATTGAAAAATTAAAGAACTATCTAGTAGTGAAAGCAGCAGCGCACCTCGTCACAAAGTTGAATGACCAAGATCGGTGGTCATAGGTAAACACTATGTGGTTGCATATAGCAAAGCGCATGTCGGAGGGCATAGTATATAATATTGCAGGATATATTGTAGAGGAGATTGTAGAGGAAGCACGCACTGGGAAAAAGATAAGCTTTGGCGTTGTCTGCTATCATTGGTGTTTATGGAGATCGGGGTACCAGATGGACCCAAGGAGAAAATATGGGAATACCCCATGGAGAACAAAATCTCAGTTGAAAGGTTCAACAAATATTTATGCAAAGGGTCCATGATGGATGACGTTAAACAAAGGGTAGAGATGTGGTACGATAGGCTCCGTGGCCTTCAAAGAAGAGTGGCGCATACCCAAGGAATTACCTTATGTACTAGGAAAGCAAGTTCAGTTTGCTTGTTATCAGCATTTCTGCATCGTGCTCTTCCCGATGAAGGATGGAGCATGGAGCCCATGGTGAAAAATCCCCTATGCCTTCAAAGCAAGGTACTTTCAAGCATCCATCCATCGGTTCATAGACACAAAAAGGTTGATTTTTAATGTAGACAAGGTAGATTGTGACTACCATACTTTCGCTGCGAGAAAAAGTATGTGTATCTAGGGTGGAGCACATACAATGAGAGCATTATTTAGAAGTATTGAGCATAAAGCCGGTAAGTCTCATTGTGGGAGAAACAGGGGCAGTACTTGTGTATATCAACTGAAGCCCAAGATAGAAAATAATAAATATGTGGAGAGTGAGTTCACGCTCCCAGGGCCATGAGGAAAACATACATTGGAGAACATTCCAAATGGTGAAGCCATTAAAGCCCATTCGGGTTGAAGATGAAGAGGATGAGCATGAAGATAGTGGAGGCTTAGTGTGAAGGAGATGAAACCAAGCTGGAAAGAAAGAAGCGAGCGCGTGAGTAATCCACCAAGGAAGGAAGGATGAACAAGAAGACATTGAGGTGGGGAAAGAAGATCAAAGATTTAAGAAAGTGTTTAAACACACAAGGACGCAAACCCGTCCGACTATGAGAAATTCACCACACCTCTCACCAACACAAGAACCTACCGAGAAGAAGAGAAAAGAAAGTTGAGGTTAGATGAGGGAAGAAGGAGGAATCGGGGAGAGCGTGCATATGCATCTCCAACACCGCATGGGACGAGCATGAGCCCCAGAACATGGAAGAAGAAAAACAAGAGGATACAAGAAATGAGGAGATGAAGGATGAAGAAGGAGAAAAGAAAAATTAGAGGCAACACTTGATACAACACAGGCTCCTAACCTTGAGGCCAGAGTACCAAAAGGGCCAAGGACAGGTAGAACAATTGAGGAACATAGTGCACCATCATTGGGATATGCAGAAGATAAGGAAAATATTGTCTGAGCCCACTTTCAGAGCACATTCACGTGCAAAAGGATTTATATGGTTGGGAGCTCATGGATGAGGACATGGCAATGGTGCGTACCAGAAAGCAGTTGTCATGGTCGATGCATACCCACATGGATGAGCCTGATTTTGATGTGTGTGAGGAATCATGTGTATCAAGGAAACTAAGGAAGGCACCACAGGCTAGGCACATAATAGTAAAGCCAACTATTATGTCGGATGAACATAGGTTAGTAACGCACTGGTAAAAGTATCAACAGAAGTGGCTAGGAGAAACATAGACAAGGCTGCCACGATCAAAGCACTGCGTGAAGAGCTGAAGGCGAAGGATAAAAATAGCATGCTTTATAAAAGAGAAGGATTTGACCTAGAGAAAGTATGACACTTTCGTAAGCATGGTGGAAGAAATTGGGGATTATGTGATCAAAGTGCACCCGCATCTGGAGTCCAAAGTACCAGAGTCTTTTCCTTCAGCGATGCATTATGTAAACACTTTGGTAAAACTGGTATTAGAAGATGAAACCATTAGAATACCAGAACAAAAGAATGCTGAGGAAGATGTGGAAAGGGCTAAGGCAGCAGTGGCATGGAAAATTGCAGCATATGAGGGCCTACTGCAAGTGCTATAAGAAGAGTTGAAAAAGGAAGACCATGCCTTAAATATTTGCACACCCCAGAAGTGTTGATTCAAATAAAACTATGGATGAAGACAACAAAGTACACAGGGCCATGAAAGATGAGACCTTAGGCCATGCCAAAAGGTTAACAATTGTAAAACAAAAGTGTGAGGCCTTGGCGGTAGTAGCACAATAGCCGCACAAGGAAAGGTTAGATGAGCTTGGAAAACTCATCGCCCGGAGAATGGATGTACTGGAAGAAGCACATACTTCAATGTCCAACATTATGTTGGTATTGAAGAATGAAAAGGGTGAAGTGACACAAGATGAACTGGAGTCCATTGTTGTGGATACACCAGAACAAGCAGGAAAGGCACTCACGATTGGCAAACATTAGAGGCTGAAATAAGAGAAGAGTATCCAGAAATGATACTTCAAGGTGGAACAGAAGAGCCTGAAGCATGAGACATTCTTTTATTCTTTCAAATTCTTTGTGTATTCTTTATTCACATTCTTTATTTAGTTTTGGACATAACCATTGTCAGGGCGACAATGAGATTAGTGTGGGGTAATGTTGATAAGAGAAAATACTTAGCAGAACTCACACAAAAGAGTCACGCATGGGAAAGCAGGCCAGATTCAAAGGCGTGGAAGGATAGGAATAACCTGCGTGTGGAAGGCAAGTTCAGTATTCAGGACTTAGCCATTTTTGGAGCATGAAGTCTATTTTAGGAGTGGCGTGCGGAACACACAAACAACGCCAAGACTTGTGCGCCACACATCATCTATCTTTAGAGGATCGGATCGAAGTGCTTTTGCATGGAGGTGATCCAAGAATAGATTCAACACCTTAGTTAACTATAAGAGATCTATAAATAGCACACTTACATGTGTGGCTATGTTTGTAAATGGTGCGTGGCTATTATTAGCATGCGACCTATTTCTGGAGTAGTTAAGCGGTGAAGGGAAAGTCCCCACCCTATATATATGAGTCAAATTACTTAGTTAAAATATAGAGAGATAGAAGATGGAGATATAGATGTGTGTATGTGACTGGATAATGTATCGATCCATGCACATGATAATTATGAACGTATTACTATTATGATTAATATATGAAGGATATTGGCCAAACCAGAGTATTATTCTATATGTTTTGATCATTGCATGTTATTGATTCAGTCATGATTAACACTTAAGTATATTCATTCATAGATCTGGTTATGTTATACATAGTGTGATGATGGATTAGTTATAGGTATATACCTCTGTTACTTCATCATGCTAACATCCTTCTACAACAACCCTAGAGAGGGACTTGGTACCTTTGCGTGCTTGGTGAGTGCTCGGCCTATCTTTGAGTGATGTGCCAAGCATGTCTTGGTTGTATCTGTGAATTCTAGGTTGCATCATCCATCCTTCTAGGGTATGGTATATTTTATAGATAATATAGATGACAAGAATAATATGTATGATAGCCATCCTTGAGGATCGGTCTATTTATTATGATTCCGATTTGTATATTTTCTTTTTCTACTTTTTTGAATAGTTTTCCTTCGAGAGGATTAGTCTATTTCTTAGATAACTTTGTTTTTGCTTTGGGCATGCATGGATTTTATCTTTACATGGGGGAGAGGTGGGAATAACTAAGTAGATCACTTTAGGTGGGGATGATGACTATACAAGAGACACACCTAGACCCTTTGCATGACTACAATAAGAGAATGAGATGGTGATGGATGTAATGATCGTGAAGTTTTCACCAAAAGGAAGAACTTCTCCATAAGTAAAATTCTATGGGCCAGAGCCGTGGTGCCCATATTCAAAGTCATCACTAGGAAAATTACGAAAGACCACATAATTCTAAATCGAAGGAATGATCTAAAGATGTGACTAAGTGCTCATTGATAGATATGCTAACAATAGATTGGTTGCAAGTGTAATGCATTAAGAGGTTCTATCTCTAGTTTATCATGCCAAGCGAGGAAGACATTAAAGTTATGAAAAGATGAGAGATTGTAAAAGATTAGATATGATAGATAGCAAGAAATAAAACTATGTCCTCAAGAGAAGCAAAGATATGATCACAATGGTGGATTTTGATGAAAATAAAAGGTTCCCAAAGGGAGACACAAACATGGCCAAAATGGTGGGCTTTAATGAAAATGGAAATATGGTCCTTCAATAGAAGGAAAAAAATGGCCACAAAAAGTGGGCTTAAAATGAGATGAAGATTTAGATAAGATTTTCTTAGATTAGATGAATTTGGATGAGATAAATAAAATAATGTCGGGAGTGAAGTCCCCTAGTGTCAAGGGAATTGTATGCAGATGATATGCTCAACAACCACAGCGACATGTTAAGAACAATTCGTTCCATTTGGTGCATCACATCCAGGCTTCTTCCTTGACTTTGTCAATCTTTTCTAGAATAAATTCTAGCTGATCCACCCGATAGTCAGTGGACATGGTTTTGTTGAGGGCCCTTGGGTGGCGAAGATGCGAACTCTGACGAGATCCTTGTTTGAAGCAGTCAAACATTTGTTGGAAGGCCTCGTCTGTAGTCTCACAGCATGTTCCGGCTCTTCGATATGGGTCCTGTTAGCGCTTGGAGTTCTTTATTTGCCTTCTTGATATTGGTACAAGTCGGAGAACTCGCGATCACTTTTCTCTGTCTTTGAGGATTGGCTCCTCCAAGCGGAAACGGCCATACCCTGCTCACCAATCTTGGCATACTCGTTAATTTTCTCCAGCCGAGAAGCTCAGAAGTCTCGCGGTAGTTGTGGGGCGCACTACCCATATTTTGTAAGGCTTGGAGCAGATATTTGTTTTGCTCCTTCACTTGCCTTTTCTCTTTCTTGGTTTCTGAAGCTTTTTTGCAGAGGGCGTCAAGCTGCTGGAAAGAGCCTCCCCGAAGACTTTCGGAGGATGTCCCCATTGTGACTTGGGTCGGTAAAATCCATCAAGACAGATCCTTTTTCTCTTTGAGAGGATTGGGGTATGCGATTTCCATAACTCTTTCCCCTACTGAGACTTTGAGAGAAGCGTGTGACAGCTTACGCTTCTTTGCCCCCTTAGATGGGATCACGGAAAAGTCCATCGGAGCGATGGAAACTTTCCTCTTCTGCCGACTTAGCCGCTTTGAGAGATATAGGCTGGACCTATGGTAGAAGGACCCGGGAACAGAGGAGGGGGCAGTGCGGTAGCGGAAGACATAGGAGGGGAAGGGAGCTCGAGAGATGAGGAAGAAATGGAGGAGGAAAGATCAGCGAGGAAGAGAAGATAGATGAAGAGGCGAGGGGAACAGTAGAAGAAGGGGAAGAGGACATGACCAAAGGGATGGTCGGCTTGAGTCACTCGAGGGGGAAGGAAGAGAGGAAGAAAGGATGGAAGGAACCTTAGTTGTTGTAGCAATGCCGACATCACGAGTGGATGGGCCAATTGGAACTTCCTCTTCTGCTTCTTTCTCTGGTGTGACCAGAGATATTACTTGCTCGGGTGTCGCGAAAGAAGGAGGACTCTCGGGGCTTCTTCTGGAATGGTGCTGGATTCACCTTCTACGCCTTTGCCTTTGCCTTGAGGCTGCTGTTTGGATCGTGGAGGTGCGTTACCCAGTGGGGAGGTAGTGAAATCAACCCCGAGGTAGATTAGGCCGTTCATCCGGCACCAATGTTAACATCTACACAAAGTCTCCTTGACCCTCTCCTCAATTGTCTAAGGAGCCTTAGTTCTATCAATGGCCGAGAAAGGGCCAATCATCCCCATCTGTATCAGTATATACCTTGTCTATTTCATCTTCCGTAGTTTGGTAGCCTTTTGGGACCATGGCTACCCCATATTGGACGATTTCTGCCAAGGCTAGGCGAGAATGATCCTTTCTTCTGAGCTCCACCTCATGGATGATGTCAATGTAAATGTCCTCGATCTGAGGGACGTGGATTGGATCAAGTTTCGCCCTCGCAGACGACAGTTCCTTGGCCAAGGTAGGCCTGGCTGGGAAGTCATGTTTCAAATTGAGTAACTCCAGCTCTGCGAACATTTCCTTCGCCTTGTGGTGGGTAGAGCATGTATATCGGCCTACGGTGAGGGGGAAAGGAGTTCCACCCTTATTTCTTTTCAGGCATTTTTCGTGATATGTGATTAGTTTGCCTTGGTGACTCGGTGAGAATCGGTTTAGGCCAAAGATACCTTAAGCTTCTGGTCTGGTTGGCTCTCCCAAAAAGTTAGCAGCCCTTAGATAGGTAAATGTAGAGGAACCGAGTGAACAAGGCCCCCATTTCTCGGTGTTGCTTTCTTATGCTTTTGGTCGTGTGACCATAAGTCATGTTCGGCCTCAAAGAGCGATGATGATGTGATAGAAAAACACATCGTTAACTTTTGTGAATTGGGAGATGCTATTCTCCGGCCTCGGTCTGGATAATACTCGTATATTTTGACACGAGGCCAACTCCACTCGTCGGGCACAGATAGTCCCTCGCCGATGCTTTGCAGCGTAGACCACGTAGGAGTTCATATGGAATGCCCCTGTTGTCTTTGAATTGTTGCCATTTTGCTCGAGAGATTGATCGCTTATAATCTCTCCCCAGAAAAGCGCCCGATCGAGGCATATTCTTGTTCATGGTCTCTAATGTAACGCAGCATCCATTTATGGAAATAATGGGCATCAGAAAGCCCTCGAAGAACCCGCTCAGGAATGTAATGGTGTCACCGAGCTCCTCCGAGAAGTCTCAATGCGGTGGATGATTTGAGGCCATAAGGTTATTACCTTTTTGTTCTTTAAATAGACCTCATTCATTAGTTGCGATACATTGATCCTCATTGTCATCCCAGGGCCTTAATGCCTCCATTGGGCCGACGGCCACAAAGTGCCTGGTGGTGAGGATACCAAGTATTCCCTCAAAGTGCACGGGCAAAGTGAGTTAATGATTACCTCGACCTTCTTTTTACTGACACACCTTGTGTCTTTGTTGTAACTTTGGGCAATCACCATCAAGAATTCATTGTTGACGGCGCTGACTGGAATTCCTCCGGTGAAGTGCAGGGCACTACCGATTAATTTGTCCATCCATGGACTCCTTGTGACTTTCGAGTTCCAGCCTGAATTCCTCCATATCGATATGCCCCACCCCGAGTCCCAGCGTCTACGCCATGCTACACTCGGCACCGGGACCGGGCATTCCGACCCTTTGATATTTATACTTCATCTCTTCTTGTAAGCTTAGCCTTTCCTTTCGATTTGGTGGGTCTCTTGCTAGATGTAGACATATGTTCTTTCGAACTCAGTTGCTGATCTGCATGAAGAAGAAGCGAGACCCAATCCGAAAAGGTTGAATTAGCCATTTGATCTTCCATTAAAATGTTAGCAGAAGAAAGAGTTAGAGATTTTGAGACTCAGGGCGCATGGCGCATGAAAGCTGCAGCTTACAGGGCGAAATAGGTAAGGCGCATGGGGAAAGCGTGTTGCGAAAAGTTAGCGGCGCCAAAGGCGCATGGTGCATAGATACTACAGAGTGCATTTTTGCAAAGGGCGCATGAAAACATCGTGTTGCATGGAGACAGGATGCGCCAAAAGGAAAAAATAGAGCTTTCACATGGTTAATCCCTTCTTTCTTCCTTTCATTTCCAAGATTGTTTTGGGAGATATAATGGTTCAATCAAAGAGTACAAACCATTGTTTTGAGGATAACATCCTCCTCCAGCAGATCTGGAAAGAGGAAAATAAGGAAAGAAAGCACGGGGAGGGGCTAGCTAAAAGATGTATTTCAAAACCAACCAGCAAGCACGAAGAACCGTGAAAGCAAATCACATGGAAGAGATAAGAGCACTTACCCGGATAAATAGAGAAAATCTTGAAAACGGGTCCACAATGCGTTGAAAATGATGAGGCAGGCGACAAGCGCGAGAGAGGATAAAAACACGTGATAAGCGTTTGATGATAATGACATTTAGGCGCGCAAATTTTATATATATAGGTGAGCTAGTCATAAATGCGCCACCCAATTTGTAAAGGCGCATAGAAAGTTCTTTGCCGACATGGGAAGGCATGCGCCTTTAGCGCACCAAAGCGCCCCTGCCAACATGAAATTAAGTGCGCCTTTGGCGCACCGAAAGGATGTCGACATGAGATTATGTGCACCCTTTGCACACCAAAACATGGCGTAACAAAAGTTGTGCTAACATGAAGGCGCATGCGCCTCAGTAGCACGCTATGAGGAAGACTCAACATGCAAGGCATCGAAGGCTTGCATTGACACAAAAAAGTATGCGCAAAGGCTTTAAAGGGAGCACCAAAATTTGGTGTTACATAGTAATTCCATGCGCTTGACCAAAAAGACCAAAAAAAGACCAAGTTCGAAAAGCAGATTTCCCGGAAAGGGATTTTCTGCAACGTTAGAAACGCGGGACCCCTAGCAAGAGGATCAAAAAAAAAAAAAATCGGTATGGTTATCGGTAAAATTACCTTGTCAATTTTACTGGGATAACAGCCAGCTCTTCTCGGGGAGCCTGTCCGAGCAAACCTGGGGTAGAGAATCCAGATCTCATGTGCGTATCCATTGGGTAACAGAGTCAAAAACAAGGGCGGACCAGGAGGGGAGCAAAAGAAACACACAACAAACCGAAAACAAACACACAACGAAAGCAAACACACAACGAAAGAAAACTGTACAAAGAAGAGAGCAAGCTCTACTTCCTGAAAATTTTCAGATGTTGCCCGCTATAAGGAAGCGGGAGCTTGGTTCCATCCAGATATGAGAGATAGAAGCTATTCTCTCCGTTGAGCTGCTTGATCTTGAAGGGCCCTCTCCACAGGGAATCAAACTTTCCGTGCATGCCCTTTGGCTCTCTTCGCTTGTCCCACAAAAGGACGAGATCTCCCACTTGAAAATCCCTTTGCTTTACTTTTTTATCGAATAATCTCTTGACTTGATTCTGATGTTCGGTGATCCTGTCGATCACTCTTACTCTCTTTCTTGAGCTCACGTCGGATACATGATTCTCTTTTCAAGAGAATGTTGGAAAGTTTCATCTTCGATGGCTCGTGCCAAACGCAGAAAGGTGAAGTTCCACGAAATGGGAAGTTTCGGCATTAGTGCCATATAACACTTGAAAAGGTGACATGCCGAGAGATCTCTTGGGAGTAATACGATCGGCCCACAAAGCGTCGTACAAAGACTTGTGCCACATTCACCGATTCTCATCCACTAACTTCCGTATGATGGTCACCAAGTTCTTATTCTTGGATTCCCTTTGACCATTTCCCGAGGATAATAATCGAGGCGTGAGCCAAAGTTATCCCATATTCATAAAAAGCCAATAACTTCCCGTGAGGAGAAGTTAGAAGCATTATCAGCAACAATTTTGTTTGGAACGCCAAACCTGACAATGATATTTTCTTTAATGAAATTGCAAACCACCTTAGAAGTGGCATGCTTGGTGAGGTATGCCTTCCACCCACTTTGTAAAGTAATCCGTTCTTTGTAAGGACATAGTTATGTCCGGCACTCGATTGAGATTGAGTGCACCAATAAAATCGATTCCCCATTTCTGAATGGTTCATTGATAATGACAGGCCTAAGGGGAAAAGCAGCCAACTTGGGCTTGCCGGACGAATTCTTCAAGCAAGGTTCACACTTTGCCACCCGGGTGGTTGTATCTTGAAAGCGTCGGCCACCAATAGTACTCCGGCTCGAATGATCTTGTGTGCGATCACGGAGGAAGAGAAATGTCATCCACGAGCTGAATTGTTAAAACTTTCTAGTAGTTTTACCTGCTGAGGTTTGTCAACACATCACAAAAAGATGCCATCTATCCCACGTTTATATAAACCGTCATCCCAGATGACATATTTAGCTTACTCGAGCTTTATAGTGGGCTTCTCCTTTGCGATTAGGTGCATTGGACATTCGCCGTAGGTGAGGAAGAAAGCGATATCGAATACCATTCATCACTACCGCAACAAATAGGACTGAGGCGCTGGCTCGGGTTCTTCCACCCGGTTACTTGCTTCATCGGTGTAGTCACTCCTTTCATCAGGGTTTTCTGAATCTTTGTTTTCAGCCATAAGCTGACATAGGCCTTTGCCCCTTACCAAGCTTGGTTGGTTTAATATCCAGTCATACTCTTGGACCTTTGCGATCCAATTTCCTTGCAAGCTTCCTAACTCCTGTTGAGTTAGAATTGATTTGACCGTCATGTCAGGGACCAGACCACCAGTATGCGAGTTTAGAATGTAATACCTGAAATTCTTCAACGCTTTGACAATGGCGAAGGCATGCTTTTCCAGTTGAGTCATTTTTAGTTCGTGAGGCTTGAGGGAAGAACTCATGAATGTGATCGGAGACTCAACATCCTCCGAGTTCTTTTGCATCAAGATTGCGGACAAAGTATGCTCGAGATGCGTAATATACATGATGAAGTCCTTGGAGAAATCGGGACATACCAAGAGGCTGGTGCATGAGCAGCGGAAGCTTTTATTTCTTCAAATGACCTTTTCCCCTCTTCGCTCCATCGAAAGTTGGTGACGCCTTCATCATGTTCAATATGTGACGGTCTTCTCAAGCCAAAGTCGAGAACAAAAACGCCGAGAAAGTTCACCTTTCCAAAGAAAGAATGAACACCAGTCTTGCTTGTAGGCAGAGTAAGGCTTTGAATAGCCTTAACTCTTTCGGTATCTATCTTTGTTCCTTCTTTGCTAACCACATGCCCTAAAGAACTTCCCTCTGTAACTCCAAAACAGACTTTTTTTGGGTTTAGGGAAATCCCATGTTCTCGGCACCTGGCCAACACTTGCTCCAAATGATCACAATGATCATTTCGTTGTTTAGAGAACATGGTTAAGTCATCTAGGTAAACCACAATGACTTTCCCCATCATACCTTTGAATGCAAAATCCATGGCCCGCTGAAAAGTGGCGCCAGCATTAGTTAGGCCAAAAGGCATCTGTTGTAGGAAAATGTACCCCAGGGAGTAGTGAATGTTGTTTTAAATTGATCTTGGTGAAACTTCAACTCGATTATAGCTTTCGAAAAACCATCAAGCATGGACATGACATCTCACGCCGATTCTTGCTTGTAGAACTTGATCCATTATCGGAAGGGGGTAGTTGTCTTTCAAGGAAGCTTGGTTCAAATTGCGAAAGTCTACGCATATGCGTATCTCACCGAATTTTTCTTGCGCTTGGCACAATATTTGCTACCCAATCTTGTGATGGATAGGGAAGATGATTCTCGCATCCAAAGCATCTTCCGAATTTCGGCTTTGGATGGTACCGAGATCTTAGGATTATAGTGCCTCTGCTTCTGGTGAAAGGCTTTGACATCTTCTTTCAACGGAATGTCATGCTGAACGTCCTTTGGCTTAAAGGACTTTAGATCGGCATAAGACCATGCCAACACATCCATATATCTTTTCAAAGCAACTTGACGAATTTTTGCTTCTCTTGGGCGTGCAACATTTTCCAATGTTCACAAATGCGGGTGCTCTACCGAACCTAAATTGACCGGTTCGGTTTCTGGGGATGAGTTAGGGTCATCTCGCCTCTTCTTTTTCACAAAACGGTCATGCCTGTCGAACAACCACTCCAGAGAAACCAGGCCCTTTGGAATTTTATTTCCTTTGAGCTGACATATGCCATCGTTCCCTTCAGATTCATCACCTTGATCGGTGACTGATTCACGGCAAGTGGAAGTAGATCCTTCAAAGTGCAATTCTTTAAAATTTTCTACCTTTTCCAGAAAAGCAATGAGTTGATTATCGTCGTTGAACACCGCCAAATCGAGAATTATGCAGCACGCTCGGGCGGAAAACCACCTCAATGGTGTATTTGTTTGTTTTCAAACCTGGGTGTGGGAGCATGAGGGACGCTGAAATGGCCAATGAATCGGCCATGTCATTCTGAGCCCTTGGAATGGATTCTATTGAAAAAGCATCGAATTCCTCGATGCTGTCCCACACCGCATTACGGTAATGCCTGAGCCTTTCATTCTTCACTTGGTAAATCCTTTTGACTTGATTTACAACTAGCTCTGCATCACCTTGTACTTTCAGATTTTTAATCCCCTTTCTTTTGCGGCTTGCATGCCAAGTAACAAAGACTCATACTCAGCAGTATTGTTTGTGTTGAAAAACTGCAATTTGAAAGAGAGAGGAATTACCTCCTCTTCGGGAGATATTAGCACGGCTCCGGCACCACATCCACTAGTTGCACAGCTGCCATCGAACTGCAAGGTCCAGATCTCATTAAGATCTTTTTCTGAACAAGGACACCTGCGTTTTGTCCGTCTCTGTAGACAAGAAGTAGTTCCCCATCCCTGATGATTCAAAAGGATTTGGGCTTTGGGGTCTTCTGAGCTAGTAACCAAGTACTTCTTTTGTGATTCCGGCTCCAAAGTCTGCATTACGCCTTTGACTGGAATTCTAGCTTTAGACCAGGTCCATATGAATTTCTCCACCAACTTCGCTGCAAAAACTTCTTCCCAAAATTCCATAGGCCGCGGTAATGTCCGAACGAGGACTATCATTTTTACTCTTTTATCCTGGGAAAGCCGCAAATGCAAATCAAGCGCGTCTTTGATTTGGCCAACCAACGGAACTCGCTTGGTTTCAATGAATAACATCTGCCAAAGGCTTGGTAAGAGTTAGGCCCAAAGCATGGGCGACCTTTTCCGGCATGACGTTATCGAAGCCCGGAATCAATTATACGATTACTACTTGTGTCCATTGATTAGGAGGGAGAGATAAAAGGCTCTATCTTGCACGATGCCGATGTTCAAGCAACATTTATGTGGGATTCAGTGGGGAGTGGAAAGGATTCCTTTGGGGAAACACCGCTTAGATGCAACAATGACTTGACTGAATATATTTGGTCAATCTTACAAGCATGCCTCGGGTGGTTCGATCAAGGTACTCGATTGGACATTTGGATCTTGGTCTTTTTGCATGATCTATGATATCAAATGCGGCCAAGGGTTGCGTTGGTGAAGGAATGAGTCCCTCACTTCGCGACGATGGAATAGGATTGGTGGCCTTGGTAGGAATGTGAGAGGATTGATTTGGAGGAGAGATAGGGGGAAAAGATTTCCTTGTAAAAGATTTGCCAGGGAGTTGAGTAGGAAGAGGATTACCTCTTTTAGCAACGATCGAGGCGCGCTTTGACACGGCCTTCTCCTGCTGGACATGGGCAGCAACTTCCACTTCTTTTCCTTGAGCGAGTAAAAACAGCATATGACTGCCCGCTTGCATATCCCTGGGTACCCTCTTCTTCATCAGATTCTTCCTCATCAAATTCCATATACCCGATAGTAGAGTCGCCAGTCGGTTCACCGACATCTTGATCATCTTCGCCTTGAGACGAAGGTTCTTCATAATACTGCTCTTCTTCAATTTCGGCCAAAGCATTGACCGGAGGAGCTTCAAGCGCCAACCGTGGAGCAGCTGTAGGTAAAGCGCGCCGCCTTGTGAAACATTACTAGGAACGAAATTCCTCGCATGGAATATCCGATGAGGAAGCCCGAGAGGCCGGGCCAACTACTTCTTTAATGCAAGCAAGTCGTTCGCCATCTTTTGAAAGGCCTGGATCGATGAAGTAGTGGCGAAGGGCCCAAAGACTTAGGCTTGGCTGATTCCTTTTTCAATTCGCCAGATATTATCAAATTATCCTCTATTCGAATGGCAGCGGCTTGGGCGAGAATTAAGGTAGCTACTCGCTCTTGAAGGAGTAAGAAACTAACTTTCGAACTCATAGCATTTACGAAGAAACACTTTTGATTTTCCGGCGTTGGAAGCATGGCAACAGGGACACGGTTGATTAGTGCATTGAACCGGGTGATAAAATCACGCATGGTCTCATTGGCCTTCTTCTTTAGGTGAGTGATTCGTGATAATAATGCAAATGCATCCTCTCGAAGGCTTGATGTCTGTCTTCAAAGCGTCCTGCAAGGTGGCCCAACCGGGTAATAGATCCATTGGTAAATGTTGAAACCATTCACCGCAGGTCCTTGTAGAGTTTCGAGAAAAGGTGAACCGACACATCCTCATGAGTTACATCCAAAATACTGCATGACATGATGAATGCAGAGATATGTGGGAATTTGTGCTCGATTTCCGCTTGCGTCGAATTTGGGAAAATTCTTTCGATTTCCGTGAGGGAGCGCGTGAACTGGATGTTGTAAGGCCAAAGGACCCATGGCGTTTCCCATGGTACCGTCATCGAAAAGCCAAAAGAGAACACGAGTGGAAGTGTGGTTCCGTTGAGTGTAGCAAGGCACTACAAAGGGATGTGGATGCCCCTGCGAAAGACTTTTTTTGTGAAGGTGAGACACTCCTGGATGACCGGCTGAAGCCGAGCTTAAATGAAAAACGCACTTAGGTGTCACGCTGAAATTGTGCCTTTGAAGCTGATCGAAAGTAGGATCAGCTTGTCCACGGCTCTCCTCGCGTGCGTAAAAGGTTCACTCGCCAGTGTACCTTCCAGATCTGTAACGTTATGGCGCAGATTCAAACTTTCTTTTGGTTGTACTTGCTGATTTTCTGGTTTTTCGATAAAAACCAGCAGCAAATACTTTTACTCAATATTTAAAAATTATGCTCTTTTTGAAACCGATTGTGGTTAATGACAAATAACAACGAGGATAAAACGGACGAGAGAAGAATAGCAAGCTGATTTTCAAATCTGATTTTGACTTTTTCAGAGGGTTTCAAACTTTTAGCAAACAACCAAAAATTGAGATCTATGGCAAAAACTGATTTTAACAAAAAGTCAACGAACTAAAGGTCTCAACTAGGCGCCGGATCTATGGATCTCGTAAGAAAATTTGCAATTTAGAGAACTTTTGCAAAATTTTGGATTTTTGACAAAAAGTTGGGATTGACAAACAGCAGCGATTTTCTTATTTTTCTCGATTTTTCTATCTTACCACCATCATAGATCCGACAGATCTATTCGCTCCCCAAGAGAGTCGCCAAAACTCGTTGGTCCGAAAATCATCGCGCTTGGCGAGATCTATGGATAAACGAGCCTATAGTGTGCGAGGGCATAGCCCCTCTTTGAGTCAACAAACCGAAACTAGTTTATTGCTATTCTACCACAGGAATCTATGCAAGTCTCATGATTCGCCTTCGGGGTTTGGGATCTCATCCCAGAGAGAGGTGTTTCCATCGCGAAAAGAAAGGAAAGAAAGAGGGGATGAAGAAAGAGCAGGTCCAAAGGAAGAAAAGAAATGAATTCCAAAGTAGAAAGGTCAGAAGGTTTATGTTTTGGGATTGGTAGAAAATGAGCCAAACCTACTTGCATAAACGAGCAAAGCAATACCGAGGATGAATAAATGACAAAAAGCATATATGAATCTAACAGAATAAACACATACTGAGATCTAACATAAGAAAGGTCCGATGCATAACACACGCCTATTCAAAGACAAAGTCTCAATATTTGTATTCATTGTTTTCTTCATTATATTTAAAGCTCAAAGTCTTTTCCTTCACTTCTATTTTTCATCCGAAAGATATTCATCCATTTATAATACTACAAGTATTGGAGTATTTATAGAAGAAGAAGAGAAAAGAAGGCAAAAAGGAGCTAACAACTATTTACAAAGATATTTACAAAATATCTAAAAGTCACGTTGACTTTTTACAACTTGATGGATGACATCATCCCATGATGCAACATGGATGATGTCATCATTTGCATCAACATACTTCAGATATTTCCAGAAAGACGAAGAAGAGAAAGGGAAGAAGAAGAAGAAGAAGAAGAAGAAGAAGCAGCTATTCGTCATCATCATCTTGCGGCCGAAAGGGGGTGGATCGCTTTGTTGCTCCTCGGTGTGACGAGATATGGAACCGAGAGCGGTATTCCATGAACTTGTTGATTATTCGCCCAAGTTGATCCCGAGAAAGATCCTTGTGCCTATCGCTACCGCCTCACAAGTCTCCCGCTCATCTATGAGCTTCTCTCGGGAGTTTGGAAAGTCCTTTTCCGCCTCAATGAGGAACCCGACGAAGTCCCTACTGAGCCAAGCAGGTTGTTGATGGATTCTGTGTCAAATGTGACCTCCGCCCCGTCCCCGAGAAGCGATCTCCTCAAGATCTAGGTGGTCTCATCAACTTTCCTTAAAGTGAAGGAAGGAGTAAGCAACCCTAGTGACATGTTAAGAATAATTCGCTCCATTTGGTGCATCGCATCAGTGGCTTCTTCCTTGACTTTGTCAATCTTTTCTAGAATAAATTCTAGCTGATCCACCCAATAGTTCAGAGTGGACATGATTTTGTTAAGGGCCCTTGGGTGGCCGAAGACACCGAACTTGACCAGATCCTCGACCGAACAGGTCAAACATTTGCTTGAAGGCCTCGTGGCTGTGCATTGCAGCATGTTCTAGCTCTTTCGATATGGGTCTCCTGCTAGCGCTTGGAGTTCTTTATTCACCTTACTGATATTCAGGTACAAGTCGGAGAACTCGGCGATCACTTTTTCGTTGTCTTTGAGGATTTGGCTCCTCCAAGCGGAAACGGCCATACCCTGCTCGCCAATCTTGGCATACTCGTTAATTTTCTCCTGGCTGAGAAGCTCAGAAGTCTCGGTGGCAGTTGTGGGAGGCGCACTACCCATCTTTTGTAAGGCTTGGAGCAGATATTTGTTTTGCTCCTTCAGTTGCCTTTTCTCTTCCTTGGTTTCCTGAAGCTTTTTGCAGAGGGCGTCAACTGCGGAAAGAGCCTCCCCCTGAAGACTTTCGGAGGATGTCCCCATTGTGACTTGGGTCACAGTAAAATCTGTCGGAGACAGATCCTTTTTCTCTTTGAGAGGATTGGGGTATGCGATTTCCATAACTCTTTCCCCTACAACACTTTGAGAGAAGCATGTGATGCTTCGCTGCTTTTCCCCCTTAGATGGGATCACGGAAAAGTCCATCTGAGTGATGGGAACTTTCCTCTTCGCCGACTCGACCGCTGCCGAGAGATCCAGTGGACCTATGGTAGAAGGACCGGAAAGCAGAGGAGGGGCAGCTGCAGTGAGCGGAAGACATAGGAGGGGAAGGGAGCTCGGAGATGAGGGAAGAAATGGAGGAGGAAAGATCAGCGAGGGAAGAGAAGATAGATGAAGAGGCGAGGGGAACAGTAGAAGAAGGGGAAGAGGACACGACCAAAGGGATGGTCGCTTGAGTCACTCGAGGAGGGGAAGGAAGAGAAGAAGGAGGGACGGAAGGAACTTCGGTTGTTGTAACAATGCCGACATCCTGAGTGGATGGGCCAATTGGAACTTCCTCTTCTGCTTCTTTCTCTGGTGTGACCAGAGATACTTGCTCGGGTGCCACTAAGGAGGACTCTCGGTGGGCTTCTTCCGAATGGTGCCGGATTCACCTTCTACGCCTTTGCCTTTGCCTTGAGGTTGCCGTTTGGATCGTGGAGGTACGTTACCCGGTGGGGAGGTAGTGAAATCAACCCCGAGGTAGATTAGGCCGCTCATCCGACACCAATGTTCTCGTCCCCTACGCAAAGCCTCCTCGACCCTCTCCTCAACCCCCTGTCTCGAGGAGCCTTAGTTCTATCAATGGCCGGAAAGGGCCAATCGTCCCCATCTGTATCAGTATATACCTTGTCTATTTCATCTTCTGTAGTCTGGTAGCCTTTGGGGACAATGGCTACCCCATATTGGATGATTTCTGCCAAGGCTAGGCGAGAATGATCCTTTCTTCTGAGCTCCACCTCATGGATGATGTCAATGTAAATGTCCTCGATCTAAGGGATGTGGATTGGATCAAGTTTCACCCTCGGCAGACAGTTCCTTGGGTCGAAGGTAGGCCTGGCTGGGAAGTCATGTTTCAAATTGAGTAACTCCACTCCATAGAACATTTCCTTCACCTTGTGGTGGGTAGAGCATGTATATCGGCCTACGGTGAGGGGAAAGGAGTTCCACCCTTCTTTCTTTTCGAGGCATTTTTCGTGATATGTGATTAGCTGCCTTGGATTACTCCAAAGTAGAATCGCTTTAGGCCAAAGATACCTGTAGCTGGTTGGCTCTCCCAAAAAGTTCGGCAGCCTTAGATAGGTGAATGTAGGAACCGAGTGAACAAGGCCCCCATTTCTCAAATGCATGGCTGCTACCATGCTTTTGGTCATGCGACCATAAGTCATGTACGGCCTGCTCCTGTAGGTAGATGATGTGATAGAAAAACACATCGTTAACTTTTTGTGAATTGGGAGATGCTATTCTCCAGCCTCAATTATGGATAATACTCATATATTTTGACCTGAGGCCAAACTCCACTCCTCGTAGGTCAGCCTAGATAGTCCCTCACCGATGCCGCAACATAGACCATGTAGGAGTTCATATGGAATGCCCTATTGTGTGAATTGTTTTAGCGCCTCAGATTGTATCGCTTATAATCTCTCCCAAAGAAAAGTGCTGATGTGCATATTCTTGTTCATGGTCTCTAAGTAACGCAACATCCATTTATGGAAATAATGGGCATCAAAGCCCAAGACCTGCTCGCCAGAATGTAATGGTGTCGCTTGAGCTCCTCGAGAAGTCAACTGCGGTGGATGATTTGAGGCCATCAGTTATTACCTTTTTGTTCTTTAAATAGACCTCATTCATTAGTTGCATACATTGATCCTCATTGTCATCCCAGCCTTAATGCACTCCGGCAACGACGGGCCACAAAGTGACGGGCAAAGGAGGTTAATGATTACCTCGCCTGTTGCATTTACACACCTGTGTCTTTGTTGAACTTTGGGCAATCACCATCAAGAATTCATTGTTGATTCGCCACCGAATTCCTTCTGCCAAGTGTGGCACTACCGATTAATTTGTCCATCCATGGACTCCTTGTGACTTTCTCGAGTTCTAGCCTGTAATTCCTCCATATCGATATGCCCCACCCCGAGTCCCCGACGCCTATGCTTACACTCGGCCCGGGACTCGGGCATTCCGACCCTTTGATATTTATACTTCATCTCTTCTTCTATAAGCTTAGTCTTTCCTTTCGATTTGGTGGGTCTCTTCTTTGGATGTAGACATATGTTCTTTCGAACTCGATTCTTTGCGATCCGCATGAAGAAGAAGCGAGACCCAATCAAAAAGGTTGAATTAGCCATTTGATCTTCCATTAAAATGTTACATAAGAAAGAGTTAGAGATTTTGAGACTCAGGGCGCATGGCGCATGAAAGCCGACTACGGTGGCGAAATAGGTAAGGCGCATTGGGAAAGTGTGTGTTGCAAAGGTTAAATCAAGGCGCCAAGGCGCATGCATGGCGATAGATACTACAGAGTGCATTTTTGCAAAGGGCGCATGAAAACATCGTGTTGCATGGAGACAGATGCGCCAAAAGGAAAAAAACAGAGTTTTCACATGGTTCAACCCTTCTTTCTTCCTTTCATTTCCAAGATTGTTTTGGGAGATATAATGGTTCAATCCAAAGGGGGTTTCAAACCAAGTTTTTCAGGATAACATCCTCTTCCAGCAGATCTGGAAAGAGGAAAACAAGGAAAGAAAGCACGGGGGAGAGCTAGCTCAAAAGATGCATCTCAAAAACCAATCAGCAAGCAAAAAGAACCAGATCAACAAATCACATGGACGAGATAGGAGCACTTACCCGAATAAATAGTGAAAATCTTGAGCACGGGTCCACAACGCGTTGAAAACGACGAGGCAGGCCCAGGCCGGATGTGCTCGAGAGGATAAAAACACGTGATAAGCGTTTGATGATAATGACATTTGGGTGCACAAATTTTATATATAGGTGAGCTAGTCATAAATTCGCCACCCACTTTGTAAAGGGCGCATCAAAGTTGCACATCGACATGGGAAGGCATGCGCCCTTTGGCGCACCAAAGCGCCTGCCAACATGAAATTAAGCGCGCCTTTGGCGCACCAAAGGGATGTCGACATGAGATTATGTGCGCCCTTTGGCGCACCAAAACATGGCGCAACAAAAGTTGTGCTAACATGAAGGCGCATGCGCCTCGGCGCACGCAGGAAGACTCAACATGCAAGGCGCACCGAAAGGCTTGTTGACACTGAAAAGTATGCGCCAAAGGCTTTAAAGGGGGCGCACCAAAAGTTGGTGTTACATAGTAATTCCATGCGCCCAGCCAAAAAAGACCAAAAAAGACTAAGTTCGGAAACCGATTTCCGGAAAGGGATTTTCGCAACGCTCCGAACGCTACGAGACCCCTGAAATAAGGATCAAAACAAAATTTTCGGGAAGATGAGTTATTCGTAAAATTGCCCTTGTCAATTTTACGGGATAACAATACTGATCCAAATTTATGTAACGATTTAAAACTTTTGGACACACTTGGCATTCATCGAGCATTTTTCTATTTGATGTCCCTTTCTGCAAATCAAGAAGTTTTTGTAACAAATTTGATCCCTTAGGCATATTCTTTGCTTGGGAAGTAGGACTCCAAGTTGGCATGAGATATAAAATGTAATTTTGGACTATGAAGGGGGAGGAGGAAAAAGGGACATAGAATTTTGAAGGAAAAAATAGGAAGAAGTTCATTCCTCCGAGAAAACTACCCGAGAGCCATTTTCAATTCTATTTTGCATCGATTTCATCATGTTGAGTTGGTTTCAGTTGTAAAGCCATCAATAGGCTCTCGAGATTGTTCTCATGACACTCCCCTACTGATGTATTTGATCAAATGTTGGATTATTTGGTGTTATCTCTTGGCAAAATTTGCATATGCTTATGTTTCAGAATGATTTCAATTTGTGTTTCTTATGTTACAATCTTGAGTTTAGGATCTCGTGATTATACATGGTCTCATTTCTTGTTGATGGTTTTATGGCATTTGCAATCTTATATTTAGAAGAGCCTTTATCTGATAGAAGATAAACAAATTTAAAATCATTTTACTGTCCTTGAATATTGAGATTGTTTGTAAACCTTTGGGTGCACCTTAGGTCATGATCAAACAGAGATTTTGGATACTTTGTTGATATATTTGCTTCAATATTTTTTAGCAGGTTGTCAAAGATTGTGTGGAAGAGTGCAGATCTAGGCCTCCATTTGTGCACATATCCTAGTTGAAGGAGTATTTTAAACCTCTTGAAGCATTCTTGTTGTGTAAGTGCTACAAATTTCTTACAAAGGTCCTCAAAGAGTTGGTACTTTTGGTTGGTCTTGTCTAATATCTCCAAAAAAATTCATTAATAATAGTTAACCTTACCTTATACTACCCTTGCATTGTATTGTGTGTCAACAAGAGAATAAAATCCATTTGCAAACATGCACAAAGCAAATCAGACAATACCATGTCTCTAAAGAACCTCGACTTGTTCTCAAAACATTTCCATTATTTAGTAGTGACAACTCTTTTGAGTTTGAATAATGGAGAATTGATCATGTTTTCCCAAGGCCCCTCCCATACAATATGTAAAATACAAGGATATCTCCACCTCCTTCACCAAACAAATGCTGCAATACAAAGTTATCTTGCCTTGGTTGATGGGCACAACCTATAATAGTGAGGATCGGATCAAGATCCTTTTGAGGCGCTACCCACTCCTTCAAATATTGAGTGCTAACAAGTCGATAGATGTCTCCCCGGATACAAATGACACACAAAGCATTTATCGCTCTCGAGTGTCGTGAAATCCCATGATGTTGCTTGAGTTGTGAAGGAGATTAAGTTTGGGTACCAACAAACCGTACATGCATTTGATTTTCACGCCATTTGAGCTCCAGGATGTTTGGAGATGTGATTTTTGCATCAATTTTCATCGATTTTTTGGCAAAATCATGTCGTTTTGGTCTACAAAGATCAATGGAATCGATTTGGTGGTTCAATTTGTAGATCTGAGGTATATTTGAAGAGGATTTTTGCTCAGGCTCATGTAAAAATGTGAAAAGCCAGATCCAAAAGTTGCAGAGGCAAATTTGGAAAGGGAAAAGGTGAAATGATGAAGGGAAAGGGGTCTGCATGCACCAAGGATGAAAAACGTGCTCCCTATTGAAGTAATGATGCGAATTTTTGTAATTTTTCACCTTTTTGAGGCACCTGGCATCCTTCGAACATTTTTCTGTTAAACGTCCCTTTCTGCAAATCATGATGGAATTTTTGTAACAAAATTGATGCTTGGCATATTATTTTCTTGGGAAAGAGGGTTTGGATGTAAGAAAATGATATATAATGAATATTGGAGATATGCAAATGGTCGGGAGTTCATTTTCACGAGAAAAATTTGAGAAAATCTCATCTCTTTGAGAAACCAAGTTAACTTCCTCTGTGTTAGATTTCCATTCATGTTGAGTTGGTTACAAGTGTATAGCCATCAAAAAGCTCTGAGATTGTTTGACTAACTCTCCCCTGCTGAGTAAATCTTATAAACTTTGAGTTAATTTGTGTTAAATCTCTAGCAATTTTATGTTTATTTCACTTTCATAATATCTGCAAGTAGTTTTTCTTGTTCCTATTGCAATCTTGTATCAAAATCTATCTCAATCACAAGATCTCAATCCTTGTGATAGTTTAGTGGCATCCGTAATTTCATTTTTCGTAAGAGCTTTCATCTAGGAATGATATAAACAATTTAAAATCATTTTTCCTCATTTGTTGTTGAGGAATGAGAGATTGTTTGTAAGCCTCTGGGTGTACCTCGTGCGTGATTCATCTTAGATTTTGATGTTTTATGGGCCTTTCTAGCTCGATCCTTCGTGGTAGAATCTAAAATATTGTGTGAAAAAGTGCAAATCTCGCCTCCATTGATGCACACCTTCAAGTCAAGGAATGTTTTAACTACTTTGCATCTTTATGTTTTTGATTTCTCCATTGTTGTGAAGTTTCTTAAGGATCTAGCAAAGTCCAATTTATCTTGTTGATCTCCCACCAAAAATATTCAAATAACAAATCCTACCTTAAAATACCCCTGTTTTATCCCGTATATCCATGAAGAACAAAATCCATTTACCAAACTATACAGAACAAATCAGTTTCTAAATGTCTTCAAAGAACCTTAGCCTTGTGTTGAAAATATCTCCTTATTATTCGAAGTGACAACTCATGAGAGTCATATTTGGAGTGTTGATCATATTTTCCCAAGGTCTTCTATATAAAACTTGTGCAAAGAAGGATATCACCATCTCCTCCACCATTCAAGGTTACAAAGTAGGTTCTCTTACCTTGGTTGAAAGGCACAACTAGAAATAGTTAGGATAAGATCACATCCTTTTAAGGTGCTACCTACTTCTTTCAGAGAGTCTCGAAAAGCAAAGAGCTAGATAAACTCCCTCCTGGCTACAAAATGACATAAAATTGTTTATCTACCTCTCGAGTGTCTTGTTCATTCCTTAATCGCTTCCTCTTTCTTGAAGAAGGATTAAACTCGAGTACTAACAGGATGTCATGTAAAATATTTTGGTGGAAATAACCTTGCTCAAATGATAGAAAATGGAGCTACCGATATGTTCCCCCACATGATAAATTATTTATTTTTCCTGATGGTGGCGATGTATAAGAACATCCATTCCTAGAATTACTTTGTAGAAGGGAGTCCTCAAACTCTACTCAATAGCACAATGATGTCATTGACTTCTTGAATGAATTTGATTTCGTACATAGTATTTGACAACATCACAACACTCTTGGCTAGGTAATTTGTCATCATGACTTTCGTGCATGACTCCACATCCTTGTCCTAATGCTCTACTACCGACTCCGGTGAAATGGAGGCATAATAATCAACGTTAGGAAGTTTGAGTAGATCCTCGAAGAAAAATAGGTCCAAACTAATTACCACTTTGTCATCAACATATTTAACTGACATAGATTCCTCATCCAAGTGAGTTGTTGCTAGAACAAATCTACGGGCAATGCATGATGTCGAAACTCCGGCCGCCAGGATGAGTCCACCATCATAGATGGCTCGCATCCATGGTTTCTTTTTGGAGCCTTTACTCTTTCCCAAAAATCAGGAAAATAAATTTGTCCTAGGTCGGTGTCTCCTATATTCACCAAATTTCAAGACAAGCAGGTTGTGAGGAGAAACTCTAAGAAATGAATACTTCATCTTTTCTTTCCCTTTTGATGTGGAAGTAGACATTAAGCTCTGTGTTTGGAAGCCAAAGTTGAAAATTCCCAAAGAAGAGAAATCTGAAAACCAAATCGTAGTGTTCCAAGAGAAACCTCAAAGTCTCAATTAGAAATCTCCAAATCGAAAAGTGTGAAATTCGAAAAACCTAACTTCCAAAAGCCTAACTTCTAAAACCTAAAACGAAAAGTTTGAATCAACAAATGAAAAGTTTTGAAGTTGAGAAAACTCCAAATCTCTCAAGTGAAAAGTTCAAGTTAAGAAAACTCAAGCACACAGTTCCTAATGATTGAAAAGTTCCAAAACTCAAACCAAGAATTCCAGAAAGCAAAATTTCCAAAACTCGCTCTTACAAAATCTTGAAAAGGAAAACCCCAAAATGATAATTGTGAAATCCTAAAACTAGGAGTTACGAAGAAAATACCTTTGAGATGACAATGAACCTCCAAAATATGAAGTGTGAGACGAAGATCTCGTTGAAAAACACCAACCTCCAAATCCCAAAAATGAGAAATGATGGGAGAATAAAATGGAAAACCAAAGAGGATCCTGAAAATATTTGAATGCCTATGGAAACTTCAAATGTAGAAACATGGTGGGAAATGAGTTTGTCATTTCAAAAGGCATGCAGAGAAGGAAACAAAGAAAACAAACAAGGAGGAACAAAGCAAAATAGAAGGTCTCAAAACAAAAAGAAAATAACTAAGTTAAAATACCTCAAAAATGACGTCGAAAGTACAAGAAAATGGAATGTCGAGCAAAAGTGTCGGTGAAAATGACAGGTGAAAATGTGAGTTTAAATAGAAAACCCAATATTAATGGAAAAAAATTTGATCATGACGGGGTTGGTGAAAAAATTAATTACATGCAGATCTCTAAAAATCAAACCCAAAAGTCGAAAGTCCAAAATTTCAGAGTTTCGGACTTTAGAGATTTGGAGATGAGAAATGCAAATTGAAATGAAAAGTTCTAAAACCCAAAAGCCCAAAAGTTTGAAATTTCAGACTTTCGGGGTTTCAGACTTTAGAAGTCCTGGAAGTGAAAAATCAAAAATGACCCCAAATTTTCTAAACCCTAAAAGCTCAAAAGTCCAAAATGTAGACTGTCAGGGGTTTGGACTTTAGAGATTTAGAGAGGTGTTTCCAAAACCATGACATATAGTTCCAAACCTCGAAACTATGAAAGAGAAACTTAAAAACCCAAAATCCAAATTTTTGGATTTTCGTGGATTTGGATAATTTTCAATTTTCTTTACATAAAAAATTTCACAGGATTTTCTCAAAAATTATGTCCATTATTTTTGACATTCATCTCTCAAGGTAGATTAAAAAAGTTAACAATTTCCCTATATGCCCTCTACTACGACTATGTTTCATTCATTTCATCAAGATCATATTTTATCAAAATCACATTGAATTTCACACTATGAATTCTATATCTATCCATAATATCCTAGACACTCTCGTAAATATAATTTATAGTTTACGAATTCTACTTGATCACCGTGGTAGTTTGCAAATCCTACTTGAGTAACCTTCTCAAGGCGAGTTCATTATCCTACTGACTTCATATCCCCCAACATGTTCAACAATCTCTTTGATCCATTTCTCTTAGTTCCTCATTTCCACTCATCACCGCTTATTCCCGCATCATCCTTTTCACCTTTTTGTCCCCTTTCACTACTATGTGTGTCTTCCTTTCATTTCCTCCCGCCTTTTCTCTTTCATCTTCCGCATCATATTGATATCATCACTCCCACCACATGGGCATCCCAATGAATGATTTCCCTTACACTCTCCATCTACACCTGCATATGTTCCTCCATCCATTCATGTCACACTTTTGTTTTTCCTTCGCTATCACATTGTTATCACCTCCTTTCATATTTTGTTCCATTTGGTATTAAATACTCAATCTTTTCATCATTCTTATTTTTCTTCTGGCTTGGCAATCCTACTTAACCATCCCTGCGCATGGAAATCTTATGAAGAGTTTATCTTAAGATTTTTTTCCATCGACCCTTCAACATCTCATCATATTTCCCTCATCTTCTGCGTCTCCTGTATATTTTTGTAATCACCTACCCTAACCAACCATTCCACACCTATACCCAATACAATAGTGTCTTTCTCCTTCCATATTTTCACTGTTCGGTTTGGTGATCTTACTTAACTCCCCCTGTGGCATGGAAATCTTACTTAAGAGTTCCTCTTAAGGATGATTTGTCATCTTTCACTCACCCACCATTACACATTCTCATCATCCACATTTTCTCTTTATTTCCCATCACCACATCCTCTCATCTCCTCTTCCATTATCATAAAACCACTTCCTTCTTATCTCCATCATCCCTCGCTTGGTAATATTACTTAACCATTGCTTCCCCATTCATTTCGTGTCTTGTTTCTTCATCTTTATCTCATTCATTCTCATCCACTACCCTCTCCTCGCCTTCATCTTCACACACATCATTATCCCTCCTTTCTTTACTCTTTCCACTCCATCTTCTAGAGTTCTCCCACATATCTACCCCCATACTTACCCATCATTGTCATTGATCATCTCCTAACATTATTTCATCATCATCTTCCATTTTTGTGCTAATAATTATCGGTGGACTTCTCCTAAAAATCACTCATCCCCATTCTTAACTGGCATCATTCCTTATCTTTGACCTCCTCCATTCTATCTTCATTCCTTCCTTCCTCTATGTTCTTTGATCATTATTGAGGGACATCTCCTAACGTCCTTTCATTGACGTTCCCTCTTTCATTCTTCCTTTAATTTTTCCCTCTCATCAAATTTCCTCCCATCCTTCTCTACCATTCATTATCAGTGGATTTCTCCTAACATCCTTCTTTCGTTGGCATTGCCTCTTTTATCCCTTCCTCTCTTTTTCTTCGCCACCTCTCCATCTTTCATTATTCCTTTCCAATTTCTTTACCATCTTCATCATACACCCTCTCTTTATTTTCTTATCATCAACTTATCCTCATCTCACGCATCTCTACATCTTTTCCAATCGGTGTCATTCCTCCCCTCCATATTCTCTTTACATTTCTGATACTGCTCACTCTTTATCGAATATCTCTCATTTTGGTTTCCTCCTAGTTTGCATAATTTTCTTCGTTGTCCTCTCATCCTTTCTACCCTCATTTTTTTGACTTCACGTGTATCGTCTTATTCCTAATTCTACCTTGCACTCAGTTATTAATCCCCTTTCATGACCTAGCTCTTCAACGTTGTCCCATATTTTTTATCATTCCACCATCCACATACATTTCCATGCGATCGGGTTCCATATTCTTTGCCTTGTATTTCTTCACCATGATTTGGTGACATCAATTTTCTTTTGTCTATCATATCTTTCATTTTAAATAACTCTCTCCCCTTTTCATAATTTTACCCTCTCGCTCTTTCATTTTCTTGTCTTCTCCTTGTTTTTCCTTCATCATTTCCCCCTTTTGCTATAATCCTCATTTGTTATCTTCTTCCTCCCCTTTCATCATTTTTTTCCTCCTCTATTCCATACCCTTGTCTCCCTCAAATTTGACCTTTCTTAGACCATATTTATTCAAAAACTACATGAATCAAATCACGAGTAGAGTATCGTGGAAATTCCAAATGTTATCATAAAGACATAATAATAATAATATGATAAATGGCTAAAATTCCTCAAAGCATTCACCCAAATTTTCTCACTTATTTTTGAGGGGGAAGGCCCATATTTATTGCCTAATGTGAGGCTCAATTATAGGTTAATATGTAATCAAGGTTAGGTAAAGTAACCATGATTAAAAGAGGTGATGTGATTCTCCGGGACTCATCAGCCTACCTCTTACCTCTAAAATGTTGATTGGAGTTTCTGCTTCTGCCCAAATTAGTGTACACGAAATACACAAACACAAAACAACATCAAAAATACAAGGGCTTAGTACTTGGAGATGGTGATGAATGATACAAGTGTAAAGTTTATGACGAACTCCTCGCTGCAATCCTATGAGCAAACCCGTAGCTCAAAGACACTATATAAAAGATTGTTTAGATATTTTATGTGGGGTTTCCCGACAAAGTGGATTTGAGAAGCATTAAATTACTTGGTGGATTTCAACCATCGCGTGATTAAAATAATGATAAAATAGAATCCAAATAGATAAGCATGCAAGTTGATAAGCAAAAGAACCCAAAGAAGCAGGTATGTAGATGGTGCTATTGATCGATGTGTGCAATATGAATCTCACTATATGAATCAAATCATGAGCAGAGTATTGTGGAAATTCCACATGTTATCACAAAGACATAATAATAATGATATTCCTATAAATGACTACAAATTCCTCATCATTCACCCAAATTTTCGACTCTCCTTTTCTAAAAGGGAGAAGGCCCTTATTTATAATTTAAATTTGGATTAAAATATAGGATTAACTAATAACCATAATTTGCAAAAGCAATACTGATTAAGAGGACACGATGAAGAGTTTATTTGATGGTGGGGTTCATGATGTGAGAAAAAGAAAAGGTGTGATGTGGAGTGGGGACACGGTTATGTGTAATAGTGAAGCCATGTGCTCACTTTAACTATTGATTTGTTAGATTGTTGTTGAATATTGAGATTGTGAATTATTGACTTTATGGGTGGGGTTAATAATTTAATAATTTGAGGGAATTGAATTGTAGGTGGAGATTGATTTTCAGTAGGAACTAATTTTGACTTAAGTGGGGAACATGTGGGAATAGGTAGATGGGATGATATATTCCACCTTTTGAATTTAAGAAAAGGGTGTCGGATGGGTATATTAATACCCATATTGAATAAAATTGAGATAGATTCCAAAAGTCAATTATTAAATGGGTTTATATGGAGCCCATTTTATAATTAATTAAATTTGGGTACGTAAATAGATGGGATTTATTTAGATTTAAGAAAAATAAAAGTGAGAGTGATAATTGAATGAATGTGAGATGACGGAGGGGTGCTATACAAAAAATTGGTGTCTACATTTTCCCCTTTTTGTTGAGTGGTTTGCGATAGCAAGCCAAAAGACAAAAATAAGACGAATGGATGAAGATATGTCGAGAATAGATAAAGACATGATCAAAGGAAAGATGCCCCAGCGAAAAAGGATCGCAATATTAATGAAAAATATGGCGGTGATTCCAATATCACATCAGTAGAAGAAAATTGCAGTCTCAACGGAGACAGACAACAACATTCTAATGACCGGTGAGTGGGTGAAGACCACTACAAGTATGGATGTAAACCGTGATGAACAATGGGTCATAGGAAAGCATAAAAATATGTGCAACCGAATGCAAAATGCGTGCATAATCCTTTGTATGTGAGGAATCGAGCGAAAAATCATGCATTTGTAAGAGGGACGAAGATGAAAATAATGACATCTTAGCACAGGAACGAGAAAGACAAAAGGTGAGTTATATGCATGAGACAAGAACGAGGATGAAAATGTGCCTTAACATAGGACATGAAGATGGCATAATGGGAGATGGATGTTAAAATAAGCTATCCAGGGGGAATGAGTATGGCCACGAATATGGATATGAATAATAGATTGGATAAAATGTCCCAAGAGGGTGTTAAATAGGATGTTGAATACATGTTTCTTAAGAAATGTTTACTGATTGAAGGTAGATGAATAATGGGGTGAAAAAATGAAAGCAATACGCTTCTTTGACAGATAGGAAAAGGAGTCAAGCTACTTTTGTGAAAAAGTAGAGTAAACATTTATAGTAAGAGAACAAGATCGGATAGGTGATGATCATTTGTGGTATCCTCCAAGACAAAAATGTCGAAAGAGGATGGGAAGAGATTCTTAGAAATGGATATGACGATTCCCATGCGAGAAGACTGATGAACATAAAAGATGTGACAGGTTCTAAACAAGAGAAGAGGTCAATGCTATAGAGAGAAGAACAATAATAGTAATGAATTGGATCGACAGTGGTACATAAATGGAGAAACATCGAAATTGATTGTGAATGCTAAGTAAAGGGTGTGTTTAAGGATGTAATGAGAAGGAGAAAATGGAATGGACATAAGGATTGGTTGATTATGAGAAGAGAAAGAAATGTTGAAGGTGAAGAAGAAAAAGGTATGAAATATAGGGACAAACATGGAGGAGGAAGAAAAAAGAATGAAAGGGGAGGAAGAAGATAAAAAAATGGATTATAGGGAAAGGAGGAAATGATGAAGGACAATCAATGAGAGAAGAAAATGATAGATCAAAGGGTGGATTTATGAAAAATAGAGAGAGTTATTTAAAACAAAAGAGATGATAGAGAAAAGAAAACTAAAGTCACAAAATCATGGTGAAGAAATCCAAGGCAAAGAATTTGGAACTGATCACATGGAAATACATGTGGATGGTGAGATGATTATAGACACTGTAGTTTGGTCAATGCACTATTACTCCTAATATTGCACTAGCTATGTCTTCTCCTTGTAAAATGACGATACACCACCAGCTTCGACCTATCTAAATTCTTCCTTACGATATCCTTTTGGTCATTTTTCATGTTGTAAACCTTTTAAAGAGGCTATTATAGCCTCGCTTCTAACTACATTAGCTTCTTATTTCCTTCTAGTCCACTTCTACCATCTTCTGGACTATTAATCCATTTCATTGGATTGATGAGACCCCTCGAAACTCTCTAGAGACCCTAATTATCTTATAAACATGGTTAACTAACCTTAACTATGGTTTATCTCTCTAAACCTAGTCAAAGTAAGCTTTGACTTGCTAAAAGTGCTTTTTGGAATTTAGTGTTTTTCCCACATGCACTCAAGTTTTCACTTTCCCAAATGGAAAACTATATATATGGCTAGACCCCCTCTCTCATTTTCAAGAATTTCTCCCTTCTTCCTAAGCACAAATTATAGCATTTTGTATTTAGGTTCTATATTTCATTTCTATTTTAGTTATTAAGCTATTTTCTTCACTTTTGCATTTCTAAACAATAATGTAGAGTAAAGGGGAAGAACCATTGGCCTCAAGCCATTAATAGTGAGATCTCTTTCTCTTAAGCACAAAACTGATTTCGAGGACCTCTTAGGTTCATTATTTCAAGATTTCAAAGAATAGAGGTTAGTTTTATTTAGTTTAGTTTGATTGTTTACTTCAACTAATGCATGCTAATTAGGAACCCTTGCTCATTTCTTATCTGATGGTCCACTGATCTGTTGTTCAAAGCCTTTGGGGATTCTTTAGGATTCTTACCCCAAATCTATGGCTTTTACAACTTTTCTTTGAACACATTTGGCACGCCCGGTGGGACACTTATGTCCATCCTCCATTAATGGAGGTCCTTTGAGTTCTTCAAAGTCCATTTTCAAGTTTTTTAGTTCAAATCACTTGTTATTTCCTCATTTCTATTTCTAACACTAGATAAATGACCTTCATTTACATACATTTTGTGGGTTTGACATAGAAATAGGATGCTTTGACTAACTACTAACCTGTTTGCTTTTGAAAATTTGAAAATCCATGATTTTTGTAGGTTTTTCACAAGACACGTGTAAGGTTTGTAAAGGGGGCGTACACGTTGAAACGCACGTGTCTCCGCATCGAAAAGCATGTACTGTTTGGTTTTCCTCATTATTAGTAAATTTTCCTCTACAGGGACACGTTTGCATCTCGTCGCTGGGTCGGTCGCATCTCTGTCTCTCTAGATGACGTACTGTGTAAATGACCCTTAATGTGTAAAATTTTACAGAATCTTCCTTTTTACTCTTAGGCGTGTCTCCATTGAGATTCACGCATTCGTATCTGGTTGTAAGAATCCGTGTGCTTTTGGAAGCATCTTTGTTTTTGTATATTTTGGGTTCTATTTAATTTTTTGTCTTGTAGGTGTACTCATATGTTTAAGTGCATCACATTGAAACCCTAGTGCACACTATGATCGGGGCGTGTAGGTGTTGGTGACATTTTTATTTTTACAGACCCATTTGGTGTTTTTCTAGGCACGTACATGTTTGTTTGGGTGCATATCGGTTTTGCCAAAATTAAAAATTTTCTATAGTTTGTCAAAACTAATTTTTCGACTTTTCTACGCAGTTTTAGAATTAACAAGGTTAAAACAGAGTCTTTCTTTGATATTTCAGTTTACATGGTTAAGTGTTTTTCATTTCTTAGCTTGAACTAGGTTTGTAAAGGTGTATATTCTCTATCCACACACTCTCAAAAGTGATCTTAGAGATCAAAAACACTTAAACAAATTTTGTTTTATATGTTAAAAACACTTGCTTTCAAGGATAAAGTGAATATTTTATGTGATTTAGTAGGATTTCCACTTTGTGTATGCTCTTCCTTCGCATTTTGGTGATCTTAGGAATCAAAAGAAAGTGTAAGTTCTCTTTTTACATCATCTATGAACTAGAAAATTACTAAAACTCGTTGTCTACATAGGACCCAACGCTTGTCAAAGAAAGGTGTCAAAACAAAGCACAAAACTTCTAATACACGTGTTTTCTTGTAGATTGCCAAATGGTGTGCCACTTCAAAACCACATTAAGTTAAAAAGATAAAAAACACACCACATTCAAAACATTGTATTGCAGGTTTCAGAAAAGGGTACATCCCTCTCCGCTCAACTGGAACGTAACCCCTTTGGCATAACACCTTAAGCTATAACAATGGGGGTGGTACTAGGAACCCTAAAGTAGTCCACCACTGAGTAACCTCATGGATGAAACAGGAAGTGCCTCACTTACCCACTTGACTAGTACACCTTGTGAGTTAGCGTTACAAAGTTATCCATATGGAGACCCCAGGAAGAGCACACGTGGATGCACTAGTTTCCCTTTGTGCTCGGAGGGGGTAAATAAAGCGAGATACTCCTAAATATAGTTTGTGACTTAAAATGAGACTTTGTAACACCTAGTTGAGAGAACCTATTAAGGAGGCTATTTTGTCTGGAGGCCCACTTTACTAGTCCATTCACATCATTGGCCATCACAAAGTGATAACTTGTTTGTATTCAAGCACCTTGTTTGTCGAACACATGGTAACGAACCCATTCTAAGTTAGATCTAATTATTTTTCATCACGAAATTAGATGAACATTTTACTTATCTTATCTTCTTTCTCATTTTCTAACAAGGTGAAGCTCTGCCCAAGTGAAACTTAGTTTATTTTCACATTTTCTTGATTTATACCCATGCATTCTTGCTTCCCATGTTGGAAGTCGGATGGAGGCATACCTCATGTGTCTTGTCAGGGATAGTGCTGGCTACTTTTTGTACGTTTACACTCATCCATGTTTGTGGCTGGGGTGTTAAATGACTAAAGTGTGTGGGTGCATTTTCACATCTTTGATGGTCCTTTGATCTTGATTTCAAGATCATCTTCACTATTATGGGTCCGGTTCATCATCTGTCTCTTCCCTAGTTTATCGGTTTTGCTCACATTCTATTCATTCAATCTTGGTATTTACATTGTGTTTCCCATTTTTTGGGAACGTAGTATAAATCCCTTTATTGCATGGTTACACTACTTGCATTATCACAAACTTCTTGTTATACTCATTCTTGATTTTATTTTCGACATCATCTGGGTCTCTTGATGAGTGTTGATACCATGTTACATATATTGCCATAATGTTGTCTTGATATGACACCTTGCTTGCTTGGTTAAGATATCGGGATAGCATTGTTACGCTATATCTAATTATGACTTCCACTTTTCAAAACACTTGGCTTTCATCGATACTCGAATTAGTTCTAAGTATACCTTGTCGGAGGACTTTGTCAGTATTGTGTTGATATTTAAGCCTTGTTAGATTCCTAACTTAGCCCACATATCTGATACAATACTATCATTTTTGGTCTTTAGGGTATAGACTTGGCATGGTAATAACTTGAGTGATTGATACATTTTTAGTGTGCATATCAGTATTCTTTGAAGAACAAGTAGCATAGTGTTGCATCCAAGTATTGGTGGTAATGCCTAGACTTTCAAAAATGGCAACAAAATCAAATGAGCATAACTTAGGAGATAACCCTTTTGAAAGATTCCCTTTAGTGGGAACAACTTAGTGCCTCTCTTTTCACAAGTTAAGGACGTGGAACCTTTAATCGACCATAGTGGAGAAGATTCAGACTCTTCTAGAGAATAGCCAAAATTAGACCTAGTAGATTTGATGAACTCCTATACTATAATAAAGATCAGGTACTCGCAAGAGTCCTCGAACTAGGAGCCAAACTTCTGCATGAGCGTGAAGTAGAAAACAAGGTCGTTAATCAAAAGTTAGAAGAAAAGGTATCATTTCTAGACATGGAACAACCCCTTTGATATGGGTTACGCCTCCACTTTGGGACGTCATCATAACACAGCTGAAGGAGACCCTTTACGATGGCCTTATTACAAAGCTTCACGTAAAGTGAAGATTGAACGTAAAGCTTCACCTCCTCCCAAATTTGATGAAGAAGAGGATCCATTAGTTGAAGAAGAGATCCTCGAAAAAATCTTGAAATTGAGTTAGAAACTAGCAAACCTAGGCTCTTCACGTAGACAAATGTACAAAGACAAAGACAAAATTGAAACCTTGTGAGTTTCACTTCGATTCATACACCGATAATACCTTTAAAGTGACTAAGCCACAAAGGCCAATATCGCCCACTAAGGAACAACTTATTCAGAAGGATTTGCAATCAATGAAAGACATGCTTACTACCCTACAAGAGGGAAATGTAGGTCATAGCAGGAAGTACTTATATGAAGAACTATGTCCTTATCCATTCGATAAAGACATGCTACTGCAGCCTTTTCCAAAACATTTCACTATCCCAAAGTTTGACAAGTATAAAGGTAAAGGTGATCCTCATGATCACATCAAAGACTTTTATATGGCTTGCCAAGAAGTCACGTACAATGATAATTTCTTAATATGACTCTTCCCTCACAGCTTGGGAGCTTTGGCAATCGAATGGTTCTTTGGTATACCCAAAGGGTCTATAACAACATGGCCAACATTGGTAGAAAAATTTGTGCGTCACTACTCTTTTAACATCGAAAATGACATCATGATGAACGACCTTTGCAATGCTAAACAAAATCCTAATGAGACCTTTGCAGGTTTCTTACAATGATGGAGAGGGTTGGCTAGTCGCTTCCCTTGTGCCTTACCTGAAAAATAATTAGTGAGCATTTTTGTTCCTAATCTAAACTCGGAAATAGCCTTTCATCTTCAAATGCATTGTGGCTCTAACTTCGAAGAAGTTATAGAAAAAGGTAGTCAAATAAAAGGCTCTTATTGTGAAAGGAACACTTAAACCATTTGTCAAAGACAAGCACGAAGCTAAATCGTAGACAAACCCAAGTTCTTTAATAAGAACAAACACGTTGTTGGTGATGGTATTACTGACTCTAAAAGAGTCCAAGTTGTGTAGATAGGTCCGCTTTTGAAGCTTTCACAGGACCTCGTCCTAAGGCACCTACCAAATGTACGTTCACACCACTGACCGAATCCTTAACTGCCATATTAAAACAACTAGATGATGTCAAAATGGTAGAATATCCAAGCACAATAGTACCATACCTAGAAAATGCTCCAAAACTGGTTGGTTTAAAGATCATGAGTACTGTGATTTCCATCATGTCAAAGGACACAAAACGGATAGGTGTTTATGACTAAGACACTTTATACAAGACCTCATTGAAGAGGGCAAGATCATCCTGTAGAGTCACCCCCTGATTCAGGACAAGGTCCCAATGAGAAAATGGGTATATATAAAGAACCTTTTCCTAATCATGCAGATAAAAAGAAAAGGAAACCAGATCATGGGAAGACTTCTAATGATTATCGCACTGCCGCATACGTTTACCCTAGTAATGATAATCCGTTTGATTCCCTTATAGGTTGCATCCATTCATCTAATGAACAAGTCAATACTATCTGAATCTTAGAAAAGAGCTTTGTAGTTGACGTGACGTGCTCAATTAATTATACCCGATCAATACCACTCCCAAGAAAGTCAGTATAATTTGCTAGACCAGCTAGAGAAAACACCTACTAAAATATCCATTTTAGATCTCCTTAAAATCTCTACTGCTCACAAAGATATATTATATAAAACATTACAAAATTCAGGAGTCTCTACTGAGGTAGATCCCGCACCTACAAGCTATGGTTTCCCATCTTGATCCCGCAGATCACATTACTTTTGATCACAATGCTATCCCATGTAACAACCCAGAGCATAACTTTCCTTTATACTTAGAAGTGGTAGTTACTCATCGTAAGATTAAAAGAGTACTTGTGGATGGGGGATCTGGTCTAAACATTTGTACATTAAAGCTAGTTAAGTAGCTTGGCCATTCAGAAACAGACCTTGGAGCTAAAACCATTACAATCACAACATATGATAATGAGGAAAGAGAATCAATAGGTACTATTGTAGTACCCATGGAGGTAGGTCCAACATGTCATGATACGACCTTTCATGTCCTTGATTTAGATCTTCCGTATAACATGCTCTTGGGATGCCCATGGATCCATGCCATGCAGGCTATTCCCTCGACCTTCCATCAATGTATCAAGTTGTGTCATGAAGGACGTATAGTTACCATCTGGGTGACCTGAACCATTTACTCATTTTCGGGCATTGCATAGTTTCTCTCGTGCAGCCTATGAATGTCCTTCGGTGGATGTTGTCATCCCCCTCAAAACAAAAGCTATGAAAAATCGGGTAGATTCAGAGTCACTCACGCCTTATAATCAGGATTTCCCTTCTTTAGTCAACCCTTTTGCATCATGGGAGGCTACATAGAAAAGTATGGCCAGGTGAGCCATTCACTCTTGAACAAGCTTTACTAATATCATATTTATCAGTGTCACCTAGGACACGGGGTAAGCCTTATTTTCAATTCAAGAGTATACGCGGGAGCCATGTTCTGAACCATTAGACAAATTTGTCCCTAGTGGTCTTCTATCTGAAGAAAAGATGTTGGAAGATCCCATTAGTAGGGTGCCAGAAGGAACCATGGCCTCATGCCATCAAGCACCTTAGTATATCAAAGGACACCGCATGATGTTTGTCATGGGTTATAAAGGATATGGGTGTGGAATCAATGCACAAGGCTGGTTAGAGCCTCTTCCTACTCACCGTTTTAAATCTGATAAACATGGTCTTGGGTTAAAATCTAGGATACTCAACCCCTCGAGGTTGATGCCACTTTTCTGAGTGTGAGGACATTTCATCTCATTCGGATAGTGATGTGATTCCCAATGTAGCCTCTACAAAGATCTTGCTTCCACGAACCTATTCCCAGAATCAAGTTGTCCTTACCCTATCCGAATCCATCCCTTTAACCAATCATCAAGTTACCCTCGTATATCCTGAACTTGTAGATTGGGATCAACAACTTCACGTGTCACTTGACATCTTTGAAAATGATGAGGCATTTGTAGAATTCATGGGACTCAGGGATTCTATTCTACTGAGACCACAAGAAAGGATTTCAAATTCAATTAAACACATGTGCATACTTTAGAGAAGAAGCAGAGATGTGTGGTTCACTTGGGTAAGAATGTGGTGAATAAGAGTACAAACACTTTAGAGAAACTGGTAAAAGGATAAACGAAAATCTCATAGTGATAAACTCTTTGAAACACTTGTAGAGGAGCAGAATGAAGAACACATGGATAAAATAGCTTATCCATTTAAAGATGATGAAGAGCTACCTCAGGAGGTTGATCTCACTCTTCCCCCTGATCCTACTAGAATGGAAGATGCATCTAAGATGCTTATTGAAGAAACTATCAGTGTTAACATTGGTTCAGATGAACTACCCAGATGATTAAGTTGGGGGCTTCGCTCTCAGCTCAAGAATAGAAAACCTTTGTGGAAATTTTAAGAGAATATGCTGATATTTTCACATGGACATACTCAGATATGCCCGGCTTGGATCCAACACTAGTTGTGCACAACCTTGTTGTGCACCCAGACGCCAAGCCCATTAAACAAAAGTTGAGAAAGATGCATCCTACAGTTGCACTTCTCATCAAGGAAGAATTGGAGAAGCTATTAGCTACGTGGATTTTATCAAACCTATTGATTATTCAGACTGGATCTCCAATATAGTCCCTATACAAAAGAATCCCATTGGCATTCGGATCTGTACTGACTTTCGTGCGACATCAACAAAGCATGTCCTAAGGATGACTTCCCATTACCAAATATTGACATGATTGTAGATTCCACCGTTGGCTATGAGATGTTATCCTTAATGGATGGCTTCTTGGGTTATAATCAGATAAGGATTGTGGAAGAAGATCAACATAAAACTACTTTCATCACCCCATGGGGGACCTTTTGCTATAAATTCATGCCTTTGGACTCAAGAATGCCGGGGCTACCTATCAGCGCATGTTATGACTGTCATCTTTCATGATATGATGAATGACATTATGGAGGACTATGTTGATGACATCCTAGCTAAATCCAAGAGCAGAGAAGAGCACCCAGAAGTGCTTAGGCGTATCTTTCAGTGCCTTAGGGATTACAAGGTTCACCTTAATCCTAAGAAGTGTGTTTTCGGCGTATTATCGGGAAAATCTTGGGATTTCATAGTATCACAGAGAGGGATAGAAGTGGACCCCGCCAAGGTCACAACTATTATAGACATGCCTCCACCTACTACTCTTAAACAACTCAGAAGTCTACAAGGAAAGATTCAAGCTATTCGCCATTTTATTTCTCAACTTGCAGATAAATGTCATCCATTTACACATCTCTTGAAGAAAGATGTTGCATTCAAGTGGGGAACGACTATCGAAAGAATTCACCTTGCTTAAAAAAGTACCTTATTAATCCACCTGTGCTCATGCCACCTACTCCCTGGAGAGCCTCTCCTCTTGTATATTTCTGCTACCCAATTCGCTATTGGTGCACTGCTTTCCCAATATGACCTTGGCCATAAAGAGAGAGTTGTTTACTATCTTAGCCACACTTTGATCGCTTATGAATTGAATTATCCCAGATTGAAAAGGCCTCTTGAAGTTGTCTTTACCTTTCAGAAACTTCACCATTACCTCCTCAATAATAAAACCAAACTCATTTCCAAAGTTGACCCTCTTAAGTACCTTTTATCCAAACCCACCTTAACAAGCCGAATGGCTAATTGGATCATTCTCTGAGTGAATTTGAGATTGATTTTGTAAATCAGAAGTCCTTAAAAGGACAGGTGTTGGCTGATTTGTTGCGAAGCACCTTTACCAGGAATGGAGCCTCTTGTGTCTGGATCTCCTAGATGCATCTATGATGTATATTGAAGAATCCAGCAGAATGGCAGGTCCATTTCGATGGATCATTTACTTTTCATGGATCGGGCACAGGAGTGGTGCTCATCACTCCCATAGGAGAAGTTATACCAAGGGCATTCCGGTTGGGGTTTCCTTGTACCAACAACATTATAGAGTATGAGGCACTTATTGCTGGCCTCAAACTAGCTATCACTTGGAATATCAAACAGCTGCGAGTTGTTGGAGACTCTCAACTTATCATTAAGCAGGTTAATGATGAATATAAGGTTAAAGATGAAAACTTATTCCATATAAGAAGATGGTTGAAACTCTAAAGGAATATTTTTCACAGGTCATATTTAAACGAAACCAAGATCTCATAATAGATCTATGGATGCCATGGCTACCATTGGCTCTCTCTTGTGCATCCCACCTGAGGAGAGTAAGATGCCTTTCTTCGTGGAGCACTTACAGATGCCTACATATGATATGTTAGAGTCGTGTTTAGCATGTGAAGTTATTGGTCCCCTATCTCCTTGGTATGATCCTATCTATCTACCTACAAGATGGCACCTTTCCACCTGACATTACCCATTCGAAATAAAATCCCTTATCCATCGTATCACCCGCTATACCCTCCTAGGAGGCACCCTTTATCATCATGGCTATGACGGGAACCTACTTCGATGTTCTGGATGTTACTGATTCGATTCACACATTAAGGAAGTACATAGTGGTATTTGTGGAGTGCATACTAGTGGCATGGTGCTAGCTAAGAAACTATTAAGAGTAGGCTATTATTGGCCTACCATGGAATCAAACTGTTGTAACTTCGTAAAGAAGTGTGAACTCTGTCAAAAGAAGTATGGTAATTTAATACATGCGCCAGTGCAGGATTTGTAGCCTATTGCAACATGCCTTGGCCTTTTTCTAAGTGGGGTTTAGATCTCATAGGGAAGCTCCATCCTTCTTCTTCAGATGGTCACACTCATATTATAACTACCACTGAGTATTTCACTAAATGGGTAGAGGTTGTTCCTCTCACTTATGTCACTAGTGCGTAGATATCCAAATTCATCATGAACCATCTCATATGCCGTTATGGTATCCCTCAGCCATTGTCACTGATAATGGTAAATATTTCAAGAACAAAATGGTTAAAGCCTTGTGTCAACGCTTTCATATTCAGCTTAAGTGGTCTACCCCCTATTACCCCAAGGTAATGGACAAGTGGAGGCTACCAATAAAACTCCTTGTGTGAATCATGGAGAAAATGGTCAGTAAGACTAGTCATAATTGGCACTTGCAGATCCATCCCACCCTCTGGGCCTATCGAACCTCCATCCGCACTCCTACTGGTGTGACCCCATATTCACTTGTCTATGGCACTGAAGCCATCATACCTTTGGAAGTGGAGCTTCCCTCCCTAAGAATATCTCTCAGGGACTATCTTGATAAAGACGAGGACTACAGAGTTTCGCCCTGCAGAAAAGTTAGAATTGTTAGATGAAAGGCATATCAGAGCGCTCAATCACCTTAAAGTGTATCAGAATAGAGTGTCCAGGGGATACAACAAACACATCATTCATAGGGAATTTGATGTAGGTGATCTAGTTTTGAAAGAAAATAAGAAGAACACCACCAAAGACAGAGAAAAGAAAGGTAAATTTGAGGCCAATTGGCTCGGCCCTTATGTGGTGACTGCTAAATATGGATCAGGGCATATAGACTTGCCTATTCAGATGGTGAAGAACTTCCAGAGCCTATGAATGCCATGCACCTCAAGTGCTTCTATGCTTAAGCATGGCGAGAATATCAGATAAGAACTAAAAAGTAGAAAACAAAGAAAAAAAGCAAAAAATGGAAAATTGAGAAAATAGTAAAGAAAAAGCAGGTCATCCTCATGTGAAAACCACACAATTGTGGCAGTGGGAATGTCCTTTTGTGAAAACTAGTTTCCGTGCACTCAAGGAAGGTCTCTCATTCACAAGTTACTCTTATGTCAGGATGGGTAACTCTTACCACTTTCTAGGAATTTTAAAATTCCTTGGCTAGGTCTAGGAATCCGACCCCAAGCTCCCTTGCAAGACCTATGATCTAGTTTACTTACTCTATGTCTGTGTGAAGGATGTTTCCTATTTTTATATTCCCACATCATGCTGGGGGAACCTTCACATTCCACTTCATCGTACATAAGTGCGTGGCATTCTACCTTTTGTATATTCCCACATCATGCTAGGGGCATCCACACTTCTTTGTTCTTGTACATTGCTTTCAGAACATGACCTTAGAAAATACAAAAACATTAGAAAAGGGTACACAAAAACCTAAACATGGAAAAATTCCCTTCTTAGGGATGCAGCTACGTTAGTTTCACAATGTTATCTTAGGGAAACCTAGACAACAACGTAAAACCATAGTCTTAAAAATCTTATCTTACGAGATAAGCTCAAAAACATTAGAAAATATATCAATGTTGTCCCGTAAAAACAAAGTAGTGTTTAAATTGCTTTTAGTTGTTGGTTTGTATAGTCTTGATGTACTTAGCTTGTTGTATTGTTCATTCTTTGAATGATTCATTTGCTTACCTTATATTGAATCTTGTTAGGTTTAATTGTGTATGCATTGCATTCATTTTTAGGACTTTCATGCTTGTAATTAATTGTGTTTCTTTGTTTTTATGTGCATCTATTAGAGCTCATTTTAATTACTTAGATTAAATGTCAAGTTAATCTTCATTTTAATTGCATTTGTTGTTATTATGTGTATATTTGTTTATTTGTTAACTTTTTCTTTTGTTTTTTTGCATTGTTTGTTATCACATCTATCATCTATCATTTCATCACATTTATCACATCATTCACTACATCATATATATATATAATGCTAAGTATTACATCATGCATGTATGCTAAGCTAATCATCACATATCGTATCATCAATGGGGAAAGAGGGGTTGCGCATGATCAAAAATCTATCCCCCCCTACACCAATATCATCTAGTATCATCCCAAATGCTAGCAATATGAAATCAAAAATCTCATAAATAAGAAACACATGATATCAACTACACAATATATCATCGTTATGAAAGGAAAACATGTACATCTCTACATCTGAAAGTATGTCACATACATGAAGAAGAAAAGATACATCATGAACATCAAAGAAACATCATCACCATGAGAGCATATCAAAGCAAGACAAGATATACACAAAGAAATAAATGTCCATATGGTACATGTATAAAATATCTATGTCAAAAGTCATATATACAAAATCATCTATCCATCTGCCATATAAAAGGGGCGTGGATCAGATACTAAGCCTGCATATAGAGGTGATGGATCAAAAGGTACATATAATCGATCAAAATTGAGCCTTCATCAAGAGGCATCCACAAAATAATGAAAGAATCTATACATGGTCAAAATCAGCCTTCATAAGAGGCGTATACATATGGTACATACATCTATACATGGCATGAGTGGAAGACTCAGCCACAACTCTCACCCTCTCTGAGGCTTCTGGACCATGTCCTAGTGGAAGGAATAGAGGACGTTGTGATGGGCCTGCCCCTAAAAGACTACCAAACTATGTAGATGGACCTGTATATCTATGGGCCATGTACTCGGCCATGCACCTGACTGTGTGGCTGGATTCTTACACCTGACCTAGCCGACTCCCATGTGATCTAGAGCCTATCTGGCTCACATCTAGCTATCAAATGGAGTCACTCACTCCAATGGTGGGACTACTCTAAAATAGGTCATCCTATAGTAGAGGGCCTCGCCTCCTGGATCTCATGGTATCTCATATCAAGTCTGTGTCACCTAGAGTGTGAATCGCTTACTATAAAGTGGTGTCTCGCTCATCTATCAATCTACCCCTGTCGGCATGGGCTCGCCTAGTGGAAGCTTCCTCTCGATCCCTATCTACCGTAATAGTCTAGAGCTTATCCACCATGATCCCTCTCAATGAGATAACTTTGTCCCTCATCTTGCACTCCGATAATGTTGAACCATGACACTATGAAGTGGCTCTGTGCCTAACATAACGCACCCAAAAAGTGGGTGCCATGCTACCAACTATGTAATCTGGCACTACCATGCTGCACTATTGCTTCCCTATGTAGCGTGAGACCTAGCCTCGGTCTCTCTCTGCGCAGTAAATACCGTATCTGGGCCCCGGCCTAATCTCTCTCCCCGCCACCCGAAGTTGTACCTGCTATCGTGGCATGTAAATGTTATTGTAATGCAATGAGCTGCCATCATCGCCACCCACCATGGAGCATGAGAAGGTGGGCCATGGTGTGGAAGAACCTACTATAAGGGGCATATATACCCACTAGAATGTCTATGGGAGGTAACTCAATATCTAGGATCCGATGCACTGTCTAGGTCTAGGCTTAGGTCCCTGTACCTATGGTGGCTACAATGCCCTCCCTTTGACTCTATACTATGCATCGAGACCACCCTCATCATCTAAATCATCATCATCATCACCCCTGGCACCATCATCATCACTGGGAGGCCCCCGTGGGGAGCTCTCACACCCGCATCATGATGTTCTTAGGGATGGTCAATTTGTAAGGAATCACGTGATGGTACCAAGGCGCGTACTCGGGTGTACAACCCGGATCTCTCACCTGCCTCAATGGTACCCACATCACGGGTATCACATGTGTAAAACTAGCCCATGCCCTATCAAAAGCTATCTGTGGGCCCATGTCAAAGTAATCTCTCGCCCTCGGGCGTACCACATATCTGCCCAGGAACATCCTGGGTGATGCCGAACTACCTATGACATCGATCCACACTATGTAGATCTCACGGATGTAGTTGTGACTACCTAAGATAAAGTGCTCTACAGTAGCTATGCTCAGCTCTAGACCATCCTCTAGCCACCTTTGGAAATGTCCGTATGGCCTCCATATAATGGCCGCCTATTGTAAATCATCAAGCTCCCGATGATAATGATAAGTATCCCTCCGAACGGCCACACATAATCTCCGATCGGGACCCAACCCATAGTAGAAGGATCCTCTAGAGACCTCCCTCTCAAAACACCTAATGGGCATCCAATCACAATGTGGTCCCATGCCCATATCATCGATAATCGGTGGGCCTACTAGTTTCGACGGTAGTATGTAATGAGTGAAGATCCCGATAAATATGTGCCAAGATACACTCGACCCAGCAGTAGGTCTCCCCTATATCAACCCGAGAATGAATTCAAGTAAGCCAAGTATGAAGCGATGCACTAGTCTTGTCAGGGAGTAAAACTCCACTGACAAGGCCATCATATAAACTACGACCCGATCTAACTCAGGGTCCTCGATACAATGCGACAATCTCACTGTCATCCCGTGATGAGGTATCATCGGGACTCTGCAAAAAATGTGCAATACATCCCTCCTCAAGACTTCCATATCACTCGTATATGGATCTTCTGGCCCTAGATAGGAACTCACATGATGTGCCAGACATCCTCTAAAGTGATGGTAATCTCCCTGTGGGCAGCCGAAAGCACTGGCTCTCGTTGTGCCATCTCTCTGCTATGGTCGTAAGAAGGCCATGGTCCAAGGTAATCTGAGGCATGTCGGCCATGTAGGCCAACCCTGTGATGTAGAGAAGGATATCTAGTATCCTCTTGTCTCCCTCTCAAACTATTCTCAATCGTGCAAGATCGTATATCTCTCCCATCTCGAAGTGTGGGTAGTATGTGCAAGAATTAATACAAGTGTTAGGCACTTATCTAACTTCTAGCTATTTTTCTAAGGAAAAATAGTTCGTCGAGTCATCTAACTTACTAATTTTTCTTTTCTTCTAAGTTATTCTAGTCTATTTTCTTCTATACTTGGCTATTTTACTAGAAAATTCATTTCCCCCTTCTTACGGATGCCTACGTGCCTTTTTGATGCCTACGCACCCCTTTTTCGAAACCTACGTTGATGCGTACACACGCCCCTGTCTTTTCCCCCTTTCTACATAGGCCACATAGGACGCCTACACGTGTCTAGTGTGACACCTGCGTGCCTATCTTGGTGCACATGCATGCATGCACCCGTTCCCTACCTAATCCACCTCAACTCCCCCTTTTGGCGCCTACATGCCTGTTAACACGCGCACGCATGCCTTGTTTTACCCTCCCCGACATATAAGTGTGCACATATCCACCTCTTCGATGGATAGGTGCATGTCTTTATCCACTTTTAATAGATACGCGTGTGCGTACTCCATGTTTTCGAAACATGTGCATGTGCACACATGTCAAAGCGACACACATGCACGTGCGCGCACATGCGTTTAATTCCCCTACCTACCCTAAATATGACCTAAGAAAGCATTAAATGTGAAATTGACAAGGAAGGATAGGACACTCACATAGGGTCCATCCGCTGGGGTCCCACGTACTCGGATCGATCTCGCTCTACTCCTCCTCCTCCTCGGTTACCTCCTCCATCGCACTCAGGAGCTCTCTCGATGCTCGTGGTAAAAATTTACAAGAGCTCAGTACGAATGAATTAGTCATGATTGTTTTACCCCAGGTGGGTATATTAACCATCGCGATGCCCCTGGGGCATGTTTTCTCCTCGTGATCATTCTAACCTTCTTCTACCCACCGTGATAGTTATTTTTGTATTAAAATAATTTTTTTATTAATTTTCACACATGTTGGGGCACTTTGTGCTACCCTGTGGGCAGCTTCCTCTTGGCACTGGAATTGTTTACGAACCTTTCAGGTGCCTTCCTCTATTTTATTCTTCTTTTTCCTCTATCTCTCACCCATCGTGATAATTAATTATTTAAATAATTATTATCACCTCGTCTTTCTTCTTGTGGGGACACATTCTGGCTCTCTGGCAGCCTCGCCTTCCCCTATTCACCTTCATGCATACTTTTTAGAAGATATTGATCTTTTGAATTCTTCTGACCGATCAAAAAATTTAAAAAATTGTAAAATTCATTCAGAAAAAAAAAAAACAGTATAAAACTTTGAAAATGAACTAAAATCGATAACTAGCTCATTTTTGGCTGAAATCTGTGTCTCTTGCATGGCACTCATCTCGTATCCTATTGGAATTTTCACATGTTTTGAAACAACGACTCGCAGATCACCTTGATCTACAACCACTTACAAAGGCTCGCTTCTTACTTCATGAACTCGGGGCACTATTACTTGCCTAGAACTATTTTTCATCATGCACGTTGCTTTTCCACTGGACCCAAGTGTCCTCTGTCATTTCCCTTGCATGTGCACATTGCTTGGGCATCATTCTTACCCTTTTCATTTATCAGAACATTTGGGATTTCAACTTGATAAAAATATTTGTGTAACTATCTTGAACATTGTTGGTTTAAGTGTGTGTGATTGTACTTATTTCCCTGTTACATGAGTTTGTTTACTTCTCGTATTGCATTACATGTTTGTATGTTGCATGGAGTTGGCATTTTTAGCAATGGACAGTTGTTTTGTATCTTGGCTTTTCATGTCATTATACGCTTCTGTTGTATGCTCACATTTTTAATAAGGACCAATGAGGAGGTCTCTAAGAAAAATGATGATTTAAATATTGAATACAATTGATTTATGGATAGCTCAATATCTCTTTTCTTTGTTTCTCATCTTCTTCTCTTCACATTTTCTCTTCCTCTTTTATTCTCTTTTCGATCGTCGATCATTCTTCTATCACCCCATCGACACTCGAGGGGGCATCCTTCATCCTACTAATTTTTCCTCTACCCCTTCAAAAAATTTCTTCTCATTTGTATTTGTCTACTTTCTTGAAGTGATGTAGCTTACATCACCTCAAAGAGGGGAAAATGTAGACACCTGTAGTTTGATCAATGCACTATTACTCTAATATTGCACTAACTATTCTTCTCCTTGCAAATTGATGATACACCGCCAATTCGACCTATCTAACTTCTTCCTTACGACACCCTTTTGGTCATTTTTTCTCTTGTAAACCATTTAAACAGGCTATTATAGCCTCATTCTAACTACATTAGCTTCTTATTTCCTTCTAGTCCACTTCTACCATCTTCCTGGACTATCAATCCATTTCATTGGATTGATCAGACCCCTCAGAACTCTCTTGAAACCCTAATTATCTTCTAAACATGGTTAACTAACCTTAACTATGGTTTATCTCTCCTAAACCTAGTCAAAGTAAGCTTTGACTTGCTAAAAGTGCTTTTTGGAATTTAGTGTTTGTCCCACATGCACTCAAGTTTCCCACTTTCCCAAATGGAAAACTATATATAGGGCTAGACCCCCTCTCTCATTTTCAAGAATTTCTCCCTTCTTCCTAAGCACAAATTATAGCATTTTTGTATTTAGGTTCTAGATTTCATTTCTATTTTAGTTATTGAGCTATTTGCTTCACTTTTGCATTTTTAAACACTAAATGTAGAGTAAAGGGGAAGAACCATTGGCCTTGAAGCCATTAATGGTGAGATCCCTTTCTCTTAAGCACAAAACTTATTGCTTAGGACCTCTTAGGTTCATTATTTCAAGCTTTCAAAGAATAGAGGTTAGTTTTATTTAGTTTAGTTTGCTTGTTTACTTCAAACTAATGCATGCTAATTAGGAACCCTTGCTCATTTCTTATTTTATGGTCCAATGATCTCATTGTTCAAAGCCTTTGGGGATTTTTAGGATTCTTACCCTAAATGTGGATTTTACAACTTTTCTTTGAACACAATGATAAAAAAATATGGGACAACGTTGAAGATCTAGGTCATCGATGGGGAAGTAAGAAGGAAGTGTGAGGTACAACGTGAAAGAAGACGATACATATGAAGTAAAAAATGAGGCGTAGAAAGGAGGAGAGGAAAATGGAGGAAATTATGTGAACGAGAGGAAACCAAAATGTTAATTGGAGTTTCTGCTTCTTGTCCAGATTAGTGTATGAAAAATCAGCAAACACAAAATAACATCAAATATACAAGGACTTAGTACTTGGAGATGGAGATGAACGATACTGGCACAAATTTGATGATGAAATCCTCGCTATTATCCCAAAAACATGTAGCTCATGAAACTAGAGAAATATTTATTAGAGATTTTTATGGGAGGATGCGACAAAGTAGATCCGAGAAGCATTCACTTCCTCGGTGGTTGTCAACCCCATGTGATAAGAATAATGATAAAATACAATACCATACGAGATAACATATAAGTTGATAAATAAAAGAACTTGAAAGATGCGGATATGCGAGATGATGTTATTAATCGATGCATGTAATATGAATCTCACTACATGAATCAAATCATGAGCAGAGTATCATGGAAATTTCACATGTTATCACAAACACATAATGATGCATCATATAATTCACAAGATAACACCCTAGTGACGCTACCTGACACATAACTCATACTAGACCGAGTGCTCACCCGAAGTGCGCAAAGGTACCAAGTCCTCTTTAGGGTTTCTTGTAGTGGGATGATAACATGATGAAGCAACAAATATATGTATATCTATAACTAATCCATTATTACACAAAGGCATAACAGATCCATATCCAATGAAGAATAAGTGTAAACAATAATCTTGGTTAAATCAAGACATGTGCTACTCAATTACATACACGAATGAGACTCTGGTTCATCAATATCTTCCATCTATTAATAATAACAATACACGAAGCTTTTACAATAATGGCATTCTATGCCATAATAAGCATGGATCTACATACGGTAAATCACATGCATACATACTATATCTCTCTGTCACTTCTATCATATCAAAAGATTCGGTATATCCATCTATGTAGTTCATTACATGTATATATAGGGTGGGGACTTTCCTTCACCGCTTATCCATTCCAAAAATAGGCCGTATGCTATTAATAGCCACGCATTGTTTACAAATATAACCACACATGCAAGTGTGCTAGCTATAGACCTCTTACAGATTAACTAAAGTGTTAAATATATTCTTAGCTCATCCTCATGCAAAAATGCTTCGATCCAATCCTCTAAAGATAGAAAATGTGTGGCACGCACATATCTACATCATTTGTGTGTTCTGCATGCCATCCTCTAAAAATAGATCTTTGTACACAAAATCAGCTAAGTCCCGAATGTCGAATCTATACCTCCATGCACGGGTCCTTCCTATTCCTCCGCACCCTTGATCTTGGCCCGCTCTCTCGTGTAGACTTCCTTTGTGAGTTCCTCTAAGTGTTTTCTCTTATCAACATTACCCCACACTAATCTAATTGTTTCCCCAAAAATAGGTATCTCTAAAACTAAAGTAAAGAATGTGAATAAAAATAATTAGAAATAATTTCAAATGAAATAAAACAAAAGCTTATGTGTCAGGATCCTCTGTCCCATCTTGAATAATAAATTCCAGATACTCCTCCTTTATTTCACCCTCTAAGGCCTCGCTAATCGGTGATTTCCTTCTCTACTTTCTCGGTATGTCCACAATTATGGATTCCAGTTCATCATGTGTCACCTCACCCTTTTTATTCTATAATACCAACATGATGCGGGACATTGAGGTATGTATTCCTTCCTACACATCCATTCTCCGAGTGATGAGTTTCCCAAGCTTATCTAATCTCCCCTTATGTGGCTCTTGTGTTGCTTCAGGGTGTTGCGCTTTTGTTTCACAATTGTTAACCTCACCGCGGCCCAAGGTTTCATCTTTCATGGCCTTATGGACCTCATTGTCTTCTACTGAGTTTTCACCTTTATCGCCTGTGTGGGTGTGCATATGTTCAAGGCATAATCGGCCTTCTTCATTTCTTCTTGAAGCACTTGCAGAGGCCCTCATATGATGCAATTATCCTTTCTACTGCAGCCTCATCCCTTTCTGCCTCTTCTTTAGGATTCTTTGGCTTTGGCATTCAGATGATGTCATCCTCTAGCACCAAGTCTACCAAAGTTCTTACATAGTGCATCACCGAGGGAAAATCTACTGGTACCTTGGACTCCAGATGCAGACACACTTTTAACACATGGTCCCCAATAGCCTTCGCCATGTTCACAAAAGTGTTATAATTTCTTTTCCCGAGTCCTTTTCCTAGGTAAGGCACGCTATCTTAGCATTCTTCGCTTTCAGGTTCCTCGTGCGGCAAAGGCTCTTATTGTGGCAGCTTTTTCCATTTTTCTTCCGGCCACTTTAGTAGATACTTTCACCAAGGCATTACTTACTTGTTCATCGTGCATAACAAAGAGGCTTTACTATTATGTGCCTATCCTGTGGTGCCTTCTTTAGCTTCCTCGATACACATGATTCCTCGCACACATCAAAATTGGGCTCATCCATATGGGTGTGAATCGACCATGACACTTGCTTTCGGTACACACCGCTTCCATGTCTTCGTCCATAAGCTCCCAACCAAATAAAGATGTTTGTGGCACAATTCTGCGGAAGTGAGTGCAAATTATTTTCCTCATGTCCTCTACTTATCCCATGAGAGGTACACTATGTTCTCCACTCATCCTCTTTGATCTAAGCCCTTTTGGAACTGTAGCATCAAGGTTAGGAGTTTACATTGTATACTAAGTGGTGTCAAGTGTAGCCTCTGATTTTTCCTTCTCTCCTTCTTCCCTGTCCTTCATCTCTTCATCCTCTACTTCTTTCTACTATTCTTCCTAGTTCGAGGCTTGTCTTCTTACACATGTGGGGTAGGAGATGCATGCACTCTCTCTAGATCATTCAGCCTCTTCATCCAACTTCAACTTTCTTCTCCTCTTTGGCTTAGTAGGATCCTTTTGTGGCGAGAGACAAGGTGACTTCCTTACCATCTATGGGGTTCCACCTTGTGTCCTAGTGCATCCGAACACATTTTGAACCTTTTCTCTTCCTTCATTACCCCTGTATCTTCTTCTTCATCCTCCCCTTGTGTTGGATTAGTTGCGCGCTCTTCTTCCTTCTAGTCCGATGGTTACTTCCTTATGCACTTTAAACCAACACTATATTCTCACTCCTCTTCTTCTTATTTTACTTGTATGGTCTCCAAGGGCCTTTGCGTCGAGAATGTTTTCCATTATATGCACACCCTTCGGTGGCCTTGGGAGTGTGAAACCATTCTCCACGTACTTGTTATTCTCCATCTTGGGCTTCTTGGTGAATATACACCAATGTTGCCCTAATATCTCCCACAACGAGATTCACCGACTTTATACTCAACACTTCTAAAATGAGCCTTTCGACTTACGCACTCCACCACTGGATACACATACTTCTTCCTCGGTGTATGGTATTCATATTATACCTTGTCCGCATTGAAGGTCAGTGGTGCATATCTCGTGAACCTATGGACCGCCGCTTAGAAATACCTTGCTTTGTGGAGGCATAGGGTAGTTTTCACCAAGGGCTCCATGATCCATCCTTCATCAGGAAGTGCACAATGTAGAAATGCTTTGATAAAAATAAAGTGAACTTGTTTACCTACTACCGAAGGTAAGTCCTTTAGGATGTGCCGTCTTCCTCAAAGGCCACGTGGAGCCTTTCGTACCACTTCTCTCGTGCTCTACTTTACATCATCAATCAAGGATCCTTTTCATAAATACTTGCTGAACCTCTCATCTCGGTGATTTTTTTCCTTGGGGTACTTCCATATCTTCTCCTTATGCCCTGTCTAGTACCTCAATCTCCATGAATACCAAAGTGATAGTAGAATATATCCAAGTATGATATTTCCTCCAGTGCGTGCCTCCTCCACTATTTGCTCTGTAATGTAGCATACAATGTTGTAGATTTCTCCCTCCAACATGTGCTTTGCAACATGTAGCCACATAGTGTTCACTTCTAACCACCGGTCCGGTCATTCAACTTAGTAACAAGGTGCGTTGCTACTTTTATAATCAGACAGCTTCTTCAATTTGTCGATGTCCATTCCGCATAGACCCTTCATGTACCCCAACTCTTTACGGGTCTCCAAGATCGCATCTTTATATGCTAAGTCATTCTTTATGTCCTCTCCCGTGGGTATCGGAACTGTTATTATGGAGATCAATGTGGATGAGATTATGACTCTACATCCTACAAAGTAAAAGAAATCCTCATACACTCTGCTCATGAGTCATCGGTACAAGGGCTCATACTTCTGAAATATGGAAGCTCATAAATTTGGTGGACACAGTCCTTTTGAGTAAATTTTCTCCTGCATCATCTTATACCTTTGGCATGTGGTCTATTGTGCACTTGTTTGTTCTTGTAGTGAGCAGGGCATCAAGTTCCTTCTTCTTGTCTGAGGTTATGTGGTTGTATTCACTCACTTTACTCTTTCGATGTGCGAATCCCACTCTTGGTGACAATGATGCCCTTTGATACTGCATTTTGAAAAATTACTTTCAGGGGTCATCTCCTCTTCCTTCTTGAAAACTACCTTATTCTTTCCTTTTCTCTAGTTGATGCTGCCCTCTTGGGAGCCATTTTCACCTTGCAATCATCTGTAAATACTTTCTTCTATAACTCTTCAATGTCTAATTCAAACCCTAACCCGATTCAACCATGCCCTAGGTGAAAGCACGTGCCCTAGCTTCTCTCTGTCGTCCTTCTTTGTTCAAAATGTACTTCACCATGGATACAAGCTCCTTCTATGCACAAATCTACTTCTCACACTTGGTTTCACCTCCTTCGCACCACGAATCGATTAATTGACTCTTCGTACTTAACTCTTTTTCAAATACTTTTAGTCGTAAGTGAGTAAATATTATTTCGTATCCCTTCCTTATATAGATTTTGAAATTGATGCATTTATTGTTCTTCCACCCGCCAATTCTTTCTTTCCATGTGGTAAATCTTCGTGCCCTAGCTATAACCTTCTAGCATGCCTTTCTACCCTCGGTCATAGACTTCTCTTCAACACGCACCCTTGTGCCCAAGTACCTTGTCACTTGTTCCTTCTCCCAATAGTTATCATGGCCTCGGCCTTACCTCGCGTTATATCGTCCCTTCATTAATCTCCACCCTTGGTCACTTTTGAGAAGCAATCTTTTGAAAAGCACCCTTAGTAGCTTATTCCTTTCAACTTCTAATTTCCACAACATTGTACTGAATATCACCAACCACCCACACTAAAAGTATGTGCAGTCCCTTACACATCAACATGCTTCATATGTAGTTAGCTTCAGCATGCAAGCGCGCTTATTACATAAGAACAAAAATAAATTGACAAAGCATAGAAACTATGAAGGAAATACATTAAGGAAATAAAGAAATGGAAACCTAATCTAAATGGAAACACTTCCTTATTACAAACACCAAGAAGACTTATTTATAGTAGGGCTTCAACCTACTCCCGTTAAAGTAACCAAGTAGTTGTGTTCCATCAAGTGCTTCTAAATGGAAAGCACCCGATTGAAGTATGTGAGTGATGACATATGGCCCCAACCAATGTAACTTAAGCTTCCATGGATGGCGCAAAAACTTAGAGTCATAAAGAAGTACCATTTGTCCAACCTAAAGCTTCTTATCCCTAATATATCTGTCATGTCATTCTTTCGCCTTACCTTTTCTTACCGCTGACTCCAATGTGTTATGGATCTTCATTCATCTAGTGAATCATCTTCTATATTCATTCTTCTAAATATTTCTCATCAGCTAGACCTCCGGCATGCGTAATGAGCAAAGAAGGTAACATGAATTCTATAGGAAGAATGAATTTCACACCAAACACTAACTAAAAGCGGTGTGGCCTTATTCAATCTCTTGTAAGTTGTTTTGTATGCCCAAAGAACAACAAAAATTTATCATCCCAATAATTCCTTCCAACATCACAATTTTTTTCAATGTCTATCTTAAAGTCTTATTGAAATCCTCATTCCATTAGCCATTGATGATGATAGGGTGTAGTCTTATGTGTGTGCAACCATAAACTCATCTAACAGATCCAGATTGTCTCATTCAAAAAAATGTGTGCCCTTATCACTTTTCAAACGTAAATGACATCCATACCTTGTGAGAGAATTCTCCCATAGAAACCTAGCTGATGTAGTTGTCGTAAAATCCTTTGTAGGTGTTACTTCGCCCATTGTGTGAGATAATCTATGCAAGTAATAATATAATGTGATCCAGTCCTTCACGTGACTAGCAAAATAGGTCCTACAAAGTCAATGGACCATTTCTAAAATGGTTCTTCACTAGTAATCGGTCTCGAGGCATATCATCTCATTGGCTGGTTTACCTAGACAACGACAATGGTCACATGCCTCGCAATACTCTTTACTGATCCTTATAAGTGTCTCCCACCATAATCCAAAGCAGGTAGGATCTTTCACACGATTACAACACTGCATAGTGGTCACCCTGCAATACTACCATATGTTTCCTCCATTATATCCTTGTGCTCGTGCTCTAATACACAATGGAGCAATACTTCATCCCTACCTAACTTATATAGATCACCACTAATCAACATGAATGGTGTCTTGCATATATCAAGTTGTTTCTTTTCAAAAGCCTTAATTCCTTCTAGTGCCACACTAATCCATAGAAAGACATCAATGTCATCTAATTATGATGGTGCATATTATAACCTATATAGTTGGGCATCCAAAGATGGTTTCATCAATTTTCTATGCTTCTTCTCTGATGAATTCTAGACAAGTGGTGCTGGTCAAGAATTGATTTTCCCTAGCTTTACCACAACTGTGAAATCAAACTCTTGAAATAAGAGTACCCACCTGCATATGCACCCCTTTAAGATGGTCTTGTTCACCAAATACTTAAATTCCATGTGATCTATATAAAACACAAATGGTGTTGCTAATAAATGGTGTTGCTAAAAGGTCCGGATCATTCCCTAGTCAAATCTTACCAATTTCTAGTCTCTCTATGTAGCTCTACTTATACATACCAAGCACGTGTGCATCCTTGTAAAGAAGAATAAAATCGATGCACCTAGAGTGAAGGTGGTAATGCTTCTTGTGTTCATGTCTCAGAGTCTCTCACACTTTGTTGAATGTGATGCTAAATAGGTTGATCATGATTATAAGTACAGATCTGCATAGGTGTATTACTTTGTACAAACCTTGTAAATAGTGTGATTCGATCTCTATCCACTCCATAAGATTATCTCGTGAACTACCCACCAAAGTGTCCTATTGTCTTGCACAACGTATATGCTAACATGTCTCTTCTCCTAACCTAGTTTGACCACTATGCCTCCATGGCTTGAAAAAAATATAGGAAGGTCTTATGTTCTAAAGTATACCAAAGTCTTGAGCTACATATCCGTCTAATAGAGCAAATTCCACTCTTGCACGCAACCGTGTGTTTAACCTCACGCCCTACTAGATCATATGTACCATGGGCCCAATTGTCACAAGTAATACTTGTAGTATCACTGATAGATTGATAATCTTCCCACTGTAGAATACCTTCCTTTGATGGCTCATTGACCTCTGGGTCCTGAATAACATGTACATAGATTTTGTTCAAGTCCTCTTCACTCAGAGGCTCAACATATGGTGTGGAATTTCCATCTGTTAAAGGTATTACAACCCTTTCCTCCTTATTCTCAAAGCTGATGTAACCCTTATTTAACCTCAAGTCAACATTGTTCGCATAGCACCAAGGGCACCCAAGTAAAGCTGGAAAATTGTTTACCTCCACGAGTTCTAGTACCTCAAAATCCCTGTGAACTTGGCCCCTATTTTTATAGATGCATCCTTCAAAACCCCTATGGGAGTGGCCTTAGTCTAGTTTGCCATAAACAACACATTAGATTATGGCTGCAATGGAGGCCTCCCCATTTGCACCTACGCATCTAATGTAAGCACATTAATTTCTACACTGTATCGATCAAGATTTTTCTCAACAACCAACCATCCACAACAACATTCAATGTGATCTCCTTGTCATAATCAATAATATAAGGGGTATTGTTGATCCAGAAAACCTCATTCTGCGGGTGAATCGAGACTACAAGCTACCAACAACTTCAAGTGATGGAGGGCTTAGGACCTTAGATGTAGATGTGGATCCACGATACGGACACAGAGAAGATAGATCTATGATAAAAGATGATAGATCTACAAAACCGAATCGAGACAAGATTAGATAACAATATGTGGGGGTTGCTTAAAGGCCATCCCAGAGAGGATATTACCTCCCTTGGAGGATGTCAACCTCCGTGTGTAAAAGGATGACGATAAATTATAAACGTAAGATAACATGCGAGACATACGAAATATAAATTGATAAGCAAACTAGAATGACTAAGAAACTTAGCTAGAGTGTTGATCTAGAGAGGAAACAAGCATTAAGATGGCAAGATGACAAACAAGAAGGTTAGAATTCATAATAGCATTTCCCTAATATTTTCTCGACTTTTAGAACACGTCCTCCTAGCCTTCTTTTCAAGAAATGGTCCTCTAATTTTTGGGCTCTTGAAATATGGGGGAAGATCCCATATTTATAGCCTAAGATGAGGCTAAATTGGGGTTAACAAGTAACAAGGGTTGGGTAGAGTAACCTAAGTTAAGAGGTATGATGTCATTGCATGGGGCTCGGTTTGACTTATTAGGTGTAGTGGGGAACATGTGGGACTGGTTAGGTGAGATGATAGACTCTATTTTACCTTTAAAAAGGTGTCGGATGGGTATATGGATACCCATGAATTAAATAATTTGATATGGAAGAAATGCCAAAAGTGTGAATTATCGAATGGGTCCACATGGATCCCATTTGATAATTGATTAAATAAAGGTCGAGTAAATAGATGGGATTTATTTATATTTAGGAAAGATAAAGGTGAGAGGGAAGTTGCATGAACATGAGATGACGAAGGGTGCTATACCAAAATTGGTGTCTACATTTTCCCCTTTTTGTTGAGTGGTTTGCGATAGCAAGCCACAAGATAAAAACAAGAATAATTGGATGAAGATATGTGTCTCGAAGATGGATAAAGTCATGACCAAAGGCAATATGCCTCGGTGTGAGAAAGGATTGCGAGAATAATGAAAAATATGGCGATGACACCTATATCACATCGGTAGAGGACAATTGTGGGCTCAACGGAGGCAGACAACAACGTTCTACGCACCGGTGAGTGGTTAAAGACCCGCTGCAGTATGGATGTAAACCATGATGACAAATGGGCCATAGGAAAACATCAAAATCTATATAAATGAATGCGAAAGGTATGCACAATCCTTTGTCTCAGTGAGGAATCGAGTGAAAAATCATGCATCCATAGGAGGGACGAGGATGAAAATAATGATGCCCTAATATAAGGCACAAAAAATGTCTTAATGGAAGATGGATGTTGAAATAAAATATCCGGGGAGAATGAGTATGGCCACGAATGTGGTTATGAAGAATAGATTTGATAAAATTCCCAAGAGGGTGTTAAATAGGATGTTGGATACATGTTTCTTAACTAAGACTTGTAGTTGAAAGTAGAAGAATAATAGTGTGGAGAAGAAGGAAATTAGTCCCGCTTCTTTGACAAATAGGAAAAGAGTGAAGCTAATTTTGAGAAAAGTAGAGAAAACATTTATGGAATCGAAGAAGATCAGATATGCAATGGTTATTAGGGTATTTTCCAAGACAAAAATGTCAAAAGAAGAAGGGAATAAATTCTTAGAAATGGATGTGATGATGCCCCTGCAAGAGGACTAACGAAGATACAAGATGTGACAGGGTTCTCAAAAAGAGAAGAGTTCAATGCTGCAGAGAGAAGGATGAGAATGAGGTGAAATGGGTCAACGATAGTAGATAAATAGAGAAACATCAGAAGTAATTGTGAATGCTAGGTGTGGAGGATTTGTTGAAGGATATAATGAGAAAGAGAAAAGGGAATAGACAGGGAGGAGTGGTTGATTATGAGAAGAGCAAGAAAAGTCGAAGGTGAAGAAAACAAAGAAAGGTATGGAATAGAGGGATGGAGATGGAGGAGGAGAAAAGAAGGAATGAAAGGAGAGGAAGAAGATAAAAATATGGGTTATTGGGGAAGGAGGAAATGATGAAGGAAAAACAAGGAGAAGACAAGAAAATAACGAGAGAAGAGGGTGAAATTATGAATAAGGAGAGAGTTATTTAAAATGAAATATGTGAAAAAGGATGAAGCAGATGAAGGGAGAGAGGTAATGGAAAATGAAAGAGATGATAGAGTGGAGAGAATTTAAGGAACCAAATTATAGTGAGAAAATCCAAGGCAAAGAATATGGAACTGACCGCATGGAAATGCATGTGGATGGTGGGATGATTAAAAAGATGGGACAACACTGAAAAGCTAGGTCATCGATGGGGAAGTAAGAAGGAAGCACAAGGTAGAATGAGGAAGAAGACGATATAGAAGAAGTGAAATAAGGTGAGGATCAGAAAGGAGGAGAGGGAAACGGAGAAAATTATGCAAATGGGGGGAAACCAAAATGGGAGATATTCGACAAAGAGTGAGCAGTATCATAAATGTAAAGAGAAGCTGGAGGGAAGGAATGACACTAATTGGAAAAGATGTTGAGATGCGGTTGAGTTGATGACGAGAAAATAGAGAGAGGGTGTATGATGAAAATAGTGAAGAAATTGGCAAGGAAGAATGGAAGATGGAGAGGTGGCGAAGAAAAAGAGAGGAAGGGATATAAGAGGGAATGCCAGCGAAGGGATGTTAGGAGACGTCCTCTAATAATAATCAGAGGGAATAGAGGAAGGAAGGAATGAAGATAGAATGGAGGAGTTCAAAGACAAGGAACGAGGCCATGCAGAATGGGAAGGAGTGCTTTTTAGGAGAATTCCACCGATAATTATTAACGCAAAAATGAAAGATGATGATGAAACAATGTTAGGAGATGATCAATGGAAATGACGAGTAAGTATGGGGGTAGATATGTGGGAGAACTCTAGAAGATATAGTGGAAAGAGTAAAGAAAGGAGGGATAACGATGTATGTGAAGATGAAGGCGAGGAGAGGATGAAATGGATGAGAATGACAAGAGAAAGATGAAGAAACAAGACACGAAGTGAATGGGAAGCAACAATTAAATAAGATTACCAAGCGAGGGATGATGGAGACAGCAGGAAATGGTGTTTACGATAATGGAAGAGGATGTGGGAGGATGTGATGATGTGGAATGAAGAGAAAATGTGGATGGTGAGAATGCGTAATGGTGGGTGAGTGCAAGATGATGGATCATCCTTAAGAGGGACTCTTAAGTAAGATCGTCATGCCACAAGAGGAATTAAGTAAGATCACCAAACCGATAAAGTGACAATATGGAAGGAGAAAGACAACATTGTATTGGGTATAGGTGTGGAATGGTTGGTTGGAGCAGACGATTACGATAAGAGATGGGAGACAAAAGATGAGGAAGATATGATGGGAGGTGGAAGGGTCAGATGGAAAACCAATCTTAAGAGAAACTCTTAAGTAAGATTACCATGCGACGGGGATGGTTAAGTAGGATCGCCAAGCTGAAGAAGAAGAAGAATGATGAAAATATTGAGTGGTGTATACCAAAATGGAACAAGAGATGAAAGGAGGTGATAACAAGGAAACAAAGGAGTGTGACATGAATGGATGGAGAAACATATGCAATGTAAATGAAGAGTGTAAGGGAAATCCTTAATTGGGATACCCATGTGGTGGGAGTGATGATATCACAATATGATGTGGAAGAGGCAAAGTGAAAATTTGGGAGGAAATGAAAGGAAGGCACACAAAATAGTGAAAGGGGACAGAAAGGTAAAAAGGATGATGCGGGGATAAGTGGCAATGAGTGGAAATGAGGAGTGAATAGTAATGGATCAAAGTCATTGTTAAACATGTTGGGAGATATGAAGTTGTAAGATAATGAACTTGCCTTGAGAAGGATCCTTAAGTAGGATTCACAAACTGCCACGGCGATCAAGTAGAATTCACAAAATGAAAAGTGCATTCATGGATAAAAGATGACCTTGATGTGATTTTGATAAAATATGACCTTGATGAGATGAATGAAACATGTTTGTAGCAAGGGCATATAGGGAAACCATGCTTCAAACTAGATTGGAGATAAACAAGAAAGGTTACCACTCAGGGCATTGCACTTGCAGCTAATAGCAGGTGTTAACACATAATCAACGATAGTTAGTTATACCAAAAGATCATGAGGGAAATATGGATGAAAGATTCTCATAATCCTAATGTCGACAAGGACAAAAGGATTGGAGATGTAACTTGTACTTGGGAAGAAGGTTCTCTAAAGGTGGTGTTCCTTAAGTCTATGCCCCAGCTCTGGGAAAGGGAAAGAACAATAGAAGAAAGTTGATCAATGCGGGAAGCTTTCAATGTCAAAAAAAGAGTAGCCATCCTTCGAGGGTATGGTCTACTTTATATATAATATAGATGGCAAGAATAATATGTATGATATTCGTCCTTCGAGGGATCAGTCTATTTCTTATGATTTTGCTTTTTGAATTTGATTTTTGCATGCTTTTATTGTATTTTTCTTTTCTTTTTTTGTATGAACAGTTGTCCTTCAAGGGATCAATCTGTTTTTGATAACTTTGATTTTGTTTTTTATACATGGATTTTAGATTTACATGGGGGAGAGCTGGGGATAGCTAAGTAGACTACTTAGGAGGGGATAATGAATGTACAAGAGACACTCCTGGACCCTTTACATGACTAAAATATGAGAATGAGAGGGTGACAAATGTAATGATCATGGAGTTCTCACCAGATGGGAGAACTTATCCATAAGGAAAAATGCTATGGATAGAACCGTGATGTCCATATTTAAGGTCATGAGTAACAATGATGGTATACCACATAGTTCCAAATCATTACAATGATGCGGATGGAAGGGGAAAATGATTGAGGAACAATCTAAAGATATGACTAAGTGCTCATTTATAGATATGCTAACAATAGACTGGTCAGTAAGTGCATTGCATTAAGAGGCTCTATCTCTAGTTTACCACCGAGAGAAGAAAACATTAAAGTTATGACAACATGGGAGAATGTAAAGGATTAGATATGATAGATAAGCGATAAATAAAACTATGTCTTTAGGGAAGCAAAAATATGACCACAATGGTGAATTTTGATGAAAATAAATGGTGCCCCAAGAGATACACAAATATTGCCACAATGTTGGGCTTTAATGAAAATGGAAATATGGTCCCTCAATGGAAGGAAAAAATGGCGAGAAAAGTGGGCTTAATATGAGATGAATATTTAGACAAGATTAGATGAGATTGGATGAAGATGAGGAAAATAAAACACTTGTCGGGGAGCGAAGTCCCCTATTGACAAGGGATGTGTATAGATGATGTGCTCAAGGGTGAGGGAATGTTGCTCCCCAAATGAATTAAATGTGGAGGAGTGAAAGGATGTCAAAAGATTTTAGATGAGATTGTTCCGATTTGGATAGGATAAATGGTCGAAGACCATAAGTGTGTTTAGTAAGATAAGCGGTATTGATGGAAAATGGGGGACATTCCTTAGGAGGAATATTGTATGTAAGAGGGATATTAAGGGATTATTTGGATGGAGGAATCATAGGAGATTCGACAGATGAGATATGAATTGGATTCAATATAGATGGAGAAGGAACTTTCCCTAAATGAGGAAATCATCTTTCTCAATAAGATTGTGGACGATTATCTGAAAGGCCTTACAATGTTCAATTTCATGGCCCGGGGTATGATTATAAGTACAAGAACAAATAGGATTGAACAATGATGGATTTGGACCATAGGGATTAAAGGCTTTAATAGGAGGAAGTGTGATGGCAGATGTTCGAGTTAAATGTCGAAGGATATTTGTGTAAGACCCCATTGAAGTATCATGGGGAAGGTAACTCTTGTGGGTTTTGATTGGATATCTCAGTTTGGAGTTAGGAGAAAAAGTGGATGTAGATTGGATGGGTGAATTTTGTGTTTTGGAGGACAAATCAAATTTGGTTGAAGGATTGTATTGTTTGGATGTGGATTGATTGTGGCAAGATTTCGTAGATGGAGAAACTGATCTTAACATAGATGTTGTAGCATTGGATTGTTGAGAATGTTTACGAGGATGTGTAGGGGAATGTCGGGGATGTTTTCCCCAAGCCTTTGATCGAGAATATTTATTCCTAGTAGGTATGATAATAATCTTGACTAGAGGATTTGTGATGGTGGCATGGTTATTAATGGAAAAAATGTTCTAAAACAAGAGGAGGATGTTAATGGAGAAATGGGTGTTTCTATGATACGATTAATGAGATCTATGTGATATGTGGATTGTTTAGGTTTTGGTATGGAAAAATTTGATTTGGTGGAGGAAGAATATAAACCATCTTTGTTTGACTTGGGTGGAGTTGTTGATTCAATAGATGTTTCAAAGGGTATGGTTACGGATCGAGAATATTTTTTTGATGTCATAAATGCATTAGGTAAAGAATATTGTGTAGACCGAGTGTAGTGGCCACTAACAAGGATATAGGTAAAGATGTCAAGGTAGGGATAGGTGTATTTTTGGTATGATAGATATAGGAATAGTTGGGATAGATAGGGATGTATGCATATTTGGGATATTTGGAGATGTGGGTGAAGCGGTATGTATACTTAAAGCTGACATGGATGTGGTTAGGATCGTTGGTGAAGGTGGAATGGAAACATGTAAAGTAGTCAATCCTACGAAAGGGGATGTGGTATCTGATGGGGTAGACATGATAGGTAATGAAGTAGGTGTAGGATTAATGTCTGGTGTAGAAGTAGGTGGGACCGGTTGCTTCATAAATGTTTGAGGGGTAAGAATGATATATTTGCTAATGGGGTTGATGTCGGAAGTGGAGTTGTAAAGGTACACGTGGTAGAAATGAGTTTAGCTGGGATAGTTGTGAGTGAGGTAGGTATAGAAATAGGTGTATGTGAGGCAGATGTGGCTATGTGTGGATATCGGTGGGGCCACAATATGTGCTAGGGATGAATATGATGTGATAGATTGGGGTATGGTTGAAGTGGATGAAGTAGATGTTATATTTGGTTTTGATGTAGATGTGGCAAGGGTAGAAGGAGGTGTAGATTTAGGACAAGTAGCAAAAGTTGACATAGGTGTGATAGTTGTGGATGCGATAGGTTCTGAATAAGGAGTGGGCATAATGTCCATGGTAGGAACATGTGGTGTTGTTGATGAGATAGGATCTGGATTCATGGCGTTAACGGTGTAAGCATTTGATAATTGAGATGTAAAGGGGTTAACTTGATTTTTTGGTGAGTGATTAGATAAATATTGAATAGTGGAGCTATCGACTTGGATATCCCCTTGATTTATGAGTTGTTAGACATGATCTTTGAACGAATAACATTTCTAAATGTCATGACCTTTGACCCGATGATATTTACAATAGTGGGATTCATGATACCAAATAGGCTTGGCTTGCAAATTTTCCACAGTCGTATGGGAGGAAGTTGGATGGAGTTTACGACCATCAACTTGTCAAATACAGAACTATAGGATTCTCCTAAGGGAGTGTAGTTGATTGTTGGTTGAGGGGCTCATTGTTGAGGCCATGTGCTAGATATAGATGTGGATGAGGGATTAATAACCATAGCATTGGCCAAACCTTTAAATGTGTTATTATGTGTGAATTTAGTCGATTCGATTTTAGGTTTGGCCGATCTAAATTTAAGATAACCTTGTTCAATGGCATGGGTTTTGAGTTTGCGAGCCATTGTGAAAGCTTCGTTAAAGGTTTGGAATGATTGGATTTGCAAAGTAGAACCAAAGAACAAGGGAACCTCATGCATGTCGGCCTATCACCCAACGGATGTTGGCGCTCACCCAAGGCACGTGAGAGGTAGCCAAGTCTCTTGTTTATGTGAGTCTAGTAGAAAACATCATTCATGATCTTGACTTAGTGATTTAAAGGAAAAGTAAGACATGCAAGAACCATAGAGCTCAGAATGGCTTCTATACCCTTACAGTCATTCCGAATAGTGAGCGCTCAATAGATTTAATAGAACTTAAATAGTAACAAACCAGAAAGAGACTTTAGCATTTATTTATGGTTCATGAACATACAAGAACAAGGATCATAAAGGAAACATGCAGATGATAGTAGTAAAGATATCTTGATTCAACACATTTGGTAACCTTATCATATTCATTCAATGCTTAATACAAAATATCACAAACTGAAGACCACAGTCATGCATCATATCTGGATCTATATATGTAGGTTCTCAAAATAAAATTTACATCCCAAGCCCTCAGTACATTCTTCCCTATATTCATCTACCCAAGTTCATTAGAGTCCTTGCAAAATTCTACAAAGCTATGCTCTCTAATTTGTCTCTCTTGATTGATCGCTTTCTAACAATCATCTATCAATCATCATTTTTCTTGACTATGGGTGTTTGTATAAATAGGCATCTAAAGTGCCAACTCACTCTTTTATAGCCTCAGATCTGGCGCCAAGTGTCAAAGTGTGGATCTCCCTGGGCGCATGCTTCTCCAGCCTGCGCTCACCACTCCTTGCCATGATGGGCTTTTAGAATCTTCTAATCGCAGAGCATATTCCTTCCAGGCCACCCTATCGCCAGGATGGCACCTTATCCACTGGGTCACGTTTTTCATGTGTTCTACCCGATAGGTCAAAAATGGCTAAGTCCCAGATTCTGCTCCATGGGCATGCATCCCAGGTTCTACAAAACCCTTCTTAAACCTTGCTGCCTTATCTTGCGTGCTTCCTCCAACCGTGCATGCTTATGTGCCTTCATGACTTGGTAGTTATTTCAGGGGCCCAACATCACCCCACACTTCACCTGTTCTCCGCCCTCGGAAACCTTCTCAAAGAATAGAATAAATTGGCAAGGCTTTGCCTTGGGAAAGAATGAAGGGAAAAACAAAGAATGGGGGAGAGAAAGAAAAAGGGAATTGTGTTATCTAAAGAAGTAAGAGGGGAAAATTTTGTCTTAGGTCGCCTCAGATTATCCATATGTCGACTTTCATCATGTGCCCTCCGGAAAATCACCGACTAACGTGCTCACCTCATCAAAATTTAATCCTTCCCCTTGCATGCTCAAGGTCTCCACAACTGTTTCCAACTCCTTGCCCATATCTTCCAGGGCATCCATTCTCCTTGTGATTAAAGGGTATAGCTCCTTAAGCTGGTTTTTTATTGAGCCCCATAGGATCTCAATAGCCTCTGAATTTTTCTCTACCTTGGCCAGGATCTTTTCCCTCTCGCCCTATTGCTCTTGTTCTTCTCCCTGAATTCTTTTAGTTCTACTTCTTCTTTGGCAACAACATGCTTGCCACTTTGTCCCGGTCCACACAATGGTCGTATGCGATCCTGATTGGGAAGTGATTTTTATATCAGCAAGAACCTTGTTGTACTCGCTATAAGCGCGATGACCTTTAGCTTGTCTTCCTTCTCCAAGCACGTAGCTACTTCTTCTACAAACTCTAAGGCCAGGGGTTTCCTTTCCATGGTGAGGATCCGAGTCAAATCTTCCAGGCATTCCAGGGAAGAACCATACTTCTACGGGAGGGGTTAGGTCCAGATGCTTCAAGATAATTGCATTTGAAATAAGCTCCACCTTCTTATGAACTTCACGCACTTTGCCCTTTTCCTCCTTTAACTCACACTGCAACTGGGCGCTGATCAATTTCTCTTGACTGAGCCCTTTGTCAACTCAGCTAGCTCTTCCTCCCTTTTCTCCAATAAATCCTCCAGGACTTTGACCCTATCATTCCTGCCAAAGAGCCTAGCTTCCACTTCTACGGAGACCTTATTGAGCGCATTGCACACTTTCTCATCTGAAATTTGTTGTGCATTTATAATGGGGTTGTCTCCCTTTGTATTAGGTAGAGTTATTACCGCCCCATGGCTTACCTCAAATTCAGGTTCATCAAGGTGGGAATCAAAAGCCCATGAGAGCATTTTCCTTGTCCGCGGGTATCCACCCTCAGGATCAAAGGATTCCATCGTTGTGAGTTCATTTTTGGGCACGGTACTCTGGAAGCACATGCATAACACTTTGTTGGGGTCATTTACATAACCCATCATCCTTTCTCCTTCTGCACACTTACTCCCCATACGCGTGCCCTTAGGAAACAATTACTGTTAGAATGGGACCTTTAGTATTGCCGTGACTTCTCTCCCTGCTCTCTTCCTTGAACTCATCTAGCACAAGCTCCACGTTGCACTCCAACTCTTTATCGACCAAGGCCTTAATAATATTTTCAGCCTCCCTTTCGCCTTCTCATTCACCTCCTCCTCCGTGAGCTTGGGCATACTTGGCTCTTTTGTACTAGCCTCCTCGCTCCTCTCTCTATCCTCGGTGCCCTCCTCCTCCTGGACATCCTTCCTACGCGTGAAGATGAATTCGCTCTTTGCCTCCTCTCCATCTTCTTCCCCTGAGTCGTGCACCTCAATCATAGGTGGTTCCGATTACCTCAGTTCTTCTTCTTCATCTTCATCTTCCTCACCCTTATAGGTGCTCAAGCTTTCTGTTTGCTCCGACTCTCGATTCTTCCATCTTCTTCTCCTCTTCCCTGGCTAGAGATTCTGGTGTAGGGGATGCGGTCCTTTCTTCTTCAGATGACTCTTCTTTAGTTGGTGGCTTTTCTGGCTCTGGGGTATTCTCTTTGACCATAGTTCTCTTCTTTTTGCGGATGTATGTACTTGGTCAGGGGTACCTACAACTTTTTTTCCACCAACCTTGGCTCCTTCTCCTGTTCTTCCCTTTCCTTTCTCTTAGTCACGGGCCTTCTCCTTCCAATAGGGTCCTTAGGAATTGACACTTCGATTTCCAGAGATGCGCCTTTTCAAATTTGGTCCCGATGCAAAGGTATATCCTGGCCGCATCCTTTCCAGCAATTGGCAATGTTAGAGGTCTCATCATGTGCACCTCATGTGAAACGTACCTCTCAACGTATGCACACTTGCCAGGGTACACCAACCCTTTCCGCATCTCTCTATGCTCTCTGGTCAAGGTTACTTAGATCGAGATCTAGTTTCTTAGATTCCTTGAATCTATTTAACCCTTCCTGAAATTATTGGGCTATGAAGGAAAAGGGGAGCTTGCACCAAGGGCTCCACAGCCATCTCTGTTAACAAAAATCTTCCAATGTAGAAGTGTTGGTACACCACAAACTCGCTTCTCTCCTTTGGTGGTCATTTGGAAGTTGTTCAGAATTCACCATTCTGCCCCCGAATGTGTTCCTAAGCACGTATACCACTTATCCAGCGCGCCTTATGAACTCGATGTCATCGATCTCATAGGTGTATTTTTCAAACCTCTTCGTGGGTGAAGGGTCTTCATCAGGGTATTCCCAAACAAATTTTCGGATGCATCTGGCACTCCAATTTCTGAGAACACTATGGTTAACAGAATATTGCCAAATTGGATCTTATTTCCTTCCTCCGCGCTGTTGATGATCTCATCCACAATGTACGTGGATAGGTTGTAGATGGTGCCCTCCAAAATCTTTCTACAAACATTTAACCAGGGCTTGTTCACCTAGGTCCATCTTTCTTGTCCATTCAACTTTCATGATGAGGTGCATACCATCTTCATTACTGGGTCACTAATGTCTGAGATGTCAAAATATCTCGACCCCTTCTTGTACTCATAAGCTGCGACGGTCTCCTTGATTGCTTCCTCATCATGGAGGTCATCCTCCAAGTTGTCCCCTTCACAGATTAGGCCTGTGAAGCATGATATTAGTTAGGGCATTATTCACATTTCGCCCTACGAAATGGAAGAAGTCCTCATGGATGCACGTCATCAACCATTGGTATAAGCGCTCAGGCTTCCCAAGTATGGCAGCTCATAAAGCTTGCAATAGTCCTACCTTCTCCATTTTGATCTTGACCTCGTCACTGTAAATCAGCAACCCATCTGATGTTCTTTTATTTGTTGGGCGCACCAACTCTAGTGTATCTCTTTTCAATTGTGCTTGACTAATGGTTGTAATCACTTACTGTCATCTTCTCTGGTGTGACTCCCATTCTTTCCCTAGTAAAACTCCATCTGGGTATTGCATTTTGAATACCATTCCTCATTTGTATCTGTAGGTATTTCTTCTTGTTTGCGTTTACCCTTGCCTTTGCCTTTTTCCTTCTTAGATGTTTCTGCTTGTTTCTTGGTTGGCTTAGTAAATGTCATCTCGCACTTTGCTTTCATTCAATTTTAGATCTCAAACTGGCGAATAATTTCTCTTACGTCCCGTGCCCTAAAACTCAAACCCTAACCCAAATTTCTTTTTACCTCACGACGCTTCTTCACAATACTTCCTATGTCCGTGAGTTTATTTTTGCTCTAGTTCGTAGATCAAACGGACCGCTTACGCTGAGTTCTGGTAATTTTTCTTCACATGAATCACTCTTGAAACCCTAGTTCTCAAAAATAGAACTCTTCTTCGTATGCACAAAGTGAAATAATGAAGTGTCCACCCTTCTATTTATAGTTTTTCTTGCTTTTACGCATTAAAGGCTATACCACCTACCACCGTACGATAAGTACTTAATGCATTTTTCAAACAAAACCCGACTTCAGCACCCTTACTCACATGCCCAATCCTTGCATGGACAAATTTCCCAACCTTCTAGCATGCAATCAATCCATCTTGATAGAAGACTCTTGCATGTGCATCGTCACAGGCCGAAGGCACTTCTTTTGTCCTCATGACTCTTGCTTTCACCTACCTTGTGTTGTTTCTGTGCTTTCTCCTTTGTACGTGTATTTCCAATGTAGCCTTATCTTGCCACCAATCTTCCTTTTCCACCTATGCATCTTTTCAACAAGGCCACTCAATTGATTTACCAACACAATCCTCCTGGCAATTTATCCATGCTTCCCTTTTCTCTTCACCCCACACTAAAATGATGTGCGGTCCTCTACGCATTCATAACTCCAAAATTAATAAGGTTACTGGTGCCCAAGGCACAAAACAAGACAACAACATGAAAGGGAAACACATGAAAGGAAAAACATAAAGGAAATTCTAAACTAACTGGAAAAACTACCTTATTTACAAACACCAAGAAGCCTTATTTATAGTAGGGCTTTAGCCTACTCCCATTGAAGTGTCCAGGTAATCTTGTCCCATCCATGCTTGTAACTGGCATGCGCCTGAATCAAGGATGTATGAGATTACATAAGGACCCAACCAATGGACTTTCAACTTCCCAGGATGGCACAAAATTTTGAATCATATAAGCAACACCATCTGCCCAACCTCAAATTTCTTATTTTTAATATGTCGATCATGTCATGCCTTTTGCTTAGATTTTTCATTTTTCCGGCTCCACTTGGCTAATGAGCACCTTTCATCCAGCTTCATCAATTCATCAATTCTTTCTTCCAAAGCACTTTTTATCATCCAACCCTCCGCACGCGCTATATGCAGCGATGGTAACATAAACTCAACCGGTAGGACTGCTTCCATGCCAAACACCAATTGAAATGGTGTGGCTTTGTTCAATATTTTGTAGGTTGTTCTGTACGCCCAAAGAATGGTTGATACCTTATCATCCTAGTCCTACCTACCAACATCACATATCTTAGTCAATGTGTGACTAAGTATCTTGTTAAATGCCTCTGCAGTTCCATTTGCCTGAGGGTGATAAGGAGTAGTTTTGTGATGGGCTACCATGAATTTCTGCTAACAGAATCCTGATGGTTTCATTTAGAAAGTGAGTACCTCTATCACTTGTCAAGCTTAATGGGCATCCATACCTATTGATTATGTTTTCCCATAAGAATCTAATAGATTGTAGCTATAGTACAATCCTTAGTGGGTGTTGCCTCTTCCCACCTTGTCAAATAATCAATACAAGTAATGATATACCGTGAGCTAGTCCTTCGCGCCACTGGTGAGATTGGCCCAACAAAGTCTATATCCCACTTCTCAAATGGTTCCATCCTGGGTATTGGTTATAAGGGCATTTCATCCCTTTTTCTAGGTTTGCCAAGGCACTGGTAATGGTCACAGCCTTGCAAAATTCAATGCAATCTCGATGAATCGATCTCCCACCATAGCCCTGCGAGTATAACCTTTCATGTGGTTGAATTTCCCACATAGTGTCCTCCTGCAATCCCACCATGTGCTTCCTCCATTATAGTGACGTGCTCATGTTCCACACACGCACATCAGTGTAAAACCTCATCATAACCCATCTTATACAAATCTCCATTGATTAACATGTAGGGCATGGCGCGTATGGCTAACTTCTTTCTCTCCAATGCTTTCATTCCTTCAGGTGCCACACCTTCCTTAAGAAATATTGCAATCTCCTCTAAATCTGAGGGCGCGTGCCACAATTTGAATAGTTACGCATCTAGCATATAGTTTCCTCGATGCTACGTGTCCTCCCTAAATTAATTCTTGATAAATGATATGGCCCATGATTGTTCTTTCCAAGTTTCACCACTATTGTGAACTCAAATTCTTGAAATAAGAGTACCCAACGACATATGCACCTTGAAAACTGACTTTGTTCACTAAGTATTTCAAGGCCATATGGTCAGTGTAAAATATAAAAGGAGTTGCCAGTAGATATTTTCTAAACTTATGAAGCATGTAGATCATTGACAATGCCTCGTGCTCAGTCGTTGTATAATTCTACTCTGTTGGTGTCAACTTCCTACTCAAAAACACAAGGGGTGATCAACAATTCCCTCACCTGGTTGTGCAAGAATGGCTCCAATTTCTGTACCAGAGGCATCCACGTGGACATGGAAAGGCTTATCCCAAGAAGGGAATCACAAAATAAGCGCGGTGACAAGCTTATCCTTTAAAGTGTCAAATGCCTCCTGATGCACCTCTCCCCACTGAAAGGCACTTTTATGTCTAAGTAATATTTCTAAAGGCGTGGTGATCTTGGCATACCCTTTAATGAACTTTCTGTAGTACCCAGTGTGCCCAAGAAATCCACGCATGATGCTTTGGCTAGTAGGTTCCCCTAATCCCACAATAACTACAACCTTGGCAGGATCAACCAACAAGCCTTCTTTACATATGATATGCCCCAACAACATCCCAAATGGAGTTGTAAAGACACATTTCTTAATGTTGAGGGATATCCTCAACTGTCGACATCTTTCAAACATCAACCTTAAGTTATCACAATGGTCCCTGACCAACCCATACACCATCTAATCATCCAAATAGACCTGAAGAAACTTATGGATGAAATCCTGAAATGCTTGCACCACTATGCGTGAAAACACAACAGGTGCATTTTTCAACCCAAAGGGCATGACCATGTATGCAAAACTTCCCCATTTGGTGGCGAAAGTTTTCTTCTCTAGTCCTCTTTTGCAATCCTTACCTGGTGGTATCCCGAAAATCCATCCGTGAAGGAATAGACCTCACGCCCAGTGACTCCCTCCAAAATTTCTTCAGTGAAGGGGGTCGAAAAGGATCTATAATACAAACAACATTCAACTCCCTATAATCCACACATATCCTAATCCTCCCATCCTTCTTTATGTTGATCACCATTGGACTTATCCATTCTGATTCTTCTACAACTTCAATGATACCAGATGCTATCATTTTGTCTAACTCTTCCTTTACCTTCATGCAAATGGGGATTCATCTGGTAGGGTCTCTTCCTAACCGGGCACACCATCCTTCAACTTTATCCTCATTTCCCCCAAGGAATGGTGGACACCTTTTAGCTCATGGTACCTGCATGGGAATAAATCCTCAAATTCGCAAAGATCGATGATCTTAGATACTTCCTTTTCTGACTAGTAGTCTCCAATGATAACTTCCTTGGGCTCTTCTTCTAAGCCGATGTTAACCTTTTTGGTCTTTAGTGGTTCATGATACGCGCGCACACATGCATCCACACTATCCACTACTCCACGTGCGTCCCCGACCAAATGGTCAACATCCAACCCTTCTAACTTCTCCATCAATCACGTATACCAACTTTCCTTTTTCTTTTTCAGCACACACACGCTCAAACTGTATATCTTCTGCTTCCTCTTCTTCAAAACGTGCCTCCAAACTAGGTTCACCAAGTAAATCCAGTAGCCTATCTTCTGCCATGGCACTATCCCCCAGAGTAAGGCGCTTGACAACCTACAACGCCCTATCAACTGGTGGCTTGGTACTTCGATATTCAAAGGTGTGAACAAGATCAACCGCTACCTCGTGCCAATTCCCTGTCTAGCAGCAAGTCTCAGAGTGTATGTACCAAGCGTGCGCATAACCATGTAGTGTAGAATACAAATTTTGCACCCAAAGGGATGGTGGTAAAGCTTCTGTGCCTTCTCCCCTAGACCTCTCACACACCTGGATATGGGAAGAGGCGGGTTCATTTCCATTGTAATCCTTGATAGTGGTGGGTACATTGCTTCTAGAGAATCGAATAGAGAGTGCAATTCTAACCTCATCCCATTCCAACAGGTTCTCGCAATGTGTAGACCACCACCTTGTTGTTGTGCCTAAAAACATAACTCAGCATCCCACATCACTCATCCTCCTTCCACTGAGCTTCCATTTCTTTCAAAAAGACCTCAGGGTATGCATCTCCAGAATACTTAGTTATTTTCTTTCCTCCTGTGCGCCCAAACGTATGTGCCTTTGTTACCTTGGTCACCGACCCTCTTAGATGTCATCCAACCAATTCATAGGTCCCATGCACCCAATTATCACATGCTATACTGGTGGTATCACTGATAGACTGAGCATCATCAAACTAGATGACTCCCTCTGTAGGATGGATTGTCTCTGGATCTCTTATTGAGTGCACATATATTCTGTCCAGGACTTCCTCTCCTAGGGGTTCAGTATAGGGTGTGGAATTTCCATCAGCAAGGGGTATAATGACCCACTCCTCCTTATTTTCAAATCTTATGTATCCCTTGTTAAACTAGAGATCTGCATTGTTCTTATAGCACCAAGGGTGCCCAAGTAATGCTGGGAAATTATCTTACCTCAGCGAGTGCCAAGACTTCAAAGTCCCCAGTAAACTTAGCTCCTGAATGGTAATGGCCGCATCCTTCAAGACACCTATGGGCATTGCCTTTGTTTTATTTTCCATATACAACACATTCGAGGATGGCCATAATGCAGGCCTTCCCATCTAATGCCATGCATCCAAGGTGAGAACGTTGACCTTACGCACTTGTATCAATGAGGATATTACTGAGCACCATCCATCCACCACTGCATTCAATGTGATCTCCTTGTCATAATCAAGGCTATGAGGGGGAAGGTTTACATGTAAGACTTGCCTCTCGCACTCTTCTCCGCATGCAGGTACCTTCTCTCTCAACCATGCTCCTAGCAAGGGAATAACATTCTCTTGCCTTATCATTTTACACACTTCCTTAACTTCATCCAGGTCATCCTTTGGTGCCTCCACAGTCCTTCTTTGCTCCTCTTTTCTAGTCTTCTCTTTTAGACACTGGATCTCTCCTTGTAAGCTTTGAATGACATCCATGGTTTCCTGGTAGACTTCCTTCTGATGAGCAGGGTTTGGATACTTCCCATGCACTACCTCTTCCCTTGAAACCAAAGTCCTTTGCCTAGGTACCTCCTTCGTTAGACTCTACTCTTGTTGTCACCATAATAGGCTCTAAATTTGACTCACACATTACCCGTGGGAGCCATTGTGTGTCAGCCTTCTTAATACTTACCATGGCAGTTCCCTTGTCCTTCCGGTGCTGTTGGCTCATATGTTCATATAACTCTGGGCACTCCTCATACTTATGTTTTTTCCACACCATGAGCACTGTAGAAGCTCTGGGCACTCGCGCTTATAGTGGTCTGTGGATCCACAATTAAAACAGGTTCCACGTGGGAACTCACTTCTTCCTCCATGGTTACCATGACACGAATCCTCCGTGAAATCCCCTTCCACGTGCCTCCTCCATCTGCGCTCTTCATACCAATGCTCATCTCCTTGGAATTGCTAGCAAGACTAGTCTGGCACACACAAGATCAAAAGGAGTCATGAATCTAGAGGTTCAATCAGCCTACAATCCTTGGTGTCATGCGATGTGGATGGTACAGATCTTTAATAGCAAGATACATTCTAATGGATCGCGTTGTAGGAAGAGGGCACCTACTTGCGTCATGGTCCCCATGACATATATTTCACAATCTACCACCATGTGCGCGTATCCTTTCCGAGTGCATATTCCTCCATTATATTTTTTGTGTGCCCTCTATGTCACAATCTATACACCACATCCCACCATGAGTCTCTCGGAACCGTGTTTTAGATAACTTCTCCAGCTGCTTAGCCATGGCAGTGATCCGAGCCTCCAGAAATGGGCTAACACCAGTGTCAACACTCCCAACTAGCCTCAACGCACAGAAGCAGCTTCCAACGCCTCGCGTGGGTCTGTGAATGTTTTATGAGACAAGGCCCTCCTAAAGGGTGTGATCAACCCTCCAACAAACCACTGAGCATGTTGTGAAGGGTGAATATCATAAGATAATTTAGATAGAAGAGTTTTAAAGCGCATGCATCATACTCCCACACACTCTCTACCATTCCTTGTTGGATTTCCTTGAGAGAGCTGATGCTCTTCTGCTCAAACTCAAGTATGTGGAACTCCGCTAGGAATGCATTCTTCAATGTAGTGTAATCCATAACCATTTGATGGGGTCATATTTTCTATACCAGCTATGCGCGTGCATCCTTGCAATGTCATTGCAAATTGACCGGCCTTCCGCTCTAGGGTTGTGATCCCCTTCGCGTGCCATAGCATCTCACACTTATGTACATGCTCTGCAGCATCTTTTATACCTCGGTAATCTGGTAAGTGTAGTGACATCTCAAAGAAAACTTGAGGGGGTGGCTGGGGTCCTTGTCCTCCTGATCCGGTTCCTTGATTCCCTCTTGTGTTTCCTCCTCCTCCAGACCCACTAGATTCCACCCCCAGATCCACCACTTCCACCCTCCAAATCCCGATCAACGTTGGATTCCCAACAAGGGGCTGGTTGTGTCTAAGTGTTCCCAACATCCCACTAAATTTTGCGCCCATAGATATGTGAGATTGAACCATTGCCGATTGTGTATTTCCACCACTACACACACACTCCCAAAGCCTTGTGAATTTGTCCCTTGTCAAAAATACCTCCAAATACTGGTATAGTGTGTGTAGCCATAGAATTAGTAAATGAAAAATTGTACCTCTAAATGCGCGATCGGTTATTCACACCGATATCAACCGAATTACTAATACTCCTCCCTTGATCTAAAAACCAAGCGCCAAGGTTTGGTCACTAGGTGGATTCAGATGCGTGCCAATGACTCTTCCTTCTCCATGTGATGAACTCTCATCAGAAGCCGAGGGGTTTTCTCTCGCACTTTCCAAGATGGGGTAGCATAGATTGCTCAAGTTCCACTTTTCTATGTGAACCTCAACTCCTTTCCACCATGTCTACCTCCATAAGTCCAACCCACTTGCAGCCCCACATTGTCTATCAATCTCCCTTTCACGCACTTCATTATACTTGAGTCGCCTCTCCTCTCTTTCCTTTTCAGTCATTATATCAACCATCTTCCTCCACCCTAGCTTCCTCGCCTAGCACTCAAAAGGTTTAGCCGGCCATTGGAAATGCCTCTAAACTCATGGTTATGATCAAGATTTTGATTGCTAAGGGAATAGCACACAAATGATCCTCTGGGCTCCCACAAAAATTCAAACTCAGCAACTTCCGGGAAAGAATACGTGGAAATTGCGTATTCCAGAGTGTAGCTAGCCAACACTCCCTTCCACCAATGATCTACAACACGGTCCACGTCATATCAACATCTTGTAAGATTTGGTATGTTTCTTGGGTCCAAGGGCGTGATTTATAATACCACCTCGATCTAGATGCATATGCCGAGAGCCATTCATATAGCTCTACCGGGAAACAACAGAAGAAGGTTTCGTACAACTCATGATAGAGGTTGTCTTCCACCCATCTTCGTACATCAAACTCAGGTCCAGTATTGAATCTCTGAGAAAATTCATCCTCCGTGCTTTTAAACCAATCTTCAACACCTTCTAGGGTTAAATGCTCCATCATCACTTATTACATAGATCATGATGTATGCCATGTTCCACTACAACTTCAAAAAGAGGTCCCGGCAATGGAACCAAGATGTAGTCATTTTTACACCCACCAAAGAACAAGGGAACCTCATGCACATGCACTGGCCTATCACCCAGCGGGTGCTAGGTGCTCACCCGAGGCATGCGAGAGGGAGCCGAGTCTCTCCTTTATGTGAGTCTAGTGGAAAACATCATTCATGATCTTGACTTAGTGATTTAAAGGAAAAGTAAGACATGTAAGAGCCATAGAGCTCAGAATGGATTCTAGACCCTTACAGTCATTCCAAATAGAGAGCGCTCAACAGATTTAATAGAACTTAAATAGTAACAAACCCAGAAAGAGATTTAAGCATTTATTTATGGTTCATGAACATACAAGAACAAAGATCATAAAGGAAAGATGCAAGATGATAGTAGTAAAGATATCTTGATTCAATATATTTGGTAACCTTATCATATTCATTCAATGCTTAATACAAAAGTATCACATAATGGATAGACCACAATCATGCATCATATCTGGATCCATACATGTAGGTTCTCAAAACAAAATTTACATCCCAAGCCCTCAAGTACATCCTTCCTATATTCATCTACCCAAGTTCATTAGAGACCTTGCAAAGTAATTCTACAGAGCTCCATGCTTTCTAATTTGTCTCTCTTGATTGATTGATTGATCCATCCAATCATCTATCCATCCATCTATCCATCATTTTATCTACTGGGCATGTGTATATATAGGCATCTGAAGTGCCAAAAAACTCTTCTGCAGCCTCAGATCTGGCGCCAAGTGTCAAAGTGTGGATCTCCCTAGGCGCATGCTTCTCCAGGCCTGCGCTCACCACTCCTTGCCATGATGAGCTTTTAGAATCTTCTCTCGCAAAGCATATTCCTTCCAAGCCACCCTGTCGCTAGGCTGGAACCTTATCCACTTGGGTCACGCTTTTCATGAGTTCTACCTGATAGGTCAAAAATGGCTAAGTCCCAGATTCTACTCCATGGGCGCGTATCCCAGGTTCTACAAAACCCTTCTTAAACCCCTACTGTGCACCTTATCTTGCATGCGCTTATGCACCTTCATGACTTGGTGGTTATTTGGGGCCTAACAATAGGTCGGTGATAGTGGTTTGCATGCGATATTGATTGAAAAGTGTTCTAAGAATAGTTGCGCAAGCTAGGTGAAAGAGAATATGGAATGTTGCAGGATATTGTTGTACCTCAATCAATGTGGGACAGACAAAGACATAGGAAAGTACGAAGAAGTAGATTGTGATCATGCGTAATAAAACAACATGCATGTTTAAATGCGTAGAGATGTTGTGGGATTTTCCTTGTTATTGAACTTAGTAAACGTGAGAAGTTTCCAATGCGGAGGGTAGGGTTTGATTGGAACCGATGGATGAATCAGTTCTTTACAGATTTGTTCATATGATAATACATCTTTGGGTGTCAAGGTAAGAGCTTCTAAACTGGTCAACCGATTCATTAAAGTGTGAATTGGATCATTTGACATGATGTTAGGTTGCAATTGGATTGGTTGTGTGGTTTGAAAAGTAGTTTGATAAGGTGAATGACATGTTTGCAGATGTGTGGGTGTTTGGTGAATTGTTTGATAAGGTGGTTGATAAGTTTATGGATAGGATGTTTTCGGAATCGTTTGATAAGATTGTTGATAAACTTGTAGATGTGTGGATATTTGGGAGTTGTTTGGTAGGTATTAACATGCATCATGGATTGAGATTATTACAGGTTGATGTTGATTAATAAGGAAAGGATGTGTTTGTTGAAGTTGGGTAGGTTGTTGTTGTACATGATAAGTAGGAATATGAGGGTTAAGGGGTTGAGACGATCAAGCACACGATGGGTAGGCGAAGGTATTCAGAGGTTGAGATTTTTATGGGAATACTTGTAGTAGATGAAATAAAATTGTCAAAATAGGATGTGGGTGGAATGTGATCTACCAATTTAGGAGATTGGGAGAATCAAGAGATTGTGGGGGATTTAGGAAATATGGAATCATATGTGGGATTAAGAGGTTGTCTGCGAGTTTTGAAAGGAGCCGGAGATGGTGGTGTGGTTGGTTGAGGAAGATGTCCTTGATAAGGGATTTTAGGATTGGTTTCAAGGTCGAAATGATTATGGATGAGACGGTCCTCAAGAAGCAAGGTCATGGAGACTGGAGGTTGGGTAACTGAAGGCGTGGTTTTGAGTTTAGAATCTTGTTGGGTGATATCATTAGGAAAAGTAATGTCATTGGGTGAAGTGGATTGCAGCGTTGTTTTGATTTGAGAGAGAGTAACAATAGATTTGAAATAGAGAAACATTTGTCTATGAAATTTGTTAATAAACAAATCAAACAATAGTTTTTTAATTAGCATGATTAATTACGAGATGTGAAAATAAAAATTAAAGTGGATAATGAAGGTGCTAGAGAATGGAAGTCTAAGGTTGGTTTCAGGTAGTTTTGGCTTCGAAATATTCGAGATGGTTTCTGTTGGGTGTTCAAGTCCCAATCAGTTAACCAAGTGAGAGGAATGTTTTGATGTGTTAATTATGTTTGTGCAGTTTCAGGCAGTGTGTGATAAGTGAAATGCAGAGAGTTAGACCCCTATTTAAGATATGTGTTCAAATAGGATTTAAAAGAAAGGTTCCTTTTAAGCCAAAAATTAATTTGACATTTAATGTAGACATTCACTAAAAGGGAAAGTTCAATGCAAAAAAGAGAAAATAGAGAAAAAATGAGAAAACCTAGAGAACGCTTTTCCTGGTTATTTGATTGCACTCTGATGATGGCATATTTGAAAGTGCCAATCGGTGGTATAGAACACCTAGGTACCCTAAAATGGAACCGTTTACGATTGTAGATGAGGTCGATAAAAAAATTCACAATGTGTTTGATTTCAATATTGGTCTTTGACAGCGTTATTTTATGATCGCAACATTGTGCGGGTTTTGTAGATTTCACCTGCAAGAGAGAATAGATGTAATTAGCTGGTGTAATTAAGACAAAAGGCATAAATTTCGTAAGTATTTTGTTTACAACACGTGTCATCTAACAAAGTAAAATAATTCTAATAAAATCATAACTTAGCACTCCTCTTTTATTATATGAAAATTAATTGATAAACTATTATCTAAGGAATAAACTATAAAGTGACAAATGACAAAATGAATGATAAAAGAGATTATGACTTATGGAACATATTACGAATTATATAAAGACGCTGAACTATGGACAAATTAAAGAGAAAATAATAATAAAGGTTATCTAAATAATGAAGCAAAGCATCATGCCCTAAACAACAATAGTACCGATTGGTGAGATAAATGATCACTAAGATACCTAGAAGCAAAAAAAATGTTTTGATGAAGGATATATTTGAATGTAATTGATCAAAAATGGATATACGTAGGTAGATAATGTCAGACCATTTTATTTAATGTGGTTTATGTATATACATATAAAATTCCAATTATATTGCACTTATCCAATTAGTATATATAGATCTAATTGTATATAAACGGTGGGATTAATATTTATATGAATAGATTATAGATATCAACTGAAACTTACAGCCACCGAAAAGAGCTAAACCATCGGCAAATTTTCATTTGACAGGAAACTATAATTTGACAGGCCTGGTTGGAAAGCATTAAAAAATAGATCAAATCTTGCTTTTAGGAAAAGCAACAAAATTTGAATTGGTGTTAGGAAGACCTACTGCACATGGACGTGTCTCTTCACCTACGAAAGCCTGCGTGAAGTTGAAAGATGAAAACATTGGGATGCATCAATTACCAGAATGTAATAGACATCCCACCGAACCAAGCACTAAGGAGCACTCGACGTGGGCGAATGGGGGAGAGGTGGAGCTTTATAAAATTTTCGTCAATTGCGGATTAGTTTAAATCGATGGCCGATTATTTTGAATCCCATTGTACATGAATTCAATATTTTTGAGGATATAGCTTAGCAGCTGTGTGGTGATAGATTGTGGGTTCGACCTGAATGCATGTACATATGGCACTTCACATGTGCGATGGCATAATGGGAATCACATAAATTTTAAACAAGAAATATACACTTAGCTACAGTAAATCAAAAACTATTTATAAATATATATTAAAGTTCTAAAACCATTCTATGTACCAAGAGATTATACAATCACGACCCCAAAAGGCCTGCGTGAATTTAAACCTGAGCTTCAAGAAGCGAAATCTTCTGAGTGTGAACTGAAAGGTGAAGGGAGGTGAAAACAGGACTAAGGATTTGTAGAAGGAAGTGAGTAGAGGAGAGAATATATCTACGTTGGGGATGGGAAAGAGTGTGGGGATAGGAGCGAGGTGGCTCGCTGAGGGATGGAGTATCGAGTGATGAGTTAGAGTGGAGTGGAAAGGATACGAGCTTGGCGGGAGTTTGAGTAGAATGGACGTGGGTGGCTCAATGTTGTGTTGCAGTTCGGATAATGTGGTGGGGAAGTTGAATAGGTGTAGGAGTATGTTGGAAGAAGAGGAGAACTCAGATGTGGGAGTCGGTGTGTTGGTCCGAAAATCTATCGCGAGAGCAGATCTATGGATAGACGATCCAACAAAGGTGTGCAGGCATAGCCCCTCTTTGAGACAAAGAAAGTTAAATCGGCTTATTGTTATTCTACCACAGTAAATCATGCAAGTCTCACAATATTCTCGCTTTGGGGTTTGGGATCTCATCCCAAGATAGGAGTTTCCAACTACGAAAAGAAAGGAATGAAGGGAAAGATGAAGAAATGATAGGTTCGAAGGGAGAAAAGAAATGAATTCCAAAGTAGAAAGGTCAGAGGGTTTATGTTTTGGGATTGGTAATAAATGGAGCCAAACCTACTTGCATAAACGAACAAAGCAATACTGATGAGCAAATGACAAAAAGTAGAGATAGATCTAACAGAATAAACATACAGATCTAACATAAGAAAGGTCTGATGCATAACACATGTATTCAGCACAAAGTCTCAATATTTGTATTAATATTTTCTTCTGTTACAAAAAGTACAAAGCCTTTTCTTCTCACTTCTATTTTTTATCTAAAAATGTCCACCACTACGAATACAACAAATATTCAAGTATATATAGAAGGAGAAGGAAGGAGAAGACAAAAATAAAACAACAACTAATTACAAAATATCTAAAAGTCAACTGTTGACTTTAGGCAACTTGGTGGATAACAACATCCCATGGTGCAACATGGATGATGTCATCATTTGTGCCAACATAATTTTAAATATTACAAAAAGAAAGCCAAGAGGAGGAAGGCTATTCATCGTCGTCCCACCTGAAAGGGAGTATCCTGCTTCTGCTCAGGAGAGGCAATGTGGAATTGGGCCCGTACTCCATGAATTTGCTGATCATTGGCTGGAGTTGATCCTGTGTAGGACCCTTGGTGTGATCGCCAATGACTTCACAAGTCTCCCGTTCATCTCTGAGTTTTTTTGGGAGTTTGAAGTATTCATTACCTACCTCCATTAGGTATCCCACAAAGTCACGGCAGGCCAGAAGGTTGTTGATGGATTCAGCGTCAAAAGTAGCTTCTGGCCCTAACCCTTGCGAGACGATCTCTTTGAAGATCCGAATGGTTTCATCTACCTTCCTCAAGGTGAATGATGGAGTGAGCAAACCGGAGACATTCTTAGGACAATTTGCTCCATTTGATGCATTGCATCCAAGGCTTCCTCTTTGACCTTGTCAATCTTCTCCAAGACAAATTCCATCTGATTGACCGGTAGTCCAAAGTAGCAAGGACTTTGTTGGGTGCTCTGGGGTGATCAAAGATGCTGAATTTAACTAAATCATCAACTGATCGAGTCGAGCATCTTCTGGAATGTCTCATGTTGCAACCTAGCATGGTCCAACTCTTCGAAGATAGGCCCTGCAATTGCCTAGAGTTCGTTGTTCGCCTGACCAATATTTTGATATAGCTCGGTGAACTTGACAATTACTTCCTCACTATCTTTGAGGATCTGGTCTCTCCTAGGGTGGATCGCCATGCCTTGTTCACCAATTTTGGTGTATTCATTTATCTTCTCCTGGCTAAGGGCCTCGTGGAGTTTCTACGGCATTCAGTAGGAGGTGCACTACCCATCTTCTGTAGGGCTTGGAGAAGATGTTTATTTTTCTCTTTTAGTATCCTCTTCTCTTCCTTTACTTCTGAAGCTTCTCGCAAAGGGCATCCACCTGAGAGATAGGCCTCCCCTTTTAGGCTCTCGCAGAGGACGTTCCCATGTGACGGACTAAGTATCGTATAATCTATAGGAGACAAATATTTTTATCCTTTGTGGGATCGGGATACGCGATCTCCATTACTCTTTCTCCGATGCACTCTGAGAGAAGCGGGTTATTGGATTTTACTTCTTAGCCCCTTTCGTTGGGATGACGAAGAAGTCCATAGGTGCAATGGGGACTTTCCTCTTGTCTAACTCAGTGCTTTGGGAGATCCATGTTGGACTTAAGTTAGTGGGACTACAGTGGAAGAAGAAATGGTGGCGGAAGAGCGAGCAGCTAAAGTGGATGAGGGGAAATGCGTCGAGACACTTGGTGGCGGTATTGAGAGAAAAGCCAAAAAAAGTGCTCACGGGGAGGAGACACTATAGGGGAAGAAGTCGCGAGGGTGGAAGGGAGGTGAGAGATGAGAGAAGAAATGTTGGGGACAGATCTCGTGAGGGAAGAGAAGATGGAGGAAGAGGAAGGGGGAACAATGGAAGACGGCGGAGAAGACATAACCAAAGGAATGGTTGGTTGAGTAGATGTGCCCATTGGAACACTCCACTGCCGCTTCTTTTTCTTCAAGCGATACCAAGCTTACTACCTATTCCTGTGCGGCGGAGGGAGGACTCTCAGGAGCTTCTTCTTGAGCAGATCTCAATTCTCCCTCTTTGTCTTTTCCTTTGCCCTTTGGCAAATGCTTCGGCTTGGTAGGTGCATTGCCCAAAGGAGACGTGGTGAAGTCTACCCCAAGGTAGATGAGGTCGTTCATTCTACACCAATGCTCATGCTTGTTGTAAAGTACCCTTAACCCTCTCCTCAATAGTCCGAGGTGCCCTTGCTCTATAAATCTTAAAGAAATGGCCAATTATCCCGTCCGTATCTAGATATACCCGATCAACTTCTGGATTAGTTGTTTGAAACCTTTTCGGAATAATGGCCACACCATACCTGGATGATCTCTGCTAAGGCCGGTGCGTTAGTGATCCTTTATCTTGAGTTTGACCTCATGATACAGTCAATGTAGATGTCCTCGATTTTGGAACATTAAATCAATCTTTTCCTTTGGGAGGTAATTTCATGGATCAAAGGTCGGCCTCTGCCAGAAATTGTGCTTCAGTTGAGCAGCTCTAGTTCGTGAACATTTCCTGGGTTTTGGTGTGATAAGTACAAGTGTACTCTACCCACTATGAGGGGGAAAGGAGTTCCGCCTCTTCTTTCACTTTAGGCACTTGTTGTGATATGTTATGAGATGTCCGGATAGCTCCAACAGATCAACTTAGGGCCTACATACCTTGGTAACTTGGTGGGCTCCCCAAGAAGTTGATCGCTCTCGAGATAAGTAAAGTGGGGAATTGCAAATAACACCCCCACTTCTCCATTGCAGCTTACTATGCTCTTTGTCGTCCGACCGTGAGTTATATTGGGCCTCAAAAGGTAGATGATGCCATGAAGAAGGCATCGTTGATCTTGGTGAACTACAAAATGTTGTTCTCCGCCTCAACTCGATAATATTCATATATTTTCACCGGGGCCATACCTACATCGGCTCGTCGGATAATCTCTCTCGCAGGCAAAGGTGGCATAGACCACATAGGAGTTCATGTAGAACCTCCCCGTTGTTGAGAGTTGTTGGAGCGCCTTTCAGAGATGGTGCTGCTGATGATTTCTGCCCATGCAAAACGTTGATCAGGCACATTTTTGTTCATCATTTCCAAATACCTGAGCATCCATTTGTGGAAGTAATGGGCGTTAGGAAGCCCAAAAACCCTGTTCAGAAAGGTAATGGTGTCACTTAGCTCCTCCGAAAAGTCACTGCGATGAATAACCTAGGGCCACCTGGTTATTACCTTCTTATTCTTTAGATAAACCTCGTTCATGAGCTGCATACATTTGTCCTCATTTTCATCCCATGCTTTAATGCAGTCTTCCTAACTCACGGCCACAAAGTGTCAATGGTGGGGGATACCCAACATAATCTTGAAGTGTCAGGGCAGTGAGGTTGATTATTACCTCGCCCTTTTCATTCTCGACACACCTTGTGTCTTTATTATAGTAGCGGGCAACCACCATCATGAATTCATTATTTACCGCACTAACGGGAATTCCCAAAAGTGTAGACCATCACAACCAATTTTTCCATCCATGGACTGCCTGTGACCCTTCTGGTTCTAGCCCAAAAATCCTCCATGTCTATATGGCCAAGTTCAGCATCTCTGATGTCCAAGTCACATTCTGCATGGGACTCGGGCATCCTGACCCTTTGATACTTGTATTTCATTTCTTCCTCTGTGAGTTTGGCCTTACCCTTTGACTTGGTTGGTCTCTTACTTGATGTAGACATATGCGATTCTGAGTTCAGCTACTGATCTGCAAGAAGGAGTGAAGTCCAACGCAGAAGAGCCATGTTAGCTATTAGATCGTCCATCAAAGCTTTACAGAATGAGGAGTTAGCAATTTAAAAGCTTTTGGGCATAGGGTGTAAGAATACTACACACAACATTCAGTGTTGATGTAGAAGGATTTGTGCCTGCGCCATTGTGTAGGGTTTAAACTAGGTGCAAATAATTTTTGTGTTGCATGGCGGCAGGATGCACCAATGGCACAGATATTGATCGTGTTGCAAATAGTTTTGGTGTGCCAAAGGGCACGGGATTAAAGGGTGTATCACCGACTTTAGGTGTGCCAAGGGGATTTTTAGCTTTGGCACAGCGCAGGAAAAGTTTACATGACATTCAGTGTTGATGTAGGCGGGATTGCGCTTGCGCCATGTGTTAGGTTTATAAGAATTTCAAAGGGCGCAGGGAAGGTGCATGCTGCAGCAGGGACAAGCAGTGCCCTTTGGCACAACCGTGCTTAATGTAATAGGGATGGCATTTACGCCAAAGGAAAACCATGGGTTTTGGATTGTGATAACCTTAAATTTTCTCTTTTCTTGGACAGGTTTGTGGTTTTCAGGCCTCATTAACATGGATCTGGATAGTGAGAGGAAAATGGGCAAAGAGGATCCTGGATCTTATGAAACAAAAAGCCCTCCAGGTCAACAGATCTGGACAGAGGGTAAACCAGTTTGGGGGGAGCCTCTTAGGTTCATTTGTTATTATTTTTCATAACAAGCACAACCACAGAAAACCAACAAACAAATATCACAAGAAAAGCAAGGACCACTTACCAGAGATATATAGAATGAAAGGAACGATGCGGGGTCCATGAATGCGATGCAAAATGACACGAGGACGACGGAGGCTACTGACAGGTGCAGAGGAATAAACTTTTCATGTGTTTTTCAATCATGAAAATGACAGGGCGGATGTGCCTATATATAGCAAAAGGTGCAATAAATGTGCCACCAACTTTTTCAAAGGGTGCACCAAAACATATGTCAACATGAAAAAACTTGCGCCTTTGGCGCGGTTTTGTGGCTGTCAACACGATCTTTTTAGCGCCTTGGTGCACCGTTCAGGGGCGCAACAATTTTAGTGTCAATAAAGGGAGGCGATGCGCCTTGGCGTAGGCAAGAAAGGCGCATCATGGGGAGGCGCAACAATTTTAGTGTTAACACTCCAAAGGGTGTGCCAAAGGAATAGAAGGGGGTGCAAATTCATTCTATGTTGCATGAATAAAATCTACCCGGCCAAGAAAGGACCAAAATGACTAAGTTCGAAAAACTAGATTCTCCAGAAAGGGATTTTATGCCATTCCGAATGCTGAGGGACCTTGGTAGGGACTCAAAACAAAATTCGGTATGGTTACCTACAAAATTGCCATTCATCGAATTTTACAGATAACACAACAGAAGGTATGAGCCAGTGAATGGCTCGGTGGGAAGGAAGAAAGGAGCAAGTGTGGAGTTGTGCAGAAGGAAGGGAGAAGGAACACGATGGAAGAGAAATGATGAGCCTGAGTAGATGGTGGGAGTCGAATCAAGGAAGAATGGTCGATGGTAAAGGAGGATGGATCAGCGCTGGGAATGGAGGCTCAGTGGGGGGAGCAGTGGGGTGAGATGGTGGAATGGCCAATGATAAAGGAGGAGTCTTATTTTCGGGGGATAGGGAGATGTGCGGGATGGAGCTCGAAGAGTGGAGAGGAGTGTGGGATGGAGTGGGTTTTGTTGCGAGGACGTGGGTATAGAAGGTGAGTTTTGGTGTGAGATCGTGGAGTGAGTGGCTCGGCCGACTCCTGGGTCGGGGAAGAATAGAGCAAGTCGAGTGGAAGATAGGGGCTCGGTGGATGTGGGAGCTCAAGCGCAGGATAAGGGAATGGCATTTGACGAGTGAGTGGGAAAATATCTTGGGACATGGAAAGGAGATGGTGGCTTGAGTGGAGAGTTGAGGAAATAGTTAGGGGGATGGGTAGATTAGGATAATACTAATAATTTTTATTTTTTTAATTTAATTTTGTGGTACTCAATTTTATATGATATTTATATATTTATTTATTTTCAGAATGAATATAACAATAAAATTTTATAACAATTATAAACAAATTAAATAATATCTCATTCAAAACAACCGAGGAAACCACTTACCTTTAGGATGACATAGACCATTGAATGTATGTAACGCACCAAACTAATGCACCATCTTAAAATTCTACAAGCGAGTCAACAAACGAACTATTATAACATATATCGCATGATGACAACTAAGAGAGTAAGGTTAATTTCTAGGTTCATATCCCATGCAGTAGATGTCCACAGAGGAAACAAGAAGAGCACATACTCTTGATGATTTCAATGAGTGATCGTGACGGAACTGAAATCAACAAATACTAAGATATTGCAAACAAGCAAGTTAGAAAAGATAAGCAAAATAACAAACAAAACGACCAGATCTAGGATCTGGTCCCACCGGGCGTGCCAAATGTTAATTCGGAAAACCTCATTCTCATGCGGGTGGATGCCAAGACTACAAGTTACCAACAACTTCGAGTGATGGAGGGCTTAGGACCTTAGATGCAGATGTGGATCCATGATACGGGCACAGAGAAGATAGATCTACCAAACTCGAATCAAACAAGATTAGATAACAATATGTGGGGGTTGCCTGGATAGTGTCGGTTCCAAGAGGATATTAACTCCCTTGGAGGATGTCAACCCTCATGTGTAAGAGGATGACGATAAACGATAAATAGAAGATAACATGTAGACGTACAGAAATAAAAAATGATAAGCAAACTAGAATGACTAAGAAACTTAGCTAGAGTGCTAATCTAGAGAGGAAACAAGCATTAAGATGGAAAGACGACAAACAAGAAGCTTAGAATTCATAATAGCATTTCCCTAATATTTTCGACTTTTAGAATAGGTCCTCCTAGCCTTCTTTTAAAGAAATAGTCCTCTAATTTTTCCGGGGTCTTGAAATATGGGGGAAGATCCCATATTTATAGCCTAAGATGAGGCTAAATTGGGGTTAACAAGTAACCAGGGTTGGGTAGAGTAACCTGGGTTAAGAGGTATGATGTGATCACATGGGGCCCATGGTTTGACTTATTAGGTGTAGTGGGGAGCATGTGGGACTGGTTAGGTGAGATGATAAGATTCTAATTTTTCCTTTAAAAAAAAGGTGTCGGATGGGTATATGGATACCCATGAATTAAATAATTTGATATGGGAGAAATGCCAGTGTGGAATTATCAAATGGGTCCACATAGATCCCATTTGATAATTGATTAAATAAAGTTGAGTAAATAGATGTGATTTATTTAGATTTAGGAAAGATAAAAGTGAGGGGGAAGTTGATGAACATGAGATGATGGAGGGGCGCTATACCAAAAATGGTGTCTACATTTGCCCCTTTTTGTTGAGTGGCTCATGATAAGAAGCCATGAGATAAAAACAAGAAGAATTGGATGAAGATATGTGTCTCGAAGATGGATAAAGATATGACCAAAGGCAAGATGCCTCAGTGAAAAAGGATCGCAGAATAATGAAAAATATGGCAATGACACCAATATCACATCGGTAGAGGACAATTGCGGTCTCAACGGCACAGAGAAGATAGATTTACAAAACTGAATCGCATAAGATTAGATAACAATATGTGGTATGTCGGTTGCCTAGAGCCCGGTTCCAAGAAGATATTAACTCCCTTGGAGGATGTCAACCCCCATGTGTAAAAGGATGACGATAAATGATAAATAGAAGATAACATGGAGATGTAAAGAAATATAAAATGATAAGCAAACTAGAATGACTAAGAAACTTAGCTAGAGGCCTTGATCTAGAGAGAAAACAAGCATTAATATAAAGCAAGACGACAAACAAGAAGCTTAAAATTCATAACAGCATTTCCCTAAGATTTTCTTACTTTTAGAACACGTCCTCCTAGCCTTCTTTGCGTTAATCGGTCCTCTAATTTTCGGGCTCTTGAAATATGGGGGAAGATCCCATATTTATAGCCTAAGATGAGCCTAAACTAAGGTTAACAAGTAACCGGGGTTGGGTAGAGTAACTTGAGTTAAGAGGTATGATGTGATTGCGTGGGGCCCATGGTTTGACTTATTAGGTGTAGTGGGGAACATGTGGGACTAGGTAGGTGAGATGATAGATTCCCATTTTTCCTTTAAAAAAAGGTGTCGGATGGGTATATGGATACCCATGAATTAAATAATTTGATATGGGAGAAATGCCAAAATTTAAATTATCAAATGGGTCCACATGGATCCCATTTGATAATTGATTAAATAAAGGTGAGTAAATAGATGGGATTTATTTAAATTTAGGAAAGAGAAAGGTGAGAGGGGAAGTTGCATCAACGTGAGATGATGAAGGGGCGCTATACCAAAAATTGGTGTCTACATGGTATATTTGCATGGAGGATCCGCCTTTAATTCTCAAAGGCTTGCGTGTGGAGTATTTTCCTTCAACCAATTCCATAATAATGGAATAATATTCTCCTAGCGTAGCATCCTACATACCTCTCTGATGTCATCAATATCATAGGGTACCTTTTCTACGTCCTTCCTCTCTCGTCTCCATCTTCCGTGATCGCTTCCTTTAAACATTTTATCTCACCTTGAATATTCCTAAGGACCTCCATGGTTTCTTGATAGAATTCCTTCTAATGAGCAGGATCTCGGTACCTGCATGCAAAACCTCCTCCTTAGTGATGGTCACTTCCGGTGCAATACCTTCTCTTACGTGTGTTGCTTCACTCATGTGGTAATTTTCACCGTTAGAGCCTCGAGTTCCCGTGCTAACTTGGGCATCCATTGATCTTCTACCACGCACTCAAATTCTAACCATCCCTACACCTTTGTTCTCTTTATTATGATGTTTACTAATATGTCAATACAATTCTGTGCACTACTCATAGCTATGATTCTTTCCACAAAATGAACAGTGATACTCTAAGGACATTCACGCCTCTGTAATGATCGGGTGATCCGCACGTATAACATGTTCCATGAGGAAATTCACCTCTTCCGCCACCATGGCCTCATCCTCTATATCCACCCCGGTATCCATGTCCTCTTCTATGACCTTCACAAAGTGCCCATCATTCCCGCATAGCATGAATGATTGTGATCTCATCTGGCACTCATTCTTGCCTTTAGAATTATCTGTCATGCTTGTTTGTCTTACCCCAATGTCTATAACATCTGGATCTGCCCAATCAACTTGTAATCTTCAGATCATAAGTCGTGGACCAGCAAATGTTACAAAAATAGTATATGTTCTTTCTTATCGCATGCCGTAACAAAGGACAATGACTAACATCATGATTCAAGTGATAGATCTCATAGTCTAACAACAAAAACATATATACCTATGGGGGAAACTATCTTTGGTATGACCTTTTAATTCATAATTTGTACACCAAATCCCCTGAGCACATTTCATGGGCTGAATTTTCTAAAATTTTCTCTAACTTCTGGCCATAGCTGCAATTTGTGCCTCTAATAATGGACTAAAGCTAGTGTCAATGTTCCTAACTTCCTCAACACGTAAAGTTGTTTCTAGTGCTTTATGTAGATCGAGTGTATGTCTATGTTAGAGCGCCCTTCTAAATGGTGTAATCAATCCTCCAACGAACCATCATTGCATGTCTGGCTTACATGAATATCATAAGAAAGCTTAGATAGGAGTGTTTTAAAATGGGCATCATACTCACGTACACTCTCAATAGTTCCTTGCTTAATATCTTTGAGCGTGCTTATGCTCTTCTACTCAAATTCTAGGATATAGAATTCCTTCAAGAAGGCATCCTTCAAGGTTGCATAATCTATACAAATCGATGGGATCAAACTTCCTATACTAGCTATGTGCACTCGTAACATAGTAGCACATTGACTTGCCTTGCACTCTGGAAGGCTGTGATTCCTTTCACGCACCACAATATTTCACATATTTGCACATGCTCAAGTAACATCTTTTATCCCTCTATACTCTAGAAGGCAAAGAGACATATCTATATATACTATGAGGTTGTTGTGGGCCTTGCCCACCTGATCCAAAACCTCCCGCATTTCCCCTACCTCGCAGAGCCACCAAATCCACAAAAACGAACCACCTATTCCTCTTGATCCTCCCACCGCCACCGGAATATGACCTATATATGTACTCCCCTCCGATCTAACACAAGAGTAATATATCGAACCCCTATAGTCCGTGAAGTAGTTCCACTTCCTGAGGTGAATCCAACGTTCTACATGCTTGCATTCTATGCAGATGATGCACCTAAAAATGTCCCTCCAAATAACATTGAACTGCCTCATCCTACCATTGATGTACTCACTCTCCGACTTACTCCATTTCTCATGTTTCCCAAATTCACTTGCTAATTACTTATTGTACTAGATACTGGAAAACCAAGCACAAGGGCGAGGTTATCAAGTAGGTTCGTATGCACTCCCGCAGCCCAAGTCGTCTCTGCTGGAGCACTTCCATGTGAGGCCGAGGAGGGTTCCCTATCATGCTTTCCCAGATGGGGGAGTTCCTAATGCTCTGGTTTCATGTCTTCTACGTCACCTTCAAATCCTTCACAAGCCAACTCTCTCCACAATGCCATCCACTCGCAAAGATCACGTTGCTTCTCTATCTCCCTCTCACATGCCTCATTATACTTGAGCTTCCTTTCTCTCTCTCGCCTTGTTGTTGCCAAGTCTTCCATCTTTCACCAATCCTATTCCCTGTCCCCACGTGTGGTGGGGTTTATTTAGCCACACGTTTGTCTTATAAATTTAGAGTTACCATCAAGATCTTTATTGTTAGCAAAATACGCCGCAAAATGTTCCTCTAGGATACCGCAACAACTAGAATTCATCTACCTCCGTGCAAGAATACGTCAAAATTGAATACTCAAAAATACAAATGTTTAGAACACCATGAAACAACGTATCGACATCGCAAGACCAAATCAAATCAGCATCATAAAGATCTTGAAATTCTTCCTATGTCCAAACAAGTGTGCGATATCTCCAATTCCATTTAGATGCATATGCGTCATTCATTCATATAACTCTCTCGAAAGATGGCAAAGAAACTCTCATATAAACTATCATATAAATTTTGTTCCACCCGAGTGTATGCATTAAATCTAGATCCAAAAGCTAAACCTATGCACGTTTTCTTCCTCTAGATCATGTATCTACTCTTCAACGTTTTCTAGAGTCAATCGATATGTCTTCATCGTGAACCATCTTGGAAACAACCGAAAAAGACGCCCTGAAATAACCAATGATGCACCTAGAATTCACTAGATAACACCCTAGACACGCTGGCACATCACTCATCCTAGATCGAGCACTCACCCTAAGTGCACAAAGGTACCTGTGTCCCTCTTTAGGGTTTTCGTAGTAGGACGATAAAGCATGATGAAGCAAAAATATATGTATATCCATAACTAATGCATTATTACAACCGCATAATGATGATCTAGATCCAATGAATAATAAGTCTAAATAATAATCATGATTAAATCAAGACATGTGCTACTCAATTACATACACAAATGACACTGTTCAGTCAAATATCTTCCATCTATTAATAATAACAATACATAGAAGCTTTTACAATAATGGCGCCTATGCCATAGTGTGCGTGGATCTCACATAAATAACTCACATGCATACATACTATATCTCTATCTCACTACTATCATATCGTATTGGTATATCCATCTATGTAGTTCATCACATGTATATATAGTGTGGGGACTTTCCCTTCACCACTTATCCATTCCAAAAATATGCCATATGCTATTAATAGCCACGTTGTCGCTTACAAATACACACATGCAAGTGTGCTATCTATAGACCTCTTACGCTTAATCAAGTGTTAAATCTATTCATAGCTCATCCTCATGCAAAAATGCTTTGATCTAATCCTCTAAAGATAGACAATGTGTGGCGCACATGTCTCTACATCGCTTGTGTGTTCCACATGCCATCCGCTAAAAATATATCTTTGTACACAAAATCGCTAAGTCTTGAATGCTAAACTGTACTCTCCACACATGGGTCCTTCCTATTCCTCCGCACCCTTGATCCCGGCCTGCTCTCTTGCACGAACTTCCTATGTGATTTCTACTAAGTTTTTTCTCCGATGAACACATAATAATAATGATATTATGAAAAATGGATAAAATTTCTTAGCATTCACCCAAATTTTCTAACTCAATCAACAAGGATTTCATACATCCTCGGTCCTTCTAGATCAGTTCTTCTAGCTCTTTTCTTCTAGAACTAGTCCTTCTAGATGTTTTTAAAGAGGGGAGGAACTCATATTTATAGCCTAAGATGAGGCTAAACCGTAGGTTAATAAGTAATCTGGCCGGGTAAGGTAACCCAAGTTAAAAGAGGTGATGTTATTCTATGGGCCCATGGTTTCAATTTTAGGTGGAGTGCGGAGAATGATGTGAATGGGTAGGTGAGATGTTAGTTTCTATTTTGAAATTAAGAAATGGGTGTCTGATGGGTATATTAATACCCATATTTTGCATTATTTTGAGAGAGATGTCAAAAGTCAATTATTAAATGGGTTTATATGGAGCTCAATTGATAATTAATTAAATTTGGGTAAGTAAATAGATGGGATTTAATTAGATTTAATAAAAATAAAAGTGAGGGTGAGAATTTAATGAATGTGAGATGACGAGGGGTGCTATACCAAAATTGGTGTCTACATTTGCCCTTTTTGTTGAGTGATTTGTGATAGCAAGTCACGGAGACAAAAACAAAAGATGGATGTAGATAGGTGTCTCGAGAATGGATAAAGACATGACCAAAGGAAAGATGCCCCAAGAGAAAAAGGATCACAATATTAATGAAAAATATGGCGTGTGACTCGAATATCACATCGGTAGAGAGGACAATTGCGGTCTCAACAGAGACGGATAACAATGTCTAGGCCGGTGAGTGGGTGAAGACCACTACAGTATGGATGTAAAGCCTGTGATGACCAATGCATCATAGGAAGACAAAAAAATATGTGCAACTTAATGCGAAAGGTATGCACAATCCTTTTATGTGAGGAATCTAGCGAAAAATTATGCGTCCACAAGAGGGACGAGGATGAAAATAATGATGCCCCAACACAAGGCATGAGAAGTAAAAAACTTGAGTTATATGTATTGACAAACACAAGGATGGAAAGGTGTCGTAACATAGGACATGAAGATGGCATAATGGGAGACGTATGTTGAAATAAGATATCCCATGGGAATGAGTATGGCCACAAATGTGGATATGAAGAATAGATTGGATAAAATGCCCCAAGAGGTTGTTAAATAGATGTTGAATACATGTTTCAAAATGAAGGGGATCCATTTTTATTTATGGAAATTTTTGAACATGTTGGGGGATATGAAGTGCATAAGATAACAAAATTTCCTTGAGAAGGATCCTCGAGTAGGATTCGCAAACTTCCACGAAAATCAAGTAGAATTTGCAAACTGAAAAGTGTATTTGTGAGAGCACTCATGGATATTATGGATAAATATAGAATTCATAGTGTGAAATTTTATGTGATTTTGATAAAATATGATCTTGATGAGATGAATGAAACATAGTCATAAAGAAGTTCATATAGGGAAACCATGCTTCAAACCAGATTGGCGATAAAGAAGAAAGGTTACCATCGAAGGCATTCCACTTTCATCCAATAAAGCGGTGTTAACACACAACCAATGATAGTTAGTTATACCAAAATACCATGATGGAAATATGGATGATAGATTCTCGTAATCCTAATGTAGACATGACAAAGGATTTGGGATGTAACTTGTACACGGGAAGAGGATCTCTAAAGGTGGTGTTCTTAAGCATATTCCCACTTGGGAAAGGGAAAGAATAATAGAAGAAAGTTAATCAATGCGGAAAGCTTTTTGAATTCCATAAAAAGTAGCCATCCTTCGAGGGTATGTTCTACTTTATAGATAATATAGATGGCAAGAATAGGATAGTTGTCCTTCAAGAGATCGGTCTATTTCTTTTGATTTTTCTTTGATTTTTATTTTTTCATGCTTTTTTATTCTCTTTTTGAATAGTTGTCATTTGAGGATCGGTTTGTTTTGATAAATTTGATTTTTTGTTTGCATACATGAAGTTTAGCTTACATGAGGGAGAGATGGGAATAGCTAAGTAGATAAATTTAGGAGGGGATAATGAATGTACAAGATAAACCCCTGGACCATTTGCATGACTACTGATAGGAGAATGAGAGGGTGATAGATGTAATGATCATGGAGTTCTCACCAAAAAGGGATAACCTATCCATAAGGAAAATGCATTAGAAAAGTCATGGTGTCCATATTCAATGTCATCACTAAGAAAATAATGGAAGAGCACATAATTCCAAATCATTACAATGATAGATGGAAGGGGCTAATGATGGAGGAATGATCTAAAGATATGACTAAGTGCTCATTGATAGATATGCTAACAATAGACTGGTTACAAGTGCAATGCATTAAGAGGTTCTATCTTTGGTTTACCACCAAGGAAAGAAGATAATGAAGTTGTGATAAGATGAGAGGTTACAAAGGATTAGATGCGAAAGATAAGTGGGAAATAAAACTATGTCCTTAAGGAAGCAAAAAAAAATGACCATAACGAAGGATTTTGATGAAGATAAATGGTGCCCGAAGAGAGACAAAAATATTGCCACAATGGTGGACTTTGATGAAAATGGAAATATGGTCCCTCAACGGAAGGACAAAAATGGCCAAAAAAGTGGACTTAAAATGAAACAGATGGTGCTCTAAGAGAGACACAAATATGGCCACAATGGTCGGCTTTAATGAAAATGGAAATATGTCCCCTCAATGAGAAGGACGAACATGGCCACAAAAGTGGACTTAAAATGAGATGAAAAATATTATACCCAAAAGAGACACAAATATGGCCACAATGGTGGACTTTGGTAAGAAAATAATAAAAATGGTCCTTTAAAAGGACAAACATGGCCACAATGGTGGACATAGAATGAGATGAATATTTGGACAAAATTTGTTTTTTTAGATTGGATGAAGATGAGGTAAACAAAACAATGTCGTGGAGTGAAGTCTCATAGTATAAAGGGTATTGTATAGATGATATGCTCAAGGGTGAGGAAGGTTTCTCCTAAATGAATTAAATGTGGAGGAATTAAAGGATGTTGAAAGAGTTTAGATGAGATTGTTTCGAATTGGATGGGATAAATGGTGGAGACCAAGAGTGTGTTTGCAAGATAAGTATTATTGATGAACAATGGAGGACCTTCCTTAGGAGGAATTTCATGTGCAAGAGGGATGTTAAGGGATGATGTGGATGAAGGAATCATGGGAAACCCAATGAATGGGATACGAATTGGATTAGATGTAGATGGAGAAGGATATTTCCCTGAATGAGGAAATCATATTTCTCAATAAGGTTGTGGACGATTGTCTGAAAGGCCTTACAATGTTCAATGTCATGGCTGGGTACGATGATAAGTGCAACTACAATTAGGATTGAACCATGATGGCTTTGGACCATAGGGATTGAAATATTTAATGGGAGGAAGTGCGATGGTAGATATTCAAACTAAATGTCAAAAAATGTCTGCGTAGGACCCAATCGAAGTGTTATGAGGAAGATAACTCTTATGATGTTTTGGCTTGGTTTTGGATGTAGATCGGATGGGTAAATTATGTGTTTTGGAAGACAAATCAAATTTGGTTGAAGGATTGTATTGTTTGGATTGGGATTTAGATGAGGATGTAGATTGGATGGGTAAATTATGTGTTTTGGAAGACAAATCAAATTTGGTGGAAGGATTATATTGTTTGGATTGGAATTTAGGTGAGGATGTACATTGAATGGGTAAATTATGTGTTTTGGAAGACAAATCAAATTTGGTTGAAGGATTGTATTGTTTGGATGTGGATTGATCATTGCGAGATGTCGTAGATGGAGGGACTAATCCTAAAATAGATGTTGTGGCATTGGATTGTTGAAAAGAGGGAAAATCTAAATGTTTACGAGGATGTAGAGGGATTTTGGGGATGTTTTCCATGAGCCTTAGACTTTGATTGAGAATATTTACCCTTAGCAAGGATGATAATAATCTCAACTAGAGCATCCGATGGTGGTGGTGTGGATCTTGATGGGGAAAATGTCCTAAACTAAGAACATGATATTAATGGAGAAATAGGTGTTTGTATGATACGATTAATGAGATCTATGTGAGATGTGGATTGTTTAGGTTTTAGCATGGAAAGAGTTAATTTTGTAGAGGGAGAATGTAAACCATATTTATTTGAGTTAGGTGGATGTCTTGGTTGGTAGATCCTCCAAAGGGTATCTTTGATAGGGTTACTGATTAAGAGGATTTAGTTAGTGTGATAGAAGGATTAGGTAAAGAATATTGGGATAGAACAGTGATGTGGCCATGGGCGAAGATATAGGTAAATATGTCAAGCTAGGGATACGTGGATTTGTTGTTGTGATAGATATAGGGGTAATTGGAATAGATAGTGATGTAGGTATATTTGGGACATTTGGAGATGTGGGTGATGTCTTATGTATACTTGATGCTAATATGGATGTGATCAAGGTCGTTGGTGTGGTGGGGTATGAAGGAAAGTGTAGGAGGATAAATTGGGATTGACCCTAAGGATGATATTATGGGTAAAGGTGGAATGGATGGAGGTAAGGTATCCAACCTCCCATGAAGAGGATGTGGTAACCGATGTAGTAGACATTATAGGTGATGTAGGAATATTATCGGGTGTATGAAGAGGTGGGAATGGTTGCTTAAAAATTGTTTCGAGGGTAAGAATGATATATTTGATAATGGGTTTAATACCGGAGGTGGGGTTATAAAGGTACACATGGTAGAAATGAGTTTAGTTGGGATGGTTGTGAGTGATGTAGGTGAAGTAATAGGTGTGTGTGATGCATATGTGGGTGAAGGAGTAGATGTGATAGATTTAGGGATATGTGTGGATAATGGGTGGACCTGAAATAGGCACTAGGGATGAATATGATGTAATAGATTGGGGTATGCTTAAAGTTGAGGAAGTAGATGTTATAGTCAAATTTTATGTAGATGTGGCAAGGGTAGAAGGAGGTGTAGGTTCAGGACAAGTAGTAAAATTTGTCATAGGTGTGATAGTTTTGGATGCGGCAGACGGAGTTACGGATAAGGAGTGGGCATAATTTCCATGGCAGGGAATATGTGGAGTTATCGATGAGATAGGATCTTGATTGACGGTGTTAATGGTGTAAGCATTGGACAACTGAGATGTAAAGGGGGTGACATGATTCTTTGATGGTTGATTAGGAAAAGGTTGTGTAATTTTGTCGAGGGGTTGGCTAGATGAAGTGGAGGAGTTGTCCATTTGGATATCCCCTTGATTTATGAGTTTTGGACACGATATTTGAAGGAATGACAATTCTTGATGTCGTGATCCTCGACCCAATGATATTTACAATATTGGGCTTTGTTATACCAAGTAGGCTTGGCTTGCGAAATATCCATGGGTCGTATGGGTGGAAGTTGGATGGAGTTTACGACCATCAACTTATAAAATGTGGAGTCTGTACAATTTTCCTAAAGGAGTGTAATTTATTGTTGATAGAAGGGCTCATTATTGAGGCCATGTGCTAGATATAGATCTTTGACGAGGATTAATAACACAGGCGTTGGTCACACCTTTAAATGTGTTGTTATGTGTGGATGGTTTAATCGATTCGATTTTAGGTTTTGTCTATCTAAATTTAAGATGACCTTGTTCAATGGCAAGGGTTTCAATTTACGAGCCATTGTGAATGTTGTTTCACCTGATTTCTTATTGTTCCTTAGAAGTAATGACGAAACAAATAAGGTAATGGGCATAAGAGGAATAATTTTTATAGATGGTTGAAGGTTGTTGCACGCGCATACTGACTCCTCGATCCAGAGCTCACCATGAGAGATTCCTTTTGGATGGGAGGAACTACATGAAAGACAAAGCAAGACCACAAAATGGAAGTTAAATGATATGTGGTGGTGTACTTCCTAACATGTGCTAGTTCTAGGAAGTGCAATACTTCCTAGCTAAATGTCAGTCCACTATTTAAAACAAGTTAATGTAAACAATAAATAAATTCCTATTGTAGTTAAATGATTTAGTTATCTCACTTAAATATGACAAGCGAATCTAATAATAACATGAAAGCCACAATCAAATCCGAGAGAGGTAAGGTGTCTCATCACAGATGCGGGGACAGAGTTCGGAGTATGATTCTGGGTAATTTGGGTCAATGGGTCAAGGTGTTTGGTAGTTCTGTTCTGGGTCAAGGTAGGAAACACGAGAGATCGATGTTGGTCTCGGGTGGTAATCGATGTCAGTTAAGGGTGGACCAGACATTGGTCACTGATAGTTTGACATGTGTCAAAATAGGGTTCGAGGTGAGCTTCTCAGGTTGTCAGGGGGATTGAATGAGGTGCTGGTGTGGCCTAAGAGGGCTATTAGGTCAGGGTATGGGTTTGAGAGGGTTTTGATGGAGGTAAGAAAGATCGTAGGTGAGTTCGGAATGGGGTGGTATGAGGTTAGGGCACCGCAGTAGCTAACACCGGTTATGGGTAAATCTTGGATCTACTTATGGAATATTGGAAATCCCACATACATGGTTTGGGTCTCCTTTGTGATTGCACAAAGGACAAGGTTAGTTGGGGTGAGTTTCGAGAGGTTTTGATGGGCTTTGGTAGGATTTGTAGGGATGTGGGGGTGTAAGTATGAAAGGTGGTCTATGGGAGGTTTATATAACCAAATACATGTATAGAGAAAGGAATACAATGCAACAATAAGGAAGCATAGTACAAAAGGGAAGGAAACCAAAGGAGTAAGAGTGTTCTACTTACCTTAATCTTGGTGTTTGTGAAAGTGCGGGAAGATTGGAGGTGTTGGTATGAAGCTGAAGGGTGTGGAGGAATCACCAAGTGTTGCAGAGCTCTTGCATGGACTGCCTAGGCTCCTTCTTGCTTGGTTCTACTCAAATATCAGCTAAAATGTGTGTTGGATGACCGAATGGATGTTGGTCATCTGTGTATGGGGAGATAATTCATTACGCTTGTTTACATGCGAGTGTGTGTTCTCGAATGTGTCAACCTTGAGAATGAGGTAAGAAGCAGAGCGCATTAATGGTAACTAACATCGGTTACGGGATGACCGGCATTGGTTCAAGGGTAACCAACGTTAGTTAAGGTGGAATTCCCTAGGCATGCTAAAAAAAAGGACATCATGGCTTTAACTTGGTGCCAGATCTCACTATTCATCCAGACAGAGTGGGAGTGACCGTTGTGTCTGCGAGAATGAAGTTTAGTTCTTTAATTTTCAGGTTTTAGTTAGGTTTGAGTTGATTAAGGAAACTTGCTAATAATAGGCTTAGGGTGAGGTGGATAGGTGAGGTGGAGGGGTGGGTATTAAGTTAATTAGGATAATTAAATAATAGTTATAATGAGAATAAGGATTAATTTAATTAATATAATTAAATTAATATAGTGTGGGGTGAAAGAGGGCCATGGTTAGGTGAATTAGGTTGAGTCAATTAATTAACAAGGGGCTAAGGGGAGCGTGACCTGATTTTGATGTCTACATTTTGCCTCTTTTTGTTGCGTAGCTTGTACTGGGAAGCGATGCTAACAAAAATAAGATGTGGTTGCCCCATGTGAGGGTGAAGGTGATCCCCCTCAAACCAGGAACTGATGAGGTGACAGAGAAAATTGGCGAGTGGTTTGATAAAAGTGGATGCAAAGAAGAATGATGAGAAATGAGGAATGGGGTAAAGGGAAAATCAGGTAATGAGGTAAATGGGCCAAGGTAAAAGGTAGTGGCAGTTGAATGTACGCACATGTATAAACTACGACACGGTACCAGGTTGAAGAGCTTGCAAACTCGACATCGTCTAAGATCGGTAGGTTTATCCAAACAAGGTTGAAGTGATTGGTATCGGGTATAGGATAGGGTAAGGAAAGCGTCCATCTAAAAATATGTCGACTTAGGCAAAGTTGTGGCGAAAGCAGCTAACGGTGTGCGGGGAAAAGCCCCTCTTTAAGACAAAAAAGTGAAAGCTGGTTTATTGCTATTCTATAAAATAGGAATTTGTACAAATTTACACTATTCTAACTTCAGGGGTTTGGGATTTCATCCCGGTAGATGTAGTTCCAAAAGTGAACGGAAAGGTACGAGGGAAGGAACGGAGGAAGGTAGATCTGAAGGAAGAAAAGAAATGAATTCCAAAATAGAAAGGTCGGAGGGTTTATGCTTTGGGATGGTAGTAAACAAAGCCAAACTTACTTGCATAAACAAACAAAGCAATCTTGATGAACATCGACAATAAAAGAATCAATCCAATGAAATAGAAACATAGATCTAACTTAAGAAAGATCTCGATGCAAATAACACATATATTGAGCACAAAGTCCGAACATATATATTAATATCTCTTATGTTACAAGAAGGCACAAAATCTTTCTCTCCTCTTTCTCTTTTTCATACAAAAAATGTCAACCGGAATACAAGTATTCCAAGTATTTATAGAAGGAGGGAGGAAGAAGACAAAACAAGACCAACCACTATTTACAAAATATCTAAAAAGTCAAAAGTTGACTTTGGGCATTTTTGGATGACAACATCCCATGATGCAACATGGATGATGTCATTGTAAGTGCCAAACATACTTTTTAAATATTTTTACAAAAACGATGTGAAGCATACATGGGAGGAGAAACTACTCCTCATCATCTCTTGGCTTGAATGGAGTGTCTTGCTTGAGATCTGGAGAGGTGATGTTGTAATGAGCTTGGTACTCCATGAACTTGCTGATGATTATCGGAGCTGATTATGATCTAGACCCTTGAAATGGTCACCAATGACTTCGCAAGTTTCCTTTTCAACCTTGAGCTTGTCGGGTAGCCCGCATAGTCCTCGCATGCTTCTATCGGGTAGCAATGAAATCATGGCGAGCTAAGAGGTTATTGATAGAATATCTGTCAAAATTGACCTCTAGTGCCAAACATTTGGTTACTGATAGCCTTAAAGCACCGGATGGTGTCGCTTGCTTCCCTCACGGTGAATGATTCATCGAGAATCCCCTGGAGACATCTTCGTGACTACCCGCTCCATGTTATATTTTACATCTAGGGCTTCATTCTTTATTTTGTCTATCCTCCGGGATATACTCCATTTGATCCACCCAATAATCCAACATGACAAGAGCTTTGTTGTGTGCCCGCGGGTGATCAATGACACCAACCTCTAGTAGGTCATTGGTGAGTAGTTGACCATAGATTGAAATGTCTTATGCTGCAACCTTTGGCGTTGTCCAACTCCTCGAGAGAGGGACCCCGCTCATCGCTTGTAGCTCTTTATTTGCTCGATCAATATCTTGATAGAGCACTTGTGAATTTATTTATCATCTCCTCACTATCTCGAGGATTCACTCAATCCAAGAGGATACTTGCCATGCCTTGTTCACCGATCTTGGCGTATTCATTTATCTTGTCCCGACTTAGAACCTCAAGAGATTTCGGCAGCATCATATGAGGAGCGTTTCCCATCTCTGCAATGCTTGGAGGAGATGTCTGTTTTGTTCTTTGAGAATCCTCTTCTCCTCCTTTGATTCTTGAAGTTTCTTGCGAGAGGGCATCTCGTAGACAATTCCTCTCCTTGTAAGCTTTCTAAGGAGGTTCCCATCATGACTTGGTTCATTGTGAAGTCGGTAGGAGATAGATCCTTCTTTTCTTTGGTGGGATCCGGATATGTGATCTCCATTACCCTCTCACCCAAAGAATTCTTTGAAAAGTGAGTTATAGCCTTTTTCTTCTTAGTTCCCTTCTTTGGAATGATAGAAAAGTCCATGGGTGCTATGGGGACCTTTCTCTTGAGTTGACCTAGATGGTTAGAGATCCGGCTTGGACTTATGAGAGTAAGAATAGAGGAAATAGAAGAAGAAACGAGGGTGAAAGGGGAAGCAACATAAGGGGCCCTTTGGAAAGAACGTGGACACACTTGGTGGTGGCATCGATAAGGAGTCAATGTACTACTAGTCAGGGGGTGTTAGTTACCACAAGAGAAGAAAAGGTCATGGAGGTAGAAGGGATTTGTAATTTTATGGAAGGAACACTAGAAGCAATATATCCATGAGAGGGGAAAATATGGAAGAGGTGGGAGATGGAAGAGAGGAAGGAAGGGGGGAAGACACATCCATAGGAAAATATGCTTGAACGATGGGAGGAGGAGAAGGGAGAGAAAAGGGTACACTGGGTACCTCGGTGGTTGTAGGCTGCGACCACATCGTGAGTGGATGTATCCTTTGAAACCTCTGTGGTTTCTCCTTCTTTATCTGGAGCCACCAGGTCGACCATTTTCTTCTCGAAGTAGAAGGAGGGATTTCAGGAGCTTCTACCTGTTTACTTGGTTCTCCCTCCTTATCTTTTCCTTTTCCCTTTGGTACCTGGGCCAGCCTTGGAGGTGCTTTACTTGTGGGAGATGTGGTGAAGTCTACCCTTGGGTAGGTGAGACCATTCTATTTGCACCAATGTTCGGTGCACTACAACGTGGGTTTAACCCTCTCTTGAATGGTCTTTGGTGCCTTGGCCCTGTCTATATCGGCAAATGGCCAATCATCCCCATCCGTGTCTAGATAAACTTGATCAATTTCTTGGAATCCTTTTGGAATGATGGCCACGCCATAGTGCTTGATTTCTTCAAGGGCCAGCCGGGAGTGATCCTTTCTCCTAATGTCGATCTCATGTGTCGATGGATCTAAATGTCTTTAATCTCCGACACATGAATAGGATCAATCTTTGCCCTTGGGAGGCAACCTCGCGATCAAAAGCCTTGCTTTGAGGAAGTTATGCTTTAGGTTCAACAATTCCAGCTCATGAAACATTTCTAGAGCCTTGGCAAGTGTGGTATAGGTGTCTTGACCAACTGTAAGGGGAATGGGGTTTCACCCTTCTTTATTTTCATGCATTTCTCATGGTATGTAATCATCTGCACTGGACAGCTCCAAGAGAATCAGCTTGGGACTCGCATATATTGGTAGCTTGGTGGGTTCACCTTCAAAACTTATGACCCTAAGATAGGTGAATGTGGGAATTGCGTGAACAATGCTCCCCATTTCTTTATGGCAAGTGATTACGCTCGGGCTTATCCGATCGTGTCTCATATTTGGCCTCGGTAGGTAGATCACCTCATAGGAGAAGGCGTCATTGATTTTGTGAATTAGACGATGCTAGCTTCAAGCTTGATTCTGGATAGAACTCAAATATTTTGACCAAGGGCCATACCCCATTTTGTGCCAAGCCCACAAAATCTCTTATTGATCTTGCCGCAACATATACAATGTAGGAGTTCATGTAGAACTTCCCCATTGTCACGCCCTATTGAAGTTGTTAGGAGATGGTGTCACTATTGATTTCTTCCTAGCCTAAGCATTGATCAAGAACATCCCTACTCATGGTCTCTAAATACGAGCATCCATTTGTGAAAGAAATGGGCATCGAGGATCCCAAAACTCTGTTCGGGAAGGTGATTGTATCAATTAGTTCCTCATTGAAGTCACTCCAGGTGGATGGTCTGCGTGGCCATTTTCTTACCGGCTTCTTATTATTAAGATAGAGCTCATTCATCATTTACATAAACTTGTTGTCATTGTCATCCCATGCCTTCTTACAGCCTTTCTAGGCTTATGGCGAGCGACGTATCGGCTATTTGGATGGATGCTCAAAGTTATCTTGAAATGGCGAGTTGTGAGGTCGATGATCATCTACCATACTTGTCCTCGACACATCTTGTGTCTTTGTTGTAGCACCATGCTACCAACATGATGAATTCATTATTTACTACACTTACCGTGCAGCCTAGCTACAAAGTGCAACCACCGCCCACTAGTTTGTTCATCCAGGGGACCACTAGTAACCTGGTTGGTTACGGCCCAAAAGTCTTCCATATCAATGTGCCCAATCTCGAGTCTCTGATGTCGATCTCACTCTCTACATATGAGTCGGGAATCCCGACTTTCTGATATTTATGTTTCATCTCTTGTTTCGTCAACTTTGCTTTGCATTTAGACTTTGTTGTCTTCTTGCTTAACGAAGACATCTGTGAGTTCAAAGATTGTTGTTGTTGCTCTGCAAGAAGGATAAAGGAAGTCTAGCATAAAAGAGCCATGTCAATCGTCATTTCATTCATAATGAAATCTTGCGAGAAAGAAGAATGAGCAATTATAAGGCTAAGGCGCAAGGCACGAGTTCACTGAAAGATGTTGCGAGAGGCTTAAAAAAAGGTCAGGCACATTTTGGGGATGTCAACATGCAAAAAGGTGCACTGTGTTGATAGGAAAAAGTTGCGCCAAAGGGTTATAAAGGGTGCACTTTTTGAGAATGTTGCATGTAAGGTTTTAGTCTTAAGGAGGAAAGCGCATGGCGCGGGTTTGCAAAACACAACATGGAATGTTGATGTCAAGGTTCATGCACCGCGCCTTAGGAAATTTTCTTCAAGCCCAGGTGTTGCGAGGATGATGTTACATGAGTTTAAGGTGCGCCAAGGTGCAAGCATGGAAGGTGTTGCAAAGGAGATCAATGCGCCAAAGGGAATGTGCTTGGCGTGGATTTGGAGGACACAACATCCAATGTTGATGTTGGTCAAATTGTGCTTGCGCCCTTAGAAAAGCTGCTTAAGTGTATTGCTTAGTTTATATTATCTTGGCGTGGAAAAAGATGATGTTGCATGAGGGACAAAGTGTGCCATAACATGATTGTGGGGAGTGTAACATGTAAAAATAGTGCACCAAAGGATTTTTGCATTTTCTTTATAACTTCACAGATTTTTTCTCTTTTTGGTTTTGAAAAAATGACAAAGAGAGGGTTTGTGGGATTTGCAGCAATAAGAAGATATAAAGGGTGGCTCACTTTTGAGGCAGAGCCTTCTCAGATTTGTAGATCTGGAAGGAGGGATAAGGCGGTTTCCAGATGGTTATGGAGTGGTAGTTCATTTTTAGATTTAACCTTTTATATTAACCCTAAAACCTAACAACAACCAAGAAACAAAACCATAAACAACAACAAGAGTGATAAAATCCACTTACCCAGTTTAATAAAGGATGAAGGACAACTTTGGGGTCCACAAACTCAAAAAAGTGGAACGCGGGCGTGACAGGGATAGCTGATAGGCACAGAGGAATACTTTTCACAATTTTCAATTCATGAAAATGACTGGTGTTAAGCACCTATATATAGAAAATTTGGCATTTATTACCCCACCCACTTTTCTTAGGTGCACCTTTTTAGGTGTCGACATAGGTCAAAATGTGCCTTTGGCGTAGTTTCTTTAGTGTTAACATAAGTTTGTCAATGCCTTAAGCGTATATTCGGAGATGTCAACATGAATTTCTCAGAGTCTAAGGTATTTTTACTTAGCGCACATTTTAATGTGTTGACATTATTTTTTCAGCGCCTTAGCACACTTTTTAGCGCATATTTTAAAATGTCAACATGTAACTTTTAGCACCTTAGGGGCGCAACTTTAAGGATGTTGGCATGTCATTTCCTGTGCCTAAGGGAATTTAAATGGGCACACATTTCATGATGTCGACACAACATTTCTTGCGCCTAGTTCAAAAAGGTTGAAAATGGCTAAGTTCTTAAAACTTGATTTCCGGAAGGAATTTTGAGCGTTGTCGACTTCTTGAGGGGGACCAAAATGAAATTTTTGTATGGTTACCTATAAAATTGCCCTTGTCAATTTTATAGGATAACAACTGGCTCTTTCTGGGGACTATCTTTAAGTGAAACTTAAGGGTAGCGAATCCCATATTTCACGTGCCTATCCATTGGGTTACAGAGAGTCAAAAACAAGGGTGACCTGAGGAGGGTGAAAAAGGGAACACACAACAAATATTAAACAAACACATGACAAAGAAAACACACAACAACACAAACTATACAAAGAAGAGAGTGAGCTCTACTTCGAAGATTTTGAGGTGCTACCTACTATAGGGAAGCGGGAGTTCAGTTCCATCTAGATAAGAGAGAAAGAAACTATTCTCTCCTTTTAGTTGTTTGATCTTGTATGGCCCTCTCCAAAGAGAGTCAAACTTCCCATGCATACCTTTGGGTTCTCTTTGCTTGTCCACGAAGGACAAGATCTCCTACTTGGAAGTCTCTCTGCTTAGCCTTCTTGTCGAACAACCTCTTCACTTGATTCGATGCTCGGTGATCTTGTCGACCACCTTCACTCATTTTTCTTCAAGTTCTATCAGTACATAATTCTCTTTTCAAGAGAACTCGAAAAGTTTTGCCTTCAATCGCTTGAGCTAATAGCAATGTAGGAAGTTCCGTGGAGATAGGGATTTCAAGGTCAATCCCATACAACACCTAGAAGGTGACATTTCGAGAGACCTCTTTAGAGTGATACGGTCTGCCCACAAAACATCGTACAATGACTTGTGCTAGGACTGCTGGTTCTCATCAACTAGCTTCGAATAATAGTCACGGAGTTTTTTGTTGTTGGATTCTGCTCGACCATTTCCTTGAGGGTAAGTAAGCATAAGCATGGGCTAAGGTTATTCCATATCCATAAAAAAACCAATTACTTCTCATGAAGAGAAGTTGGAAGCATTATCAGCAATGATCTTGTGTGGAATGCCAAATCTCACAATGATATTTTCCTTGATGAATTCAAACAACTTTAGAAGTGGCATGCTTAATGGTATGGCCTCCACCCATTTGGTGAAGTAATCTATTGCTATTAGGACATAACTATGTCCTACACTCGATTGAGGATTGAGTGCTCCAATGAAATTGATTCCCCATTTCTCGAATGGTTTGTCAATAATGACAAGCTTGAGGGGAAATGCAGCTAGCTTTGGTTTGCTAACGAACTGTTGGCAAAGTTCACATTTTCTACCAGTGTTTGTATCCTGAAATAGCGTTGGCTAGTAGTAGCTGACCGAATGATTTTATGTGCCGTCATTGATGAGGAGAAGTGACCACCACAAGCCGAGTCATGAAAACTCTCCAATAACCTTATTTGTTGCGGCTTGTCAACACATCTTAGAAAAATGTCATCTATCCCACGTTTATACAACCCATCATCCCATATGATATATCTAGCGACTCGAGCTTTACCGTCCACTTTTCTTTTGTGGTCGGAGGTGAGTTGGCCACTCATCATAGGTGAGAAAGAACATGATGTTAGAATACCATTCGAAGCTGAGTGACGACAAACAGAACCATAGGAAAAGAATCCGCTTTCTCAAGCTCACCTTGCTCTTTATCAACATCATCACTTCTCCTTGGGTGCCTACGAGTCTTTGCTTTCAGCCATTAGCGACATAGGCGCTTACCTCTTAACAAATTAGTTGGTATAATGTCTAGATCATACTCCTGGACCTTTGCGATCCAATTTCCTAGTAAGCTCCCTAACTCTTGTTGAGTTAGGATAGACTTAAACTTGTGTGAAACTAGCACTATTGTATAAGAGTTCGAATGTAGTGGCGGAAATTTTTGATCATTTTACCACCTAAAAGGTGTGCTTTTCCAACTATGAAATCTTCTTTTCATGTGGCTTAAGAGGATAACTCATGAAAGTAATCAGGATTCAATATCCTTGGAGTTCTTTTGCATTAAGATAGCCGATCTGATATGCGCAGAGGCATAACTATACATGATGAAGTCTTTCTTGAAGTGCAGGCATACTGCGAGCAGGAGCATGAGTGATGGAGGATTTTATATCTTTGAATGATTTCATGCCTTCCTCACTCCATTGGAAATTTTGAGACCCTTTCATCATATTAGAAATATGACGAGTCTTCTCAAGAAAATCATGGATGGCGTGTCTAAAGAAATTTACCTTTAGAAGAAAGAGTGAACGCCGATCTTGCTTGAGGGAAAGGTAAGGCTCGAATAGCCTTGACTCTTTCAACGTCTATCTTGGTTCCTTCTCTACCCGACGACATGTCCTAGCGACTTCCTTTGATGACCCCAAAAACGACTTCTTGCGATTTAGTGAAATCCGTGTTCTCGGCATCGATCAAGACTTGCTCCAAATGATCACAATGATCACTTCATTTTTGGAGAACACGGTTAGGTCATCTAGGTAAACCTCAATGACCTTTCCCATCATACCCTTGAATGCAAAATCCATCACTCATTGGAAGGTGACATCGGTGTTGATTAAGCCAAATGACATTCTACGATAGGCAAAGGTACCCCAAGGAGTGGTGAATGTTGTTTTGAACGATCTTCGAGTGTGACTTGAATTTGATTGTAGCCTAAAAAAGCGTCAAGCATGGACAACATTTGTAAACCCGATTACTACCTAAAGCACTTGATCCATTATTGGCGGTGGGTAGTTATCCTTTAGGGATGAACTAGTTCAAGTTGCGAAAATCTATGTATATGTGTATCTCACCATTCTTCTTCCTCACAGTACAATATTAAGTAACCCACGTACGGTGGTGAATTGGAAAAATTATCTTGGCATCTAGCATTTTCTAAATTTCATCCTAGATAGTACCTAAGATCTTAGGGTTGTAGTGCCTTTGCTTTTGACGAAAAGGCTTGACATCATCCTTGAGTGGGATGTCGTGCTAAATGTCCTTTGGTTTGAATGACTTTAGATTAGCATAAGACCATGCTAATACATCTATGTATTTCTTTAGCAAATTAAAAAAATTTCACTTCTCTTTGGGTGCACAACACTTCTCGATGTTCACGGAATGAGGATGTTCTGCGCGATTCCCAGTTGACAAATTGATTTTACGGAGAAGAGTGAGGATCATCTGTCACTTTTTCTTTACAAAATGGTCATGATTATTGAATAATCGTTCTAAGGAAACCAAACCTTTCAGAATCTTGTTTCCTTTGAGTTGTATTCATGAATCTTTATCGAGATTCATTTGCTTGACCAATGAGAGACTCACATGCGAAGTTGATCCCTCAAAATGAAGCTCTTTGAAATTATCGGCTTTCTCTAGGAAAGTGATAAGTTGATTGTCATCATTGGATACTTGCCGGTGTTGTGAATTATTTGGCATGCTTGGGCAGAAAACCACTTCAATTGTATATGTATTTGTCTTTAATCTGGATGAGGAGCATGAGAGACAACGAAATGGCCAATGAATCAGCCATGTCATTTTGGGCTCGTGGGGACTGCTTTGATTGAGAAAGCGTCAAACTCTTGATGATATCCCATCTTGCATTGCGGTAATGTCCGAAGTCGATCATTCTTCACTTGGTATATGCCTTTTATCGGTTGACAATTAACTCAAAGCATCACCCTGTACTTTGATTCTTGATTCCCCTTTCCTTTGCGAACTTGTATGCCAAGTAGCAAGGATTCATACTCAAGCAGTGTTATTTGTATTGAAAAGCGTAATTTGAAAGAAAGAGGGAAAATCTCCTCCTCTAGGAGATATTAGAATAGCTCGGTAATCGCATCCACTCGTTGTACAACTACCATCAAAATGCGGTGTCCATACTTTGTTGAGGTCTTCCTCTTGGACGAGAACCCCCATTTTATCTGATTCTCGTGGATAGAAGTAATTCCCCATCCATGATGATTCTAAGAGAATCGAGCTTTGCGGTCATCGAGTTGGTGACCAAATATTTCTTTTGTGATTCAGGCTCCAACATCTGCATTACTCCTCTGATAGGAATCTTGGCTTTGGACCAGTCCATATGGATTTCTCCACCCACTTCTTTACAGAAACTCCTTCCTAGCAATATTCTCTTTGCTGGAATATCGGCTACGAGAATAGTCATTTTACCCTCTTCTCAGAAATGTCTGCAAATGTAAATTGTGCATCTTTGATCCGACCAATCAATAGCACCTATTTGGTTTCCATGGAGTAGCATCTTCGAAAAGGATTAGTGGCGTGAGGCCCAAAGCATGGCTAACCTTTATAGCATGACATTATCGAAGCTCTAGAATCAATTATACTGATTGCTCGATTTATGACCATTGATTAAGAGAGATAGGTAAAAAGGTTTGATTTTCTAGGCGAGAAGTCGAGGCAACGTTTATGTGAGGCGTAGGAGGGGTGGGAAGAATCCATTTTAGGGAATTAGGAGGAATGGTAGCCTTGCTTTGGATGTACTTGGTTAATCTTACAAGATTCTCAAGGTTGGGTGAAGATATTCACTTTAGACATCCGGATCTTGGTCTTTTTGGCATGATCGGTTATATCAAATGCAACCAAGGGTTACGCTAATGAAGGAATGAGTCCTTCATTTCACATTTGTGTGGGGAGGATTACTAGTCTTTATGGAACTAGAAGAAGGTTGATTAGGAGGAGAAATAGGAGGAAAATATTTCTTGACAAAATGTTTAATGGTAGGTTAAGTAGGAAGGGATTACCCCTTTTAGCGATCATTGGAGGAGGAGTTACCACAACCTTCACTTTTTGTTTTTCATCATCAACCTTTGCTTATTTTCCTCATGCGAGTGAGTGAAAACTCGCATATGATTGTCCACTCACATACCCTTGGGTACCTTCTTCTTCATCGATTCCTTGTCTTCAAATTCCATTTACCCAAAAGTAGAGTCGGTTGGTTCACGACATCTTGATCATATTTTCCTTGCGATGAAGGTTCTTCGTAATTTGGATCGTCCTCTTTGATTTCCACCAAAGCATTAACCGAAGGGACTTCAATTGCTAACCTTTGAGAAGCGGTAGGTAAACAACCTTTGGGGAGTTTTGGGAGTGAAGTTCCTTTGTGGGATATCCCAGATCACGGAGTATTAGATGATGTTTGTGCGCTTTTCTTTAGTTAGAGCAAGTCATTTGTCATCTCTTACGGAACACCGGATCGATGAGGTAGCCTAAGAATAAGTTGAATCCTTTGATTTCGATGGCTTCCATCTCAACCCACTAGATATAATAATAAAGGTTGTCCTCTATCGAATGGCCGGAGCTTGAGCAAGGGCCAAGGTGGGTGTTTGTTCTGTAAAAGTAAGAAACTTACTTTTGAACTCATGGTTTTCAAGAAGAAACACTTTTGGGTCTCGAATGTTGGCATCATGGCAAGTGGCACACTGATTGATTAGTGCATTGAACACAGCAGATAAAATCACACATGGTTTCATTGGTTTCCTTCTTCATGTGAGTGATCTATGACAATAGTGCAAATGCATCTTACGAAGGTTTGTATCTATCTTCAAATGCGGTCCATGATGTGGCCCAACGGTGGTGATGGATCCAGTGGTAAATTTTGGAACCACTCACTTACTGAGACCCTTGCAAGGTCTCCGGAAAGAGATGTACCGATACATCCTCATGAGTTACATCCGAATCTTTTGTATGACATAATGAACACGATATATGCACGTCATCTGTCCTTTGATTACTGCTCCCATCAATTTTGGGAAATTCTTGCGATTTCCCTTGGGGAGGGGGTATCTTGGGTGTGGTAGTGCTAGATGACCCATGGCATTTCCCATGGTGAGTAAATGTGCCATTTGAAAAGAAGGAAAGAGAACATGAGCGGGAGTGTGGTCCCACTTAGACAGAGCACCTGCAAGTTGATGACGAGGCACCACCTGTGAATTAAGTCTCTTTCATGGAGGTGAGGCACTTTCATTTGATCAATCCACCGAGCTTAGAGATGTGAATCATGTTGGATTGATATTGAAATTATGCCTTCAAAGTAGATCAAAATTTGGATCAAATTCTTCATGAGCTCTTCTCGCTATGAGTAAATTTTTCACCCACCAGGCGTACCCATTCAAATCTACAACGGTGAAGAGCATATTTACAATGATATTTGTTTGTACTTGCTGATTTTATGATTTTTCTAGTAAAAATTAGCATCATGTACTTTTTTAATATTTAAATTCTACCCTCTTAAAAACAACCGATTGCGGTTTTATAACAAGGATTAACAAGGATAAAAAGGAGGGTTAGTTTAGAAAGATGATTTTTGGATCTTTGACCTGAATTTGCAAGGTTTTGAAAATATAAGAAAATGTCGAGAATCTCGGATCTACGGAACTATACAAGTTTTTGTAAAAACTCGGTGAACTAAAAACTCTTGTTTGGGCTTGATCTACTGATTTTTATAAGGAAATTTTTGTTTTTGTCACTTTTTGCAAAAATATTTTCAACAAAGGATTGAAATTTGCAATCTAGTAGTGATTTTCTATAGTTTTTAATTATTTCCTCATTTAGATCCCTAACGAGTCACCAAAGCTGTTGGTCCAAATGCATCGTCGGCTTAGGTAGGTCGTAGGGAAACAGGCCAACAATGTGCGGGGAAAATCCCTCTTTGAGGCAATGCAAAGTGAAACTCGGTTTATTGCTATTCTATAAAATAGGAATCCATGCAAATCTACACTATTCTAACTTCAAGGGTTTGGGATCTCATCCCGGTAGATGTAGTTCCAACGGTGAATGGAAATGTATGAGGGGAGGAATGGAGGAAGGTAGATCTGAAAAAAAGAAAAGAAATGAATTCCAAAATAGAAAGGTCGAGAGGTTTATGCTTTGGGCTGGTAGTAAACAGAGCCAAACTTACTTGCATAAACAAAAAAAAGCGATCTTGATGAACATCGATGATAAAAAGAATGAATTGATAGAAATAGAAACATAGATCTAACTTAAGAAATATCGATGCAAATAACACATATATTGAGCATAAAGTATGAACATATATATTAATATCTCTTTTGTTACAAGAAGGCACAAAGTCTTTCTCTCCTCTTTCTCTTTTTCATACAAAAAATGTCCACCTGAAATACAACAAGTATTCTAGTATTTATAGAAGGAGAAGGAGGAAGGAGACGAAAGAAGACCAACCACTATTTACAAAATATCTACAAATTCAAAAGTTGACTTTGGGCAAGTTTTTGGATGACAACATCCCATGATGCAACATGGATGATGTCATCATAAGTGCCAACATACTTTTTAAATATTTTTACAAAAACAAACCAAAGCATACACGGGAGGAGAAACTACTCCTCATCATCTCTTAGCTTGAATGGAGTGTCTTTCTTGAGATCTGGAGAGGTGATGTGACACTAAGCTCGGTACTCCATGAACTTGTTGATCATTTTCTGGAGCTGATTATGATCTGGACCCTTGAAATGGTCACTAATGACTTCACAAGTTTCCTTTTCAACCTTGAGCTTGTCGGGTAGCTGGTGTAGTCCTCACATGCTTTGATTAGGTAGCAGTGAAATCACGGCAAGCGAGGTTATTGATAGAATCTCGTCGAAAGTGACCTTTGGTGCTAAACCTTGGGTTTGATAGCCTTAAAGCAATGAATGGTGTTGCTTGCTTCCCTCAAGGTGAATGATTCTTGAGCATCCTTGGAGACATCTTTGTGACTATCTCGCTCCATGTTATATTTTGCATATAGGGCTTCATTCTTGATTTTTCTATCGTCTCTAGGATATACTCCATTTGATCCACTGGTAATCAATGCAGCGAGATCTTTGTTGTGTGCCCATGGGTGATCAATGACGGCCGACCTCCCGTAGGTCATCGGTGTGAGCAATTGACCATAGATTGAAATGTCTCATGCTGCAACCTAACGTTGTCCAACTCCTTGGAGAGGACCTGCTATCTCGCTTGTAGCTCTTTATTTTCTCGATCAATATCTTGATAGAGAGCACTATGAATTTCTTTATCATCTCCTCACTATCTCGAGGATTCGCTCAATCCAAGAGGATATTTCCGTACCTTGTTCTCAATCTTGGCGTATTCATTTATCTTGTCCTAACTTAGAACCTCGGGAGATTCGGTAGCGGTCATAGGAGGAGCGTTGCCCATTCTTTCCAATGCCTTGAGGAGATGTCTATTTTGTTCTTTGAGAATCCTCTTCTCCTCCTTTGATTCTTGAAGTTTCTTGTAGAGGGCATCTACCTTTGCAGAAAAGGCCTCTCCTTGTAAGCTTTTGAGGAGGTTCATGTATGCGCTGAAAAAGTGACAAGCGAGTGTGGGAATCTACAGGTAACTCTTCCGCGTACCCAACCTCCCGAGGTCGTGCCGAGACAGCCGGTGGGGATGGAATATGCGTGGGATGCAGACAAACTAGTTAGGCAGTCTAATGTCTTCGACACGCACTAATGGAATTTGTGAATCTAAGGCAAAGAAGGCCCTTCTAACTTGGACTGGTGTGATAGATCGATCGGTAAGGATGACTGCTCGAAGGCTCCAATCAATATCGAGCTCTGGCGTGATTCGATCTATGGGTTGTGGAATACGTGGAAAATGACCTAGGATAGTTTCGTGTATGTCTCTAGATAAGGTCATATGGTGGATGGTGAAAACAATTGACTTTACGGATGATTTTCTAGCCTAGTCAAAATTCTTTAGCTTCGTTAGCGCTATATCTAGTAAGGACAATTGTTCGATGATGATGGGTAAAAGTGGAGTGGATTGGAATACTAGTGTGCATAGGCCAGCGTCATATCGATTGACTTGTGGATTCGTTGGGCTGCGGGATACGTGGGTCCAACCATAGGTTCATGGTTGTCGTGGACCAGAAGTATGGTCATGCGTGGAATCAAGTCCCGATCCCTAGTATCCAATAATCATACGCTTTCTCGGTTTATGTTTAGAATCAACTTGTTGTGCAATCTTCTCGAATACCTCACAGGTGTTGTTACAACACGGATTCTTAGGCCGGTATCTATGTCGTGAGGGTGTCTCCTGCGTCCCGGTTTGTGGAACTAAAGGGTCACACCCGAATGTTTGTTCTCTTTCAAACCCTTCTACATTCATGTAAATTTTTTTCTAGGGTAGTCTTGTAGTTTGGTGATTTGACCAAAACGTACGTGCTTGGTCGTCTTCTATGTTTAATCCTCTTAAGCTCGAGATCGATCTGCTAGAAGTCTATTGTTGTTTGGAAGACTTGGATTCTAAGATTTTGGTCAATATCAGTTATTTCTATTATGAGATTGGTGAGACACGATTGGCTCAAAACGTATTCTCCGGGCTCCCTAGGTCCCGTAATTGTCATACAAACGCAATAATATAAAAAAGCTGTAATAAAGTGAACTCTAAGTATACGAAATGTATTTATAGCATATATGACTTCTTTTTGTATTTTTTTGATGATTTATAAGAATTTAAGAAGGCAATTATTTAAAATATTTAGAATTGACAACTAAACTAATAATTTAAAACAAACAAAAAATAGCCGAGTGTAGCTATTTATGCATTGTGTAATTTGTATATCTACTCTAAACAATGAAATAACTAATCTATTTGCAAGATTCTCGATCCTACCTCGAAGAGGAGTGAATCATAGTTTCTCGAAACTATCAATCCCCACTGACTTCCACGGCAATATCGAGAATAGAATTTACTGAAATAAAGTGATTAACTACTCTATTTGATATGATTCTAACTAGAACTTTGAAAGCTAGAACACTGGACTCATGCGTAAGCAGTGGTGAATCCGATGGTGTGTGTGTGATCTTGTCCCCTCGGTATGATCTCTTCATTCTTTGTGCTCACATAGATCCGAGAAAAGCGTGTAATGCTTGCATCAACAGGAGTAGGTGTTGGAACAAGGGACAACCATTAGAAACTGAGGCCCGAATAGAAACGCGAATAGGAGAGGGATAGCGCAAGAGTACTGAAAGCTTGGCTTATGCGGTTCCTAGCGGGATCTGTGCGAATCATGCAACATAATGCGTACGAGAACCTAAAACTATCTGTTTGAGAGAAAAACCTATAACTTTAATGGCTTCCTAAGCTATTCTACTTCTAATGGATTAGATAGAACACAACACCTTTGTTTGCACAAAAGTGGATATGTGGCTTACCAACAGCTGGACAATGCTAACTAAGCATGCAAAGAATTAAAACTATGGCTTCTAAATAGAATAACAGACTAAGCTATGAAAAAGAGAGCATGAAAGTGAAATCAGGGGTAGACCTTTTGTTTGAGCACAAGCCATGCATTTATAAGAATTCAATCACCCAAAGATCAAAACCAAACTGAACTCCTAAACAATAAACAAAGGAAAAACACTATTCCAAGGGACCAAAAACATAAATGCAAGCTTAAGTCGGCAAGGAAAGCTGGTGAAACGTTGATATTTCATGTGAGTCACGTCAAAAGAATGTTCTGGAAAACATGTAAAGGACCGCCGCCACTCGCTCGGGGTGGCGGATTCTGGCTCGCCGCCTGTTCGAGGGTGGCGATTCTGACCGCCACCCAGTCAGGGTGGTGGTTTCGTTACTAAAGAGAAAAGGGGCAAGAAAAGAGGGGAAAAGGGGAAAACAAAGCATGCGGGGGCTAAGCGGGGTATGCGAGATGTTAACGCATATTCGGAGAACTTTCCGGACCCCAAACACCTGCGAAGAGACCTATATCATCATTAGGGCACTTATTACTGTTCCATAGTACATTACCTTGCGATTTTGGGTACGTACAATTCCCATCATGACTTGGTTCTTTGTGAAGTCTCGTGGAGGAGACAGATTCTTCTTTTTTTGGTGGGATCTAGATATGCGATCTCCATTACCCTCTCGCCCAAAGAACTCTTTGAAAAGTGAGTTATAGCCTTTTTCTTCTTAGGTCCCTTCTTCGGAATGACAAAGAAGTCCATGGGTGCTATGGGAACCTTTCTCTTGAGTTGACTAAGATGGTCAGAGATCTAGCTTGGACTTATGGGAGCTGTAATAGAGGAAATAGAAGAAAAAATGGGGATGAAAGAGGAAGCAATGAAGGTACCACCGGAAAGAACGTGGACACACTTGGTGGTGGCATGGACAAAGAGTCCAATGTATGCTGCTTTCTCGGGGAAGTACAGGAGTTACCACATGAGAAGAAAAGGTCATGGAGGTAGAAGGGATTTGTAATTGGATGGAAGGAACACCAAGTGATAGATCCGTGAGAGAGGAAAAGATGGAAGAGGTGAGAGATGGAAGAGAGGAAGGGGGAAGACACATCCATAGGACTGTTGAAATTCTGGGAGATGGTGTCACTAATGATTTCTCCCAGTGAAGCGTTGATCGAGGCACATCCTTACTCATGGTCTCTAAATACTGAGCATCCATTTGTGGAATAAATGGGCATTAGGAGCCCAAATACTTTGTTCAAGAAGGTGATTGTATCACTCGAGTTCCTCATTAAAGTCACTCGGAATTATGCGTGGCCATCTACTTACCGGCTTCTTATTCTTAAGATAGAGCTCATTCATCATTTACATACACTTGTCCTCATTATCATCACATGCCTTCTTGTAGTCATCTAGGCTTATGGTGACGTATTGACTATGATGAGGATGCCCAGAGTTATCTTGAAATGGTGAGTGGCGTGAGATCAATATTTGTCCTTCCATCCTTATCCTCGACACATCTTATGTCTTTGTTATAGCACCATGATGAATTCATTGTTTTGCACTTCTGGCATCCCATCTACAAAGTGCAACCCACTTTGCCCACTAGTTTTTCCATCCATGGGCCACTAGTAGCTGGTTGGTTGGGCCCAAAGGTATTCCATATCAATGTGCCCAAGCTCGGAGTCTACGATGTCGAGCTCACTCTCTACATATGAGTCGGGCATCCCGACTTTTTGATATTATATTTCATCTCTTGTTCCATCAAATTTTCTTTTCCTTTAGAATTTTTGTCTTTTTGCTTGATGAAGACATGTGTGAGTTCAAAGATAGTTGTTTTCTCTAAAAGAAGGATCAAGGAAGTCCATCACGAGGAAGAGCCATGTCAATCATCATTTCATTCATAATGAAATCTTGCAGAAAGAAGAATGAGAAATTATAAAGCTAAGGGCACAAGACACGGAGTTCATAACATGTTGCGAGAGGCTTAAAAAGGTTTTGTGAACTTTTGTGGATGTCAACATGCAAAAAGGTGTGCCTATGTTGACAAGAAAAAGGCGTGCAAAAAGGGTTATAAAGGCGCAATTTTGGAGAGTGTTGGATGAAATGTTTTAGTGCCAAGGAGAAAGGCATAGGGCATGGGTTTGCAACACACAACATGACATGTTGATGTCAAGGATCATGCGACAACGCCTTAGAAAATTTACTTACTTCAAGGCGGCTGTAAAGGATGATGTTGCGGGTTCAAGGTCCTCCAAGGCACAAGCATGGAAGGTGTTGCGCAAAGGAGATCAATGCACCAAAGGGAACATGTTTGGTGTGGATTTGAAGGACACAACATCCAATGTTGATGTTGGTCGGATTACGGTTGCGCCCTTAGAAAAGCATTAATTGTATTCCTTAGTTCATATTAGCAGCACGGAAAAAGATGATGTTGCATGGTGGGACAAGTGTGCATGGCGTGGCGTGGGGAAGTAACATGTAAAAACAATACGCCTAAGGATTTTCTATTTTCTTTATAACTTCACACATTTTTCTCTCTTTTTGGTTTTGCAAAATGACAAAGAGAGGGTTTGTGGGATTTACGGCAGAATAAGTGAGATATAAAGGGTGGCTTACTTTTGAGGCAAAGCCTTCTAAAATTCTGATTTGGAAGGATGGATAAGGTAGTTTCAGATGGTTATGGAGTGGTAGTTCATTTTATATTTAACCTTGTATATTAACCCTAAAACCTAACAACAACCAAGAAACAAAACCATAAACAACAACAAGAGTGATAAAATTCACTTACCCGGTTTAATAAAGGATGAAGGATGACTTTGGGGTCCACAAACTCGAAAAGTGGAAGCGCGGGTGTGACAGGATAGGCTTGGAGCAGTGCGAGAGGAATACTTTTCACAATTTTTAATTTGTGAAAATGACAGGTGTTAAGTGCCTATATATAGAAAAATTGGCATTTATTACCCCACCCACTTTTCTTTGGCGCACCTTTTTAGGTGTCGACATAGGTCAAAATGTGCCTTTGGCATAGTTTCTTTGGTGTCAACATAAGTTTATCAAAGACACCATAAGTGCATATTCGTAGATGTCAACATGAAGCTCTCAGTGCCTAAGGTATTTTTACTTAGCGCACATTTTAATGTGTTGACATTTTTTTCAAGCGCCTTAACGCACTTTTAGGTGGATGTTTTAAAATGTCAACATGTAACTTTTAGCACCTTAGGGGCGTAACTTTAAGGATGTTGGTATGTCATTTCTGCACCAAAGGGAATTTAAAGGGGCACACATTTCATGATGTCAACACAACATTTCTTGTGCCCAGTTCAAAAAGGTGAAAATGGCTAAGTTCTTAAAACTTGATTTCCAAAAGGGAATTTTAGGCCATTTTGAACGTTGTCAGACTTCTTCAGGGACCAAAATGAAATTTTTGTATGGTTACCTATAAATATACCCTTGTCAATTTTACGGGATAATGAAACACAACATGGGTCGAGGTGTAGGAGCGTTTAGGTGTGTTGGTACACCAAGGTTGGGTCGGGATATACATCACGACAATAAGCAAGGTAAGCTCACGAGGTCAAACAACGTGGGTACGGTGATGCCGTGAGGTATGCTTAAGCAGCACGTTGATTCAAAGGTCACAAACAATCATTCGGGTCTAGGTATAAAGGTCATAGCATGGGTAAGGCCGAGGTATGGGTAAAATAATGAGTCCTCAAATGAGGATGAGGTTAGGTGAGGCATGATGAGGTTAGGAGGATAAAGTGAAATGTCTAGGCAGGTGTGGGTCGGGTAGGGAGGATTCGGGTAAGTAAATTGGAAGAAATGGGGATAATGAGGCTAGGAAAGTTAAGCGCGGTGGTCAATCTTGACCGATGCTAGCTTAGGAGAAACTAACCATGGTTTCCTAGGCACAAGACCAACATCGGTCAAGGTAAAATTGATGCGATGGTCAGTGGGATTGGTATTAAAAAGAAAAGTCCACGTTTTGGAAATTCATTTGGTATTTAGGAATAGGAGAAAATGAAAAGAAAGAGAGAAAGGGGTGGAAGGTGACCGAGTTCATCCGAGAGCTAAGTTGGTGAGCCGTAGAGCATGTGAGTTTTTAGCGATAGGTGGGACCACAAGATCAGTTGGATTGAGTTGATTGGTTGGAGATCCAGGAGGTGATTTGATGATGGCGAGAGGTAGGAGAGGGATCGGGGTGGACTATTGCAAGCATCCTGAGGTGCCACCACGTTAATGGCGGTGTGATGAGGTAAGATCTAATCTCTATCTTTTTGTAGGTAGAATAATAGTTTGAATTGGATTTGATTTGGAGAAATTTGGGTAGGAAGAAAACTAGGTTTGTGGGGGAAAATGTAAAATTTAAAAATTGGAAAAGTGGGAAGGATAGTGGGAAAATAGGAAGGGAAAGGGTAAATGTAGGGAAATGGTGGGTGGTTAAGAATTTGAGGTATGAATGAGTGGAGAATAGAGGAGAAAATGGAGATTATTGGTGGAAATGGGGACGGCATTGTGGGTTTCGCCGTGACAGTGGTGACTTTGGTCCATAGTTGGCGCGTCGGTGGGTATAAGCGGTATCGATCATAGAAGGTGTGTGACTAATGTCGGTTAGGGTAGACCATGGTCGGTCGATAAAGACCAGTGTCAGTCAAAATGTGGAGAAACACTTTCCCAAAAGGAGAAATAGGTTGATTTAGGGTTGAGGGTGTTAGATAAGGGTGATGGAAAATAGGTAAGGGTTTAGGATTTAGTGTTTTAGGTAAGGGGTGAGGGAAAATAGGTAAGGGTTTAGGATTTTGGTAAGGATAATGCGTATGGGAAACATGCTTGTAAATAAGGGTCATGTCATTAAGAAGGTAATAGGCGATGCATTAGGGATAGGGTAATTGTTTGTGTGGGTATTAAAGGTGGATGTAGGTATATGCGAGGTTGAATAATGTAATTATTTTTGGATGCAGTGAGAGATCAGCTACGGATGAGGGATAGGGTACCACCACTACTAGTGATGGTACGAGCAAGCATGTAGCAGAGGTTAGGTTGATAAGCATGAGAATCTACTAGCATGTAGTCCCGGGAGGCAAGTCGATGGTTTACCTCATCGATAGGTGGGACTCGGTGACCAATACCTTCCATCTCGCCAATGGGTGAGATGACGATCACCTTGGAGGAAGTGTACGAGGATCCTGTGGTTGCCCATATTGGGGGCCTAGGTTTATTTTATCTCTTCAAATGGCGGGGAGTTACGGCACTAGTATTTGGTGAGGGCATGGCTAATCTTGGGTTCCATAGTGCTAGCATGAGCTATGGAGTGATGTATAGGGCTTATCACGAGGAGATGAGGCTAGTCCTTTATTATTGTGAGGTAATGTGTTGTTTCGCACCGCCGAGATGCGAGAGGTGGACAGTTCCCGCTCCTTTATGGGATTGTTACATGATATGATGATAGATAGGACCCGATTCGCATGGGCACCTACCTTATTGACGAAGGTATATAGGGAGCTATGGGCCTATATGTGATTGCGGTGGTTCAACATATGTTGTACCTTATTATTACATTATTGGGCCTACGAGCACATTGTTTGTGTTCAGCCAGTGGGGATGCCCGGGTAGATGCATTCCCGAAGAGAGTATTGGTTGGATACGGGCGGTTGGTACCAGTATTGGAGAGCACTCGAGGTGCGAGAGCTACACATGATGTAGCTTACTACAAGAAATTACTAGAGGGCTTGTCCAAGGTGGACATCATTTGGAGGCCATATGTGGGCTTCCCTTCATATAGACAAGATGGTCGTAGAGCTAGATGGGCTCTAGATTTATATATGGATAGAGGGGAGGAGGTCTAGAGAGCAAGAGAGGATACCCATAGAGTGGGTCAGACACCAATTTGGATTGTTACAGGATGTATTGCCACCCTTCCCGTAGTATAGGAGAGATGACATGGAGAGGCCTATGTCTCTACCATGACCCTGATGTCGACTAGCGAGTGGAGCGGCCAATGGATGTGAAGATTGATGATTCCAGAGTGGTAGATGGGTATAGGTAGTGGTGGGCGGCGTGCATCTTAGAGTAAGTACCACCAAGGCTAGGAAACATGATTTGGCCACCATTACCGTGTAGAGGAATGCCCTATAAAGGCGGTGAATACCTTGTTGATGTAGCTAGATATCATGTAGGGGCGGTGATAGGTATAGAGGCACATGTTACCACATTACAAGCCCAGATAGCCATGTCACAGCACAAGTAGGTCGGGAGACAGTACCCACACAGGTGGAGGTAGGAGGAGATGGAGATGGAGAGGAGGGAGGTGGAAAGGGAGGGCAAGTAGCCACCCTACAGTGCAGTGCAGAACTTACAGGGCACTGTTGGCCACAGCACAGGGGTAGGTTACAGGTCTATATGGCGGTGATAGTAGCACGAGGTTTAGATTACTACCCCGTAGGCCCAAGCATGGCACATGTATAGATCCCAGGGTGAGTCAAAGCCATGGTACTAGCATAGGGTTCAATACTGATTAAGGATAGGGTCCCATTGTACATGCACCCACATAGGCAGAGAGACCCATGGCACCTCCATAGATAGTGCCTATGGTTAGGTTTACAGACGGTACTATCGAGATCAATTAGTGGCTGCCAGGATAGATGTCCCATCCTATGTAGATCTACGAGAGCATAGTAGGCCTCCAGTGAGAGGACCAGATCCTGCACTCATAGTGTGGAGAGCACAGGGGGTTGGTGAGCCCATAGGTAGGAGCACGGAGAGGCCACCGATATCGAAGGCCGAGATCCAGTGAGGGACCATTGGTAGCTAGGACCGAGGCCCTCGGTAGGAGCGAAGAGGAGTCGAGAGAGACGGACATTGATATCCTACGGCATGACCGAGTGAGATTGATATAGACCGGCCTATGTGTTGAGACATTTTGTATTAGATATGAGACCGGCCTACATGCCGAAGAGATATTGTATTGATTTTTGTACATGATACCGGCTTACGTTTGATGAAATTTTGTATGAGATACACATTATTTTGATATCGGTGTACATTGTATTGATACACACATGTATATATGAGGAGATAGATGAGATTCAGATGATTGTGTTGTTATGTGTATTTTGTTTACTTTATTGTGATATGGATGGAAACTAGGTGAGTTAGGCATGATAGAGTCAGGTCATAGGCATGGATTGAGTCAGGTCATAGGCATGGATTGAGTCAGGTTGGTTTAGGCATGGATTGAGTCAGGTCGGTTTAGGCATGGTGGAGTCGAGGTTGGTTTAGGCATGAATGGAGTCAGTCGGTTTAGGCATGGATTGATTCGAGTCGGTTTAGGCATGGTGGAGTCAGGTTGGTTTAGGCATGGATGTTTATTTTGGTGTTTTGGTAACAAGTGGTAATGTAAATGCATGGGATGGTGTAAAATGTTTAAATATTGGTTATGTATGAAAATGTGAAATAATGTAAGTGGTAAAGGTTATGTGAAACATGATGAGTATATATAGGTTTAAATGATGTGGATATGGTTGAGATTTCTAGTTTTTGATATGAAGCCGTAAATGAGAGTAAAATGGAGAAAATTAGTTAGGGTGAAGAGTGGTCGAGCTAACTTTGTAGGGCCACATGCCCTAGATGTGCTTGCCTACACATAGTCCCGGTGAAAAGGGATGTCGAGGCCGATGTAGTTCTCCCATAAGCTAGGGAAGAATATGAGGAGGTAGAAGAATAAGTCGTTAGGTTGATGGGTAGGGTTGATTCTAGGTCATAGGTATAATTAGGTTAGGGTCATTTATGTTTGGGTGGAGTATAGGTAGATATGTATGGGTAATTTTAGGTTGATTGTGGTGAGAGAAGAAAATCCCAAAAAACAAGCGTCGAGGTTCGAGTCTTATATAGGATAATCAAGAGGTAATGAAGAAGTGATAAGATAAGAGGAGGAAAGAAAGCCACCTGATTGGAAAGGATCGAATGTGTGAATCACATCTATAGATAGGCTAGTGAATGTAAGACCCTAAAGACATTGCATGATTGATTACTCTAAAGATGAGGAATAGTCACATGATCACCAAATGTCATAGGTTCAGCAGGTCCCTTGAGGCAGTATGAAGTGAAGAGATAACGGGTAAGGAGGTGAAGGTAATTAGGTCATATGATAGGGAGTAGAAAGCCTAATGGCAAGAGATCCAAGATCACAATAGGTGAGTCCATGATGAAAAAGTTTTCTTTTCTTTTTCTTTTTGACTTTTTAGATAGACTAATCAATGTGGGAAGTCTATATGGGATGAATATATGTCTCCTCAAGTCTTCACAAAGCTGATCGATGCGGGGAAGCTTCGAATATGTATATATATATATATATATATAAGAAAATAGTCTTCTTTTGGATAGACTATGTAGAGAGTTACAAGCTTTTATAGTTGTCCTTCGAGGGAATAGTCTACTTATAACGGTGATTTAGGGTGGAAGATGTCCTTTTGAGGGATTCATCTTTGTATTGGAAGTATGACTCAAGGATTTCATCCCTTTATTTTTGAAATGATTATTGTGGGCTTTTAAATCATGGACAAGACTATAACAAAGCATTTGGTTCTTGTTCGGGAGGCAAGGTGAACAACCATAGGATCTCATCTAAAAAGAAGACAAAAAGTATCCATGAGAATCATGCCATGTGCGAGTCATGTTACACATATTTAAGAGAAGGAAAAAAGGTGACAGTAATCACATGATTCTTGTTTAGTCATTAGAGATGAGGTGTAGAAAAGAGAATGGTGAATGGCGCTCAAGGGACGAGCATGAAATAGATAATTAGTGATGTAGGACTAGAATTCAATAGTAGAATGGTCAAATATGCAAGGCATTAAGGGGATCGGAGTTTGGGCTTACCGTCCGGTGAAGACAAATGATAAGCTCCTCGATCCATAGTCATGAGTTACAATGTATGGTCCAAGCTAATTAGGAGAAAACTTGCCCCATTTTCTTTTCTCTACTTTGGTTGCGTGTGTATTTTCCTTGAGGCGAGATCACCGACCTTGAAGGTGAGTTCATGGACACATTTTCATAGGCATGTTTGATGCATTTTTGGTAGACTTGGAGATGGTCGAGAGCATGAAGATGACGTTCATCTAGTAACTCAAGTTAAGCTAAACACTGTCTTGGCGAAATTCATCATTAGTGAGCATGTCTTGAAGAGAAATACATAGAGATGGGATTTGGACTTTGAGAGGTAGAACAACCTCTGCATCAGTAGACTAGAGTAAAGGAGTAGCAGCAGTGAGAAGTGCGAATACTACTACGGTATGCCCATAGGCAAAAAGGAATGTGCATGTGCCAATCCTTCCCAGTATTGTTAACCACTTTCATCAGAATCTTGTTTAAGGTTTTGTTGGTGGATTTGGCTTGACCATTGGTTTGTGGGTAATATAGTGAGGAGAAAATTAGCTTGATGCCGAAGGTGTCGCAATTGTTTTGTAGGGTTTTGTTTTTAAATTATTTTCCATTATAAGTGATAAGGCGATGTGGAACACAAAAGCGACAAATAATGTGATGAATGATGAACTCACATATTTTCTCGGCTTTAGTGGAGATGAGGGTACTGCTTCAACCCATTTGGTGTAGTTTTCGGTATCGGTGATGATCCATTGATGTCGTAGGGAAGAGTGGGGATTGATCTCTCCGACAAGATCCAAACCCCATTGAGAGAAAGGCCAAAGGTCACGAGTGACCAAGGCATGACTAGGTGTGTGATGAAGATTGGTGTGTTGTTAGTATTTTACACAATGCTTAATATAGTCGTAATAAACATGATTAAGGGTTACCATTAATAGCCTAGGAAAAGAATGCACTTAAGAACAAAAAGGCGATCAAGTGACCTCCGCATATGCCATCGTGAACTTCTTCAATGGTATAGGGGATTTGAGCTAGTAAGGCATCATAAGAGAATACCGTCAAAGCCACGCTTATAGAGGAGGCCACCCATGATGATATAACAAGAGGCATTTTTAGAAAGGCTCATTGTCTATTACGTGTGAGCTCAAGAGGCAAGATAAAGGGAAAGGTAGTCCGCAAGATGCTTATACCAAAGGTCCTGTGTGTTTAGTGAGGCAATTTGGACAAGGTTAACACAACAAGGTGCATGAGAAGGTATCTGTATGCATTTCACGGTGACAAAGGTGTCTGAATCGGCTAGCGAAGCAGGTATTTGGGAAGCAAGGTAGGCCATGGTATTTGTAAATTTATTGGTGGATCACGAAATAGTTTGAATTTTGTAGCGGTTAAAGGTAGTCAACATAATGCTGACGTAACATTTATACTTTTAAAGTATTTCATTACGACAATGATATACACCATTGACTTGGTTCACTACCAGTTGGGAATCACCAAAGATATTAATGGACTTAACATCTAAGGCATAGGTAGTCTGGGAGACCCAATATGAGTACTTTGTATTCGGCAATATTCTTAGTGCACTTCAAGTCAAGTTTGAATGCTAAAGGCATGGGTTCACCATCAAGAGGAATAAGGATGACACCGCACCACCCCATGCCGACATTTGGAACCATCGAAGAATAAGGTCATTTGGTAGGGTCTTCATACAAGATTTTAATTAGACAATAAATGAGGGAAACTCGCCTTTAAGTGGGCGGGTGGTGAAATATAAAACTTCCTTTTCAAGGTGGAGAATGTTTCATTCCTTTTAGATAATATGAATTAACACAAAAGACCGTAAGATATCAATTAAATTGCTTGGAAGGTTGAACACAAGGGTAGGGAAAGGCTGGTTTCCTTTCAAGGTGGTGAGTTTATGAATTAAGTACAATAACGGTTTTGAACTATAACCGATGCCCGTTATCGATAACCGATGGCGGTTATTGATGACCGATATCGGTAGGGTCTAGGATCTGTGGGTTGGTTGTTTTATGGGGTGGTTGTGTCGTAGGGTTGTTGTTGTTAAGGCTGGTATATGGGTGATACTAGGAAATAAGGTGATGAGAGGTAGATGAATGATAGTTAGATGCAATGACACGTTGGGTAGTGGATCCAAGAATGGATTTGTGAGGACTTATGATTCAAAAAGTCGAAGAAATGTTATTAAAGAGGACATGCAAGATGTAACTTACATCGTTATCGATGAGAGATGCAGTCCAAGAGCTCGATGGCAAAGGCAGTAACCGAGGTAGGATGGTCTCGCACACAAGCAGATCAAATCACCGAGTATCACAGTGGCTCTCAGTATCCATTGCAGTCCTGGCTTGCTCTCCTTTGCTCGCTAACTCTCCTTGTCTCTTCACTTGTCTCTCGCTCACCAAGTAAAGATCCGGTTCTCTGATCGCTCTCCCGATGCTCTTTTTGATTCAAAGAATCCTTCCTCCGATCCAAAATGAAATTCCGATCCTTTGTTTTTGGTCTGGGGGAGCCCATTTACAGGAACCGATGGCGGTTACGTAACCGACGGCGGCCGAGTAGAACCCAGCATCGGCAGAAGGAAAAAGTAGGCTATTTTTAGTAAAATAGCCCACCTTCCCTGCTTTTCTCCCGAGAGATTAGTTGCGGGCTTGGTCAAGTGACTAGAATGTCGGTTTTGGGTGCGAGAAAGGGGTCCTTCATCATGGGTGTAGGTGTAGACCAAGTTTTAGGTCTTAATTAGGTTAGTTTAGGATTAGGGCTAGGTCATGATGAGGTGGCAAAATGAGGTGGCAGGTGAGGTGATGGGGATTTATCAATTACAAGGTAATTAATAAATAATTGTGTAAGGTTTAGGTAATGAGGTTAGGTTGCGAAATGGGATGCGGGTCACAAGGGGTCGTAAGACACGAATTTGGTGTCTACATTAGCCCCTTATTGTCGTGTAGCTTGTGTTGTAAAGTTGCGCAGACAATAATATGAAGTGGTTTCTCCCGTTAAGGATATAGGTAATCCCCTCAAATCTAGCATGATTGAGTGAACGGAAATCAGTGGATAGGGTTGATAAAGGGTAAATGTCAGAGAGAGGATGGTAAGGTGGTGGGGTAGGTCCAAGGAAGCAGATACATGTGAAATGCAATAAGACGACTAGGGTACATGATTTGACGAGCAAACCAAAGAATGTATAAGCAAAGGTCGATAGTTTATCCAAACAAGGGTGATATAATCCCGTATCCAAGGCATAGAAGTAGCTCCTGTGGTATATAATGTAAGGTACAGAACGTTTAGGCATGTTCGGCAAGCACTCAAATGGTTGGTTTGGTCGAGATAAACGTCACGGTCCAGGTCTAGGCAAAGTTGGTCGACAGATCAAGTCAAGGACCCTAATCATGCTAAAACACGAACAGTGAGCTCGATGAACAAAAGGTACATGATGGATGGATAAAATAAAACGTTGATTGTGGGTATGGTATCAAGTGATACGGCCGTGGGTCGGGCCAAGTTGTTGGGTTACGGCCTGGGTCGGGCCTGATGGTTAGGGTGAGGCCTTGGGTCGGGCCAAGTTGTTGGGTGGCGAGGCCTGGGTCGGGCCGGATAGTTAGGGGAGGCCTGGGTCGGGCCAAATAGGTAGGCCGAGGCCTGGGGTCGGGCCAAATGGGTAGTAGGTGAGGCCTCGGGCCGCCTTGGGGCCAAATGGGTAGGGTGAGGCCGAGGCCTGGGTCGGGCCAAATGGGTAGGGCGAGGCCTGGGTCGGGCCAAATGGGTAGGGTGAGGCCTTGGGTCGGGCCAAATGGGTAGGGTGAGGCCTTGGGTCGGGCCAAATGGGTAGGGTGAGGCCTTGGGTCGGGCCGGATAGATGAACAAATGGTGTTCAGCAAAGGTGGATATAGGCGATGTTGGGAGAAAGGGCGATTAGTAAATAGGGGCAGAAAGTTGGGTGAATAAAGACAAAACCGATATCGGTTAGTGATGACCGGTACCGGTTAGGTAACCGATGCCGGTTCCTTAGGGCACGATCTGACCGATGTCGGTTCAATGGTAAAAACCTATAAAAACAAAAATACGGCCGGTCATTGTCACTTTTCTAATTTGAAAATCGATTTGAGTTGTCTGACGTGGAGAGTGGAGATTGGAGCATTTGGTGCGTGAGGTGGCGTTATTTGACTGGAGGAGTGAGTTGTTATGGGCCCGAGTGAGGAGGAGGCAAGAGGGTGATTGGTCGAGGACCCGTAAGAGGACATTTGGAGCCATGGCATGCCCAGGAGGAGCAGGAGGGGCTGACCAAACTGACCACCACCACCCATCCCACCACGACGACGTGTCGTCATACCGGTAGGTTCGAAACCCCTTATTGTGTTTATTTGATGTTATTATGTTAAATGTGGGGTTTGGGTAGGAATTTACATTTTTTAGGAAATAAGTAGAAAATGGAAATAATTTGAAAAAGGGAGAGGGTAGATAGGCTAAATAGGCTAAGGCGGCTAGGTGGGTAGGTTTTTAGGGTGTTTGGGTGGGTATGTTGGTAGGTGGTAAAAATGGAAAAAGGTAGGTGGGGCCGCGCATGGGGGGTTCGGCCGGAAATTACAGCTGACCGATGTCTGCCGCTAAGCGACCGGCATCGGTCACGCAAAATTTGGGACGGGTGCTTTGTGTTTGACCGGGCGGTGGTCAGGGTAATGGCACTGGGCCGGGGGAGGGGGGCCGTTGGTTATGAGGGACCAGACCGGTCCGTAGTGGTTGTTTTCTTGGGGTTTTTATTTTTTTGTTGGGGTTGTGTGGGTTCGGGGGTGGGTTTATGGTATGGTTGGGTTTGGGTTTGGGGTGGGTATGGTTTGGGTATGGGGTTTGGGTGGGTTTGGGTGGGTTATGATTGGGTATGGGTTTGGGTTTGGGGTTTTGTGGGTTTGGGTGGGTGGTTATGGTATGGGTTTGGGTTTGGGGTGGGTATGGTTATGGTATGGGTTTGGGTGGGTGGTTTGGGTGGGTGGTTATGGTATGGGTTTGGGTGGGGTTTGTGTGGGTTTGGGTGGGTTATGGGTTATGTTATGGGTGGGTATGGGGTGGGTTTGGGGGGTGGGTTTGGGGGTGGGTATGGTTAGGTATGGGTTGGGTCTGGGGTTTGGGAGTGTGGGTTATGGTCTGGGGATAAAAGGGGTATAGGTAGATATCGTGATAAAGAGTAGAGCTAATGTAGTGGGTGGGTTTTCAGCACGCGCCAACACTGACGATGTGGACATGTGATAGGATGCCCCGCCGTTGCAAAAGTGGTGCGGATGCGACCACATGTGTCCGCAGCGCATTGGGCTATCATGCGCGAGGTGGGACTCGGCGGAGTCCAGCGATATAGAGCGATCGATAGAGATCATAGCTTGATGGTTGCCCTCATCGAGAGATGGGATCCGGCAACCAATGTGTTCCATCTCCCGACTGGGGAGATGACTATCACATTGGAGGATGTGTATCGCATCCTTCGACTGCCGATCGAGGGAGAGGCAGTCTTCCAGGTAGATTCTGAGACGGCCATGGACAAAGCATCCTACAGGTTTTTGGAGATGCAGCCGCGCTACTTACCTATCACAGCGCGAGTATCGGGTATGGTGATATGTACCGTGCGCACCGACATGAGACACGGCTTGCCGTGCCGATGATGATCGGATCACCCGCTTCGCCTCCCGGACTCAGAGGGAGGCCGCTTTCCATGGGCATTGATGGGGGTGCTGCATGAGATGGTGGAGGAGCACACCTGTTACGCTTGGGCACCAGTATACTTGGTGCAGTTATACAGGGAGCTGTGGGGCTATCGCCGGATGAGGCGATTCGGGATTTGTTCGACATTTTTACTTCACTGTTGGGCATATGAGCACATCATATGCATCAGACCAGTAGGGTTACCCCAGCAGCCAGGGCCACAGGTCATATACAGATACGGCTTTCAGAGGTGGTTGGGGGTCGTGGGGCAGCCACGAGCAGTGCTTGCAGGGCGGGACGTCGCCTATTACAGGCATTTATTAGAGGGCCTGACAGCGGTAGACATCGTATGGAGACCTTACAGAGGTCATCACCCGCACAGAGGAGCCCGAGTACAGCTTACGCGGATCCAAGACACTTTCTCGGATAAAGCAGACGAGGCCGGGAGAGTACGAGAGGATACCCCTAGAGAGGGTACGCAGGCAGATGGGGCTGCGACAGGACGAGCCACCTCCCTTCCCTCAGTACAGGAGGGATGATGTAGAGGCCCCACTGCCTGCACCACAGCCCGTGGATCCAGATTGGGTTGCTGAGAGGCCGGCAGATGATGGTGTAGATGATGCCTGGTTGTCAGATGGGAGCATACATGGTGTGGTGGGTCGGGTCGAGAGCAGCTAGATAAGACCGCCCGCACAACCTGACTTGGCAAAATGGTGACAAAGCAGAGCGAGATCAGCCTGGGCAAAGTGCAGCTTATTACAGGGCAAGCTTGTTGCGCCGCACAGCACGTATAGGTGTTTACAAAGGGCAAGCCTAGCCCAGCTCAGTACAGTACAGCATGTGCACCACCACCAAGAATGTACACCACAGCCCTAGTGCATGTACAGTGCACCAGTACCACCACCAAGAATGGCAAGCACACAGCCCACATGCCTGTGCACAGTGCACAGTATACCACCACGGCCAAGCACCACCAAATGCATGGCACCATCACAGCATGTGGGGCACTGGTAGTAGGAGTCCGGGGACCAGCCCCAGCACCTACGGTGGCACGGGACAGATATATGGAGGCGAGAGCGGAGGCCCGGTACTATCAAGATGTTCTTGATGGTACCGGAGCTGATTATCAGCCATATGCAGCTTATAGAGCAGAGACCTCCCATAGTCAGAGATCGCAGGAGGCGCAGCCATGGCCCGGCGGTGTGTCTCACATGTGCAGCAGGAGGCGAGAGGCGCCACAGGGACCAGCAGGGAGAGGTGCCGAGGGCGGTGGGGAGAGCTGAGGGATCCCTGCATTGTTTTTGTATATAGACATGGGCACCGGTCTGCGCACCGGTTGTGTTGATAGAGGCCTGCGTGCCTACATTTATTCATTTATTGATTCATTATAGACCGCCTCGCGAGCCGAGTACGGGTTCAGACTTGATACCGCCTCGCGAGCCGAGTATATTTTTGATATGAGGGACCGCCCGCGAGCCGAGTCGAGATGTTTGATAGTTATGCGGCCTCGCGTGGCTTTGTTGGATGATGAGATCACAGAGGCCCCGATGCAGGGCACATTGTATATTTGAAACTTGTATATATATATAGAGATGATGTTTTGATCCACATGTTGTGTTCAAAATGTTTTTAAGTATTTTGTCGATGGTTTGTGATATAGAATGTATGATGAGTTTAATTGACATGTTGATATATGGATGATGTTGATGTCTTTTGCACGTATATATGGATGACATGTTATATGATGAAATGTTGCATGTTTTGGTGCTGGTTTTGGGACATTGTTATATATGTATCTGATGAGTTGGATCCAAATGATGTATAGATAGATAGTTTTTTGTTTTGTTTTGGTATCCTTAGTTGATGGCTTGTTTGTTTTTGTAAAATAGATGATGTTAATGAAATTGTAATGATATGTGTGGTGGATGGACAAATATGGATAATGGTGTTGAGATGCAGAAAAGAGGTGGGCGCGATAAAAAAATTAGGTAAAAATGAAGAAAAGAACCATGTTTCAAAAAGGCAGGTGTATAACCGATATCGGTTAGATAACCGACGCCGGTAGTTAGTAGACCGATATCGGTTACATAACCGATACCGGTTATTTAGGTATGAGCTTTTCTAAAAATAAAAAAGCTAGGGTGGCAACTTAAGTTCTAATTTTGAGAGCCATGCAAGAAGTTAAATACGCGAACGCGACGCTTTTTGACGACTGGGACAGGTATTTGAATGAGAGATTTGAGTGATAAGGAGAAAAGAGATGGTATCGTGCATGAGAGATTTAGGTGATAAGAAAAGAGACAGGAAAGTGAATGCGATCCGAGATTCAGAGGTGTAGAAAGGTGAATTTGAAAAGGGTGGTGATCATGACAGTAACGAGGAGAAGCATCCAAAGCAGTGTGGACGAGAGGGAAGACAAGTGCCACCTCAAGCTGCTGCAACTCAAGAGGTAAACGTTTTGGTTGTGATTTGATTACTGCATGTTTTGTGAATAAGATGGGGGAGAGTAGGTGGGTAGATATGAGAAAGAAAACATGATAACAAGGGTTATAAATGAGGTGAGTGTTACGTGGTAGGTAATCAAGGGTTTTGGGTATGTCTGTGTATACAGAGAGGAATAAACGAGCAATTTATTGTCGTAGGTGGTTGTTTAGGCAAGGTGTATGTAATTGATACAGTGACCGATATCGTTAGGGATAACCGTATCGTTATCAACCGGTACCGTTATTTATAACGATATTTGCCATCGGAGGAATTTCCGTAATTTGAGAAAACCCGGGGATTTGATGGATTGAATGGTTGTTTGTTATTTGATGTACGCAGCAGAGGCAGTGGTTGAGGATGAATGATAGTGTGCCAAAGCCGCGTTGTCACATTAATCCGAGCGGATGTAACACCAATGAATGGACATTGATAAATCGTTTGGGGTTAAGTGGAATCCGCTTATTATTCACGAATCACACGTAACCATGCTATGTCAGCAGCGTTAATCAAAGATGGAATCCAGAGAAGAATACCTTCTATCCGCCAACAGGAGATGACAAAGAATATCGAAGATGTGTTCCGTATTTTGAGACTCCCTATTACAGAGAACCAAGATATCGTGCATTACCTAAGCGGGCGGGGAGCGATAACAGCAAAGATTTGGTCCATACGCACGAGATTTGACACAACGAGGTTTATCATTTACGTATGGGATAATGTATGCAAAGACACCCCGAGGAGACAAGGTTAGAAAAAGGATATTAATGATAGCGGTAGGGTATTATGCATTACCGAGGCGTAAGGGGGAAGATTTCCAAAGGCATTGATGTGTGTTATCCGGGGAGATGATAGAAAGGAACGTGACTTTTGCATGGGCACCGCATATTTGGTGGAGTTATACAGGGTTTATGGGCTTCAGAGGGTGAAATCACAGACGACACCGGATTGTTCATACTTATTACACTCGGCTGGGCCTATGAGCACATTGTTTGTGTGCGACCAAGAGGGCCGATCCATCCATCAGAGAGACCGGAGTACAGAGGTCGGGATTCGACGATGGGTCCGCATGTAACAAGAGGCAAGATCTCAGCCGTGACGGTGACATTGAGTATTACAGCAGGTATGGGAGAGGGTGACGATTGCGATATCTCCGCTGAGGCCTTATGGGAACTATATGGTAACAGAGAATATAGCCGAGGAGTTGAGGGGTGTAGAGCGATCGAGGTGGATCGCAGGCACAAAGCCGTGTGAGTATGAGAGATTCCTCTAGATCGCGTATGGCGACAATTTGGATTTGTGCAGATATACCCCGGCTTATAGACCATATATGAGGATCGACGCCGAGGCAAAGATTCTCACCTCCCCGCCAACACCTCCGTAAGGGCCGAGGAGATAGCAAGCCGATCGCAGGTAATGGATGCAGAACGACAGAGGCCTATAGGTTATGGTGGGTAAGCAGAGCTGCGAGGTGTACGTGATCACCCCGACATAGCCGTGATTACAATGAGAGAGATCGTCCGCAGAGTTTAGTTCATCAGCTCCAAACGCAGTGAATGAGACAAGAGGATGTTAATGGGTCAGGAGTCACGAAAGTGGAGAGACTAGAGGCTGGATTCCTCCATGCGAGAGGGCGTATTCATATGTTACACAGAGAGAGATTGGCAGATCGCTGGGCTGGTACCAATAGCCGTGGTACCTTGAGGACAGAGAGAGCCCTGGGCGAGAGTATGTCGACGATCACGATCATCACCTGGCCTGGATGAATCGTGAGGGTCTAAGTAAATGTTATAGAGGTATAAGAATAAATAAGGATGCCGACTCGCGTGTCGATGATAGAGAAGATGTATTTGTTTAACATCTAAATAAAATGAATATGTATGTTGATTTGAGTTATGAAAATAATAAGAATGTTTGTGTTTTGATTTTTGGTGTTTTAAAAAAGGATAAAGAGGAATGTGATTAAATAGAAATACACAAAAATATTTATATTTACCACACATGATAGGTTATGGTAGGGGATGGTCGAGCTAACCTTGGGAGACCCCATGTCTCCTAAGTGCTGCCTACATAGCCCATTGCACAAAGCAAGGAAGGGCCTCAGACCGATGTAGTTCTCCTTAGGATCAGGGAGAGGCGAATTCAGGCAATTTGGTACGGTTTAGGCAATTGGTTGGTTGGTAAAAATATTGATATTAATATTGGTAAGGTAAGGTTGTTGGTGTTGGTAATGAATTGGTGATGTTGTAAAAGGTATAAGGGAAGCGAAAGTTAGCCTACCCAAGTCGTAGGGAACCATGTCCTGATTAAGATCAACACACAATCCTAGATGCGAGGCAAAAAGGAAAGAGTGCTCCGTAGGTGAAAAGAGCTAAACAAACCACACAACGTAGAACGAGCTTGAAGCCCTAGGTACCGTGCATAGACGAGAAGTCAATAGGTGAAAAGAGTCAGATGATCACAATATATCGGGTGTACGTTACGTCCCCGAGTTGAAACAAATGGTGAGGTGAGGTGGATGATATAGCTGAGGTACAGAGAACTTGTTACAAAGTGAGTGTTCTGACGAAAGAGAACCTACCCTAAATAGACAAGTCCATGACCCAAAAAGTTCTTTTGAATGAGGCTTTTATTTGATTGAATATAGACTGATCGATGCGGAAGTCTACAAGGGATATTGATTGTACTATTCTTGAGGTCTTCACAAAGTCGATCCATGCGAGAAGCTTCGATAAAGGTCGATCGTGTATAGTCTGTCCTTCGAGGGAGCAAGTCTATTTATAGTAGCAGATATGATTTTAGTGCATAGTCTGTCCTTCTGGGGAGCAGCCTATATATAATAAAGAAAGAATAATTTGGCATATAGTCTGTCCTTCGAGGGAGCAATATATATAATTTAGATAGCTAGATGTTCTTTTGACGTGAAGCATCTAGTTTGGTAGGAAGTTTGACTCAAGAAAATCCCATAAGAAGGTGTTATTTTAATACTTTGAAGTCATGGACTAGACTAAAAAGGGAAGGCATCGTTGAGGGGAGGTGAGAAGTGAGCTTGATTTTATTTGGAGATGTAGGAAACAAAGTGTATGAAGGCGGTAAATGAGCTCAAAGGACGAGCAAGAGGTAGATAAGAAGTGATATAACACTAAATTCAACAAAGAGAATGGTCGAAGATGCAAGGCATTAGGGGTTCAGCTCAAAGTTTACCATTGCTTAAGCTAAACGATAAGTGCCCGATCCATAAGTGTGAGTGATTATATAAGGCCCAATCCAATTAGGAGCAAATTTTCCACGTTTGCTCTTTTCTAGTTTGGTTACATGTTGATTCTCTTTGAGGACAAGATCACCAACCTTAAAGGTACGCTCATGAAGTCGCTTATCATAAGCACGCTTGATACGTTTTTGATAGATTTGGAGGTGATCAAGAGCTGTAAGACGACGCTCGTCAAGAAGCTCCACTGGGCTAACCGCCTGGCGGAAATCATCGCTGGTGAGAATATCCCAAGAGATATTCTAAGGAGGGTATTTGTACTTCGAGAGGCAGGACAGCCTCGGTACCATATACCAAAGAAAAAGGTGTGGCATTAGTGGAGGTACGAATGCTAGTACGATAAGCCCAAAGGGCAAAGGGGATGTGATCGTGCCAATTTCTTCCGGATTCATTGACAACTTTCATGAGGATTTTGGTTAGGTTTTATTAGAAGATTCAGCCCACCATTGGCCTCCGCATGGATAGAAGGCGATGAGAAACTAAGTTTGATACCAAAGTTGTCACAAAGGTCTGTCAGAACAACTTGTTTTTAAAGATTTACCATTATCTCGTTATTAGGCGATGAGGAATACCAAAACGATGATAATGTGATGGTTAATGAATTCGACAATTTTTTTCTTTTTTGATTGAAACGAGTGGAATGGCCTCCACCCATTTTGTGTAATATTCGGTCGCTGTGATTATCCAACGGTGACGTTGTGAAGAGGTCGGGTGAATCTCACCAATAAGGTCTAAACCCCATTGTGAGAAAGGCCAAAGATCTCGTGACCGCAGGGATGGCTAGGAGTATGTTGAAGGTTGGCATGTTGTTGACACATAACACAACGCTTAACATATTCGTAGCAGTCATTGTTAAGAGTAGGCCAATAATAACCTAGGCGAAGGATTCGTTTAGCCACGGCAAGGCCACTAAAATGTCCACCACAAATCCCATCATGGACTTGTTGGATGGTATAGGTGACCTCCGCGCCGGTTAGACAGCGAAGGAGGATGCCATCAAAGCCACGTTTATAGAGGAGTCCCCCCATGACAACATAACGAGAAACACTTTTAAGAAAAGCACGTTTGCCATTACTAGTAAGGTCAGGTGGGAGAACAGAGATTGTAAGGTAGTCGTGAAATTGGTGGTACCTGTATCCCGCGAATTAGTAGACACGATTTATCATACAAACTACCGGGTTGAAGTAGATGGGGCAAAAAGTTGTTGGACCAAGACGAATAATTCGAGTCACTGATGAAGTCGGAATTTGCGAGGCTAAGCAAGCCATAGTATCCGCAAATTTGTTAGTGGAGCGGGAATGGTTGGATAGAATAGTGAGTAAATAAGGCTAGAAGTGAATCCACGTAGTGTTTGTACTTTTGAAGTTCCTCATTTTACATGGTAGATGCCCATAACTTGATTGACTACCAATCGAGAGTCGCCAAAAATATTGATAGATTTGATACCTAAGTGTAACGCAACTCTGAGACCTGTAACAAGGGCCTCGTATTCGCTCAGATTATTAGTGCAAGGGAAATCAAGCCGGAATGAAAGAGGCATAGGCAAATCAAGAGGGATGAGAACAACGCCGGCTCCTCCGCCGCGCCGGCATTTAGATCCATCAAGAAGAGGGTCATTTGATACGACTCTTCCCGAGTGAAAGAGTGGCGATGAGTTCGTCAGGGAAATTAAAATTGGTGAATTGTTCCCTGTAAAGGGGCCTCCGCAAGTTGGTCTCGCAAGAGTTTGTCCTTTGATTGACTCGTTGTATAAACTCAAGGTCGAGGTCGGCGAGGAGCATAAGCCATCGAGCGATGCGTTGGTTTAGATGTGGTTTGGCGCATATATATAATGAATGGGGTCCGTGTTGGTGATGACAAAAGTTTTGTGATTCAGAGGTAATGTCGGAGTTTGGTGGCTACGAATGATAGTGGCTAGGCACAATTTTTCTACATGTGTATACCTAGTCTTGTACTCCACGAGGGTACGACTTATATAATAAACGGCCTGTTCTCGACGTGCCGAGTCCCGATGTGCGAGCATAGCTCCTATAAGATGGTCGCATGGCAAGGAAAGATAAAGGTAGAAAGGGCGGTCGTCCGGGGTGGGATAAGCACGGTGGTCGCAAGAGATAGGATTTGAGAGCTTCAAAGGCTTGGTGACACTCTTCACCCATCAAAGGCAATGTCTTTTTTAAGAAGGTGATGAAAAGGGTGACATCGATCCGAGAGTCGAGAGATGAAACGCCGGATGGATCAAGTTTACCCCGCAAACTACGCAATTGTTTGAGGTTTTTGGGTGGGGGCATTTCTAGGATAGCTTTTACTTTAGATGGATCGACCTCAATGCCACGCAAAGAGACGATAAAGCCAAGAAGTTTTCCGAAAGAACACCAAAGACACATTTCTTTGGTCAAGCCGGATCGAATATTGCAACAAAGATCGAAAATAATGGTTAAAACATCGAGATGTTCACCGCGATGTTTAGATTTGCCAAGAAGATCATCGACATAATCCTCAAGGATAGTGTGCATAATGTCATGAAAATGTAAGTCATAGCCCACGATAGGTAGCACCAAAGATTCTTAAGGCCAAACGGCATGACACGATAATGTAAGGTTCCCAAGGAGTTATGAAAGCGGTTTTATGTTGATCGGGGGTGCAACCAAAATTTGGTCAGATCCCGAAAAGCCATCCATGAGAGAAAGCATTTCATGGCTCGGCAGTGAGATCAACAAGTCGATCAATACTGGGAGGGGGAAGTCATCCGGGGCAAGCGAGGTTAAGGTCTCGAAACTGCGGCATATCCGAAGTCCCCCCGCCGCTTTAGTGACAGTACGATGTTAGAAATCCATGAGGATAGTCAATAGCAAGATGAAGGAAACAAAGAAGTCGTCAAGCTCTTTCTTTGACCAAGAGGGCAATGCGTGGATGCATTTTTCTCGCTTTTGTTTGACTGGCCTGGAATCGGGTTTAGGTGATGTTATGGACGGCAATGGTAGGATCAATTCCGGCATGTCAGTAGGACCAAGCGAAAGCTTGGTCATGGGTACTGAGAAAGGTAGTAAAGGCGGCTTGTTCTCGATGTGTTAAGGGATTGTCCGATCTTCACAATGTGAGGATCCTCCTCCGTGTGGATGTTGATTTCTATAGTCGATTCATTCAACATGGTTTGAGTTTCGATGGTAAGGCTGTCAATATAGGAGTCATCCGCCCAAGGTAAGTGAGGATGGAGTCGTCATCCCGCACTCAACAACATTAATCGAAGGCGAATCCTCTTCGATCATGTCCGGATACGTAGGGGAAGAGAAGATGGGTCCTCATTATCGCGCTGATAAGTGAGAGGACCTATGAAGATGGCATTTATGAAAAAAAAAAAGTTAGGAGGGATAGATTCAGTGGTCCATCGATTCTCGTGGGTGATGATGGCAAAGTGGGTGATGATGGTTTGGTAGGGGTGACGCTGCCTTCTTCCAGATACAAACCGACACGAGGTGTCTCCCGTGTAGGTGTTTCAGAAAACCGAGACCACCGCGATCATTATGTTTGCGGTAGTCACGGGAATGAGTGTATGTCGGCCTTTGTTCAAAGACCAAAACCAAAGCCTTTCCAAGCACAAATGAGTCAAGAAGGTGAGGGCGAAACGACGATTTGTCAAATATTGAAAATCGGATCGAAGGGAACCACACCAAGAGGAGGTTCTGGGGGTAATGGAAGATGCGCCAACACCCCCATACGTTAGGTTGGTGTGGCAATGGGGTGGTCCGTAAGAGATTACCTCCCCCACGCGACGGCCGAGGTGGATGTGCATGTAATTGTCCGTACTCCGCGGGTAGGGAAAGAACTAACGTTATATAGCGGTACTCCCCAACAGTAAGGCGTTGAAAACATCTACTAAGGGGCCTGAGGTTGGGATGTTATCTCATGGGAAAGGAAGTAATATTTCAGAACGGCGGTTTCACTGGTCAAGGTGTAGTGTGGCTGAAGTAGATGGCTGGGTCGATGAATGGGTGTCTTGACCGGTATAAGTACATCATTAGGGGCGATACAACATATTGCAAGTTTTTCAAGGGGGAGGATCAGCTTTTACTGGTGTAGGACTTCCCTCGTACTCAAATTTTATGCATCTATGTAAGGTGGAGGGAACGCATCCCATAGCCCGGATCCAAGGGCGGCCTAACAACATATTGTATCGAACTCTCCCTCAAGGACATAGAAGAGTTCGGTAAAGTACGTGGTCCTACACGAATGTTAAGGATCACGGTGCCTAAAGTAGAAGTAATAAGATCATTGAATGATCGCAACATGATGGGATCGCACACATGCAACTAGAAGGGATATTCATTTGTTGGAAGGCTTTCAAGAGATGATGTTTAGGTCGGGCGCCCGCCAATCATAACACGACGCACCTGATATCCCGAACGTAAGCCGAGATGAAAAGAGCAGTGGTCGATCTTCGCACCAAAGTCGATAATTTCATCTTCTGAGAAACCGATGCAGCAGCGCTGTTGTGCACAGAGACGGAAGTGGTGGGGAGATGGATTGTTTAGTGAGTGAAGCAACATGATTCGGGTGTTAGAATAGAGGTAACAGAAAATGTTTCATTAGGTAAAACCTCTATCCTCAAGGATCTCAACGAGAGCTTGTCGATGAGATTCAGAAGTCCGAATGAGATCATACAAAGGTCATTTTTACTGGGTGATTGGTGAAGTCGTTTGATCATAGTTCGTGGGCAATGCCATTAGAGACGGATAAGTGGGTCCGCGAATAACCACTTTAGGTGGTGGTGCAATCGGGATGTTCGACGGAGAAAGAGATGCCGCAGTGTGTTTTCTCGCTTTCCCATTGTTTTTTCGCCCTCGAGTAAGAACACTAATCATATTGATCTCGTGAACCCGAGATGAGGAAGATGGTAGGGATAACTCATGGTCTTCAAGAGGTGGGGTTGTAATAATGATAGATCTTGGTGAGGCGGGGACAGATGATATAGAGAGGGAATGAAGCTAAAGGTCTCTCCCTTCGTAAGTTGTCTTTCTTAACCTTTCTATCCGGGAGAGGTGACTCGACGAAGGATGGTTTTTAAAGCTTGCATCCCTCCACATCATGTCCCGTGTGCGGTGATAAGCGCAGATTTTAGACTCATCATAACCTATAGGTCGAGGTTTAGACGGGTCATAAGGTCTAAGTGGGGGTAGGGAAATGGTCGCATTCTCCACCAACATAGCAAGGATTTTGGCGTAAGATCCTTTGAGTGGGTCAAAATCGAGGAGGATGAGGGTATTGGTTGTGTGGGTTTTTGGTAATGTTTGGGCGTGGTTGGTTCTGCACGGTGGTGGTTTAGCCGAGGGGTGTTGACACGTGGTTTTCACTAAACGTGGTTTCTTCGGGCGCAGAAGCTATATGCATGTCGATGATGAGGTTACGATGATGTGGTATCGTAAAACAACCACGGGAAATAGGAGTGACCGAAAACAAATCTTTGATGATGGAATTTGTTTAGGGTTGATAGGTGGACAGATACGTGGGGTGACGGTGTCATATACCCTCGGGATTCTCGTATGGGTGGAAATAAGGGTAGGTCGCTTTAAAGAAAACGCAGGAGGTATGATATATTGATGTAAGGTAGAGGGATGGGGTCCCAATATGGAAGGTAGGTGTGACGATGATGGTTTTAGTTGTGATAGAGGCATAGGTTGAGGAGATTGAGTCTGTCTCTTAATGGGGTGGACGGCTTTATTTTTAGATAAATCAAACCGCTTAGGTGGGTGTGTTAGACTAGGTATGGGTGAGGTCCCAAGCGTAGGGGAAGATTTGGTTAAGTTAATAGAAGTGGATGGGGCATTTGGTAGAGGTGAGGGGGGTGAAGGTGAGAACATGGGCATTTTAAGCTTCTGTAAACACTTCGGGTATATGGTGGAGGCCTCAGATCGGTCATTTGCATTTGAGTAGAATATGGCGTACTCAAACGTTCCCATAGGACCCGTCTATCTTCTTGTGGAATGACAATCCTCACGTGTGAATAGGAACTTTTGTACGGAAGAAAGACGGTTGTGATTCCATCCATCGTGGGTGTGATACAGGGGTAGATGAGGCATCGTATCAATAGATGTTAAGAGGTCGATCGGGTTGTTGAAAAGATTTAGGTGATGAAGGACTAATAGGTAGGAGGGCATGTTTGAGAGGATCCGTCATGTTTAAAGAATGTGGTGATGTCGGTTCAAGAGGTTTCTGCCTAAGGATGACAAAAGAAGTGGCGAGCCTTCCTCTCAGTACAGCAAGAATGGTAGAAGGAGACATTTGGGAAATAGATAAATTAGATAACATCCGCTCACAGCCTTGCAAGGATGTGGTATAAGAAGGCTCATTTCATGAGAAGGGAACTCGGGCAGCTTAATTCTTGATGGGTAAAGGAACGGCAAGGATTTCACTTTGTCTTGATGGCGAGGAAGGGGTTCGGCTTCAAGCAAGTTAGTGAAGAGGCTTGATTGAGAATTTTTCGATAGAGGTCTTTGGCTGGGAATCGAAGACTGCATGGATCTCATGAACACTCTCCTCGGCTAAGATATCTTGATTTACGTTACTGTTAGAAGAATGATTCGGGAATGGTTTGTTGAATATTTTCAAATTTGGTTAGCAGGGGCATTAGGATTATCGAGGGCTATATCCCCCGCATCAACCATTTCCTGCACTATGTTTTTCAACATCTTGCAGTTCTCATGACTGTGTCCCTTCACGCGGTGGAAGTTACAAAAGTCATTTTCTTTGTACCAGGAAGGTATGGCGCGAGTGGAATCAAACCCGGAATGAGGTTTAACAGGAGGTAAGGTAATGGCTCCTGCTTTGAGCAATTTTTCCAATATCACACCATATGTTTCTCCCAAGGGAGTGTAGTTGATGGGTTCTGCTTTATACTTATAAGTGGTTTTTGGTGGGTATTAGACGGTGGTTGGGATTTGACCATCACCGCGTGCACGGCCCCTTTTGATTTCGAAGCGGTCGATGGGTGAGGATTGGTGGTGTTAGGTTTGTTGGTGGAATCTGGAGTTCGGAAATTGGGGTTTTTGTTACGCAACCGCAATTTCTCTTCCTCTAAGGCTCGAATCTCTAGTTTTCGAGCCATAGTAAAGGCCTCATCGAATGTACGGAAAGTTTGAATTTGGAGGGTAGGGGAGATGTGCTTAGCGCAGGCCCGCGTAAACAGTTCGATAAGTTCGGTTTGAGGCAAGGCATACGTAAGTTGGTTGATAAGGCCCCGCCATCGTCCAACGAAATCTGCGATAGATTCGTCCTCAAATTGTCGGATGGCATAGAGGTCGGTGATAGATACTTTCTTGGCAATGTTAATGGAGAAATGATCCAAGAAAGATTGGGCTAGTTGGTTAAAAGAGAAGATCGAGTGCTGGGTTAAAGCACTGTACCACTCCAAGGCGGGTCCTGATAAGGACATGGGAAAGGTGCGGAGTAACAAGGCATCATCATGAGCAATCAAATAACAAGCATGTCTAAATGATCGCAAGTGTTGTTGAGGATCCTCTTTACTATTAAAACGAGTAAATTTTTGGTAACTCCCATCGAGGAGGATATGAATGAAGGGGGACAGAGGGTGAATGGGCTCGACAAACTTGCTCGTATGTCAAGGCGCTACGACTTCCTCAAATGTAAGCCTGTGTTTTGCATTTTGTCCATCATTTGTTTAATTAGATCAGTAGTTGGATGAGATGATGGTGTGGTTGTGGTAAACGGAGGCAAATGGGCCAAGGACCACCGCTAGATCCTGGTGGGGTTAAGTGTTGATAAGGTGTGGAGGATGAATATGTTGAGGCAACCGAATAGGGATGTCCCATATAGGATGTTGAGGTCACTGGATACGTGTATGGGAATGAAAAGGTAGGCGGAGCTTGAGAAGGAAAGCTCGTGTGGATAGGTGGCAGAGAGCAAGTCATGAACGGAGCAGTCTGCAAGAGAGATGAGGTAGGGGCAGTCGGCGGTAATGATATGTGGGGTCCGAGATTAACCAAAGGAAAGCTAATCTGAGCCGTATGAACCTCTGAAGCCGTCGGATTGGGAGACGGGGCTAGAGATGCAGGAAGCAAGGCGGTGTTATCAGGCGGAGTGGGAGCTAAATGAGCAGCTATACTAATAGGCATACCCACAAGGAGCTGACCATCGGGCATACGGTCGTGGGTATGAGACAAATAGTATCAGACAAACACTAGAATTAGCATCCGTAAAACTTGGCAAAGTCCTTATCTCCCACAGAATTTTAGGAACCTCGCCGGTATCCGTAGGATTCCCACTGTAATGTGAAGGGGGTGATTCAGGCAAAGAAACAGAGCAAGCATGTGAAACCATGGCGGCGGCTTGCTTTCGAGTGATAACAACCATGGACAGGAGTTCACAAAGAGGGTTTCAATCTGTCAGAATATAAACAAACTCGATCGTAAAATTGGTAGGTTCTTTGGTTTGTCAGAATCGAAAAGACAAGAATCGATATCGGCCCAAGAACCGATGTCGGTTATACTATAGCCGACGCCGGTCGTAACCGAATGTCGGTGTAAGAAGTCGGGCTAACAAGATATAAAAGGCGTTAATTTGATTTTTAACAACATTTAGTATACTTGTCCAATTATTGATCACGTAAGATGTAGTATGAGAAAGAAAATGTAACTAAAAACAAGCAAGATGCACACGCAAATCCAGCAGATTAACCCTAGGGTTAATTTTAATTATTGTGGGCTTATGCCTTTAGACGTAGAATGATGTCGTAATCCTAAACAAAAGACTTAGGGGAAATGTCAAGTTTGTTTTGGCTTATAAGGTTACCTCAATCAAAGTGAGGAATACCGCATGGAAAAGGGGGATGTTTGAGTTTGAGCTTTGTGTTAATTGTGAAGTGATTGGTATGTGTTGTGCAAAGTTGAAAGTAAGATTAATTTTCTTGTCAATACCGTGGATATCACCCCACGTGTACGAATTGCTACTTAATCTATGTTCACTAGAATTGAAAAAACAACAAGCAGAATGCAATGCACGTGTTTTAAACCCAAATCGAAAATTATTCGATGAAGCAAAAGAGATGACTTTCACTAATGCGAGATGTAAAAGCAAAGCAAATTCTTTTATCAAAATAATACAAAACCTTGTGAATATCTTTTAGAAGAAGAAAACAGCAAGTATACTCCCTATATGAAAGCAAGCAAAATGAAAGAAACCCAAAATGGGTCCCACCGGCGTACAAAATGTTTCACTCGTAATGTTTCATTCCTTTTAGAAACAGATAAGGGTTGGGGCTAGGAGGAATACCCGTAGAATGTCGAGATGGTGTGCGCGTATCGTAGAGAAAGATCAGCCGATCGCGAAGAACTCCTTTTGTCTTGGAAGGACTACCGCAAATAAGAACACAAGACCACAAGATTTTAATTAGACAATAAATGAGGAAACCGCTTGGGCCTGTGAAATATAAAACTTCCTTTCGAAGGTGGTCAGTTCCCCTGCTAATATGAATTAACACAAAAGACTGTAAGATATCAATTAAATTGCTTCGTTGAACTGGGTAGGGGAAAGGCTGGTTTTCTGGTTTTGAACCACAATAACCGATGCGGTTACTGATAACCGATGGCGGTTACTGATGACCGATATCGGTAGGGTCTAGGATCTGTGGGTTGGTTGTTTTATGGGGTGGTTGTGTCGTAGGGTAACAGTGTTGTTGTTAAGGCTGGTATATGGGTGATACTAGGAAATAAGGTGATGAGAGGTAGATGAATGATAGTTAGATGCAATGACACGTTGGGTAGTGGATCCAAGAATGGATTTGTGAGGACTTATGATTCAAAAAGTCGAAGAAATGTTATTAAAGAGGACATGCAAGATGTAACTTACTGGTTATTGACGGAGATGCAGGTCCAAGAGCTCTGATGGCAAAGGCAGAACTGAGGTAGGATGGTCTGGCACACAGCAGATCAAATCAGCTGAGTATCACAGGGCTCTGGTATCCAGTTGCAGTCCTTGGCTTGCTCTCCTTGCTGCTAACTCTCCTTGTCTCTTCACTTGTCTCTCGCCGCCAAGTAAAGATCCGGGTTCTCTTGATCGCCTCCCGATGCTCTTTCTTGATTCAAAAATCCTTTCCTCTGATCCAAAATGAAATTCGATCCTTTGTTTTTGGTTTGGGGAGCCCATTTACAGGAACCGATGGCGGTTACGTAACCGATGGCATGGCCGAGTAGAACCGGCATCGGTAAGGAAAAAGTAGGCTATTTTTAGTAAAATAGCCCACCTTCCCCGCTTTTCTCCCGAGAGATTAGTCATGGCTTGGTCAAGTGACTAGAATGTCGGTTTTGGGTGCGAGAAAGGGGTCCTTCATCATGGGTGTAGGTGTAGACCAAGTTTTAGGTCTTAATTAGGTTAGTTTAGGATTAGGCTAGGTCATGATGAGGTGGCAAAATGAGGTGGCAGGTGAGGTGATGGGGATTTATCAATTACAAGGAGTAATTAATAAATATTGTGTAAGGTTTAGGTAATGAAGGTTGCGAAATGGGATGCGGGTCACAAGGGTCGTAAGACACGAATTTGGTGTCTACATCATCATCCCATTTGAAGGAGACATCCTTTTAAGGAGGTGATGAAATGGTTGGCAACGATCGGAGAAGGAAATAAATCAAGGAAATAGATTGCAGACTTGCCTTGCAAACTATGAAGTTGGCAAAGGTTAGTGGGTGGAGGAATTTTGAGAATGCCCTTGACCTTAACGTGGTCAACCTCTATACCATGTAGGAGATGATAAATCCGAAGAGGTTTCTGAGAGAACCGCGAAGACACATTTCTTGGTTCAAGGCAAACACAATACTTGATAAGGTGATCAAAGATGGTTTTCAATACTGATAATATTTTTGGCCCGATGTTTGGATTTTGCAACGAGATCATCTACATAATCTTCCAATATATGGTGCATGATGTCATGGAAGATGTAATTCATAGCCCACCGATACGTGGCACCAACATTTTTAAGGCCAAAAGGCATGACTCGATAGCGAAGGTCCCTCAAGTGGTGATGAATGCGGTTTTGTGTTGATCCTCTAGGCGAGCAAGATTATGTTATAACCCGAGAAGCCATTCATAAGCGATAACATCTCATGGCCAATGGTAAGGTCAACCAACCGGTCAATACGGGTAGAGGAAAATCATCTTTTAGGCAAGTGAGATTGAGGTCATGAAAATCATGTGCAAATGTGAAGTCCCCTGTCATCATAATGATAGGAATGATGTTAGAAATACATTAGGGGTAATCGATGGGTAAGATGAAGGAAACAAAAAGAAGGCATTGAAGTTCTTCTTTAACGAGAAGAGTAATGCGAGGGTACATTTTCCTCAACTTTTTTATGGGTTTAGCATCGGGAATGGTTACAATATTGTGGACCATGATAGTGGGATCAATACCAGGCATGTCAGCATAGAACCAAGAGAAAGCGTGGTTATGATTTTTAAGAAAAGAAGTGAGGGCTTATTGTTCAACAACATCGAGAGATTGGACAATCTTGAGAATGTGGGGGTCGTCCTAAGTGTGGATGTTGACTTTGGTAGTTGATTTATTCAACATTGTTTACATCTTAGAAGGTAACGACCGATGAATGTAAAATTCTTGATACAAGGTAGGTGAGTATGGACTCATCGTCCCGACATTAAACGACATTAATAGAAGGAGTATCATCCTCAACCATGTCGGGATACAAGAAAGGAAGAGAAGAAGTAGCCTCGCTATCATTGCGTTGATAAGTCGAGGTCACAAGGAAATAGTGTTTATGAAAAAAATTTAGGAGGGATAGATTTAAGATCCATCGACTCCGTTGGTGAAGGTGGTGAAGGTAGAGTAGGTGAGGAAGGTGAAGAGAGGTCAACGTCTTCAATGAGTTCAATGCGGGGCTTTTTGTGGGTAGTTTCGTAAAACCGATTCCATTATGATCATTGTGCTTCATGCAGTGGTACATGAAATAATAGTGTGACAACCTTGCTCATAAAAGCCAAAGCTGAAACCCTTCCATGCACATTGGTGTAGGAAAGTGTGAGCCAAGCGGTGATTGGTGAGCGATTGAAGGTCACCGAAAAGGGTCGGAGTCTATAATGGTGGTCAGGGGTGTAAGTGGAAGTATCAACTCCCCATGGGTAAGATGGGTGTGAAGGTGGGGAGGACCATAAAGAGATGCTCGCCTATGCGATGATCATAGTGAGGATGTTGTGAAGGTTTCCATACTCTTTTGGAGTAAGGAATGTATTAACATTGTACAAGTGATACTCCCCCATAGTGATGCGTTGAAAAACACCTTCCAAGGGATTAGTGGTTGATATATTGGTAGATGGAATGGAGGAAGAGTTAGAGGTTGGATCGGAAGAGGTATCGGTTGGTTGGGAAGCTGATGTGTGACTGGTAGAAGCTATAGTAGCGGTAGGAATAGAGGAGTTAGGTGAGGGTGAGGTTACAGCGGCACTAGTGGATGGGGTCATAGGTGAAGAAGAGGCGTAGAGAGGTAGATGCCTTAATAGGTACAAGAACATCATTAAGTTAGTAAAGCATGTTACAGGTTTTCAAAGGTGATAGATCAATTTGAATGGTATAGGAACCTCCTTCATGTTCAAATTTTACACATTGGTGCAAAGTAGAAGGAGCACAACCCATGACACGAATCCGTGGTCTGTCAAGTAACAAGTTGTATTGAAACACCCTTCTAAGATGTAGAATAACTCACAAGGGTAATGCGGGGACCCACATGAAGCGCGGAGGATGATAGTGCCGAGTGTAAAAGTGATAGAATCATTGAATGAATGCAAGATACAGAATGTTTATGCATGCGGTTGTAAGGTATGCGTATTTTTTCGAATATGTGAGAAGATATGATGTTAATATTAGCACCCCCATCAATCATAACACGCTGTATGTGTATATTATTGATATGGATAGAGATGAAAAGAGTAGGATCTGGGTCATCGGTTTGGTGGGGTACAATCTCTTCATCTGAGAAACTGAGGGTGGCAACCTGGTGAGATGGTGGAGGTGTTGAGGTAGGGGGTAATTTGGTGAGAGAGGCGACATGATGAGGTGTGATAATAGAAGCTACGGATGTGGGGTCATTGGGTAAAATATCAATATATTGAAGGACCTCCATGTGGGCTTGACGATGGGACTCGAGGTTTGGCTAAGATCGTATAAGGAAAGTTTGAGAGGGGATTGGTGTAATTGTTTGAGCATCATGCGGTGCATAACCCCATCGGAAATAGGATATGCAGGACCACGGATAGTGATTTTAGGTGCGGGTGCAATTGGTATGTTGGGTATAGGGTTGGTTGGTGGGTCAGTTACCTTGTCTTTCCCTTTGTCTTTCTGAGCATGGGTAGCAATGTGAACCATGTTGATTTGAGGTAGAGAGGTGGATGGAATGGGCTTACCATGAAAGGTATACCGGCATGAAGGAAATTTACCAAGCGGTGGGTAAGAGCCTTCCGCAATGAGTTCCAACACCGGCATTTAGGAGGGGGTTTAGTAATCTCTCTGATAGAGACCATATTGATTTCAAATTTTAGGGGTGGATAGAAATGTCGTGGGGGTGAAGATGAGGGTTGTGGTATAGGTGTGGAAAGAGGGTGTGGGGAAACTGGTGGAGGTGAAATAGGTTCGTTGTCGAGGAGATCATCATCCTCAAAATTTAGGTCAAAAGGACATAATTGAATGAGGGCAGCCTTGAAAATCTTACAATTCTCAACATCATGTCCTAGCACATGATGGTAAGTGCAAATTTTTGTATCATCAAACCCTTCTAGTTTAGGTTTGAGAGGGTCTCAAGGTCTAAGAGGAGGTAGTGTGATAACAGAGATTTGAGGAGGTTAGCAAGGATAGTGGCGTACGATCCTACCAATGGCTCACAATGTAAAGTAAAAGAGGGTTTGTATGGAAGAATGGGTAGTTGTGATGTTTATTCGGGTGATGTAGTCTTAGGTGGAAGTGCACTAGTGGAAACAACAACAAAAGGAGTAGTAGGTTTAACCACTTCTTTGGATACTAACCAATTTTTCAATTTTGGGTGTCTTTTCTTAGGTAGGGGTGTAAATGGAGCACATGATGTAGATGGAAAGGCTGATGATGGGAGAGGAAGAGTGACCCATGAGGAAAACTAAGGTGCGGTGATAGGTGTTGTTCGAGGTCGGGAAGGATGTACAGGTAGAGGGGAAGAGAATGTCATAGGTAGTGAAGGAGGTATAGAAGGCAATGGTGGTATAGGAGGTAAAGAGGCTACGGGTGGTGATGAGGGAAGTGAGGTTCGCTTGGGAAAAGCTGTAGGCTATAGTGAAGGGGTCAGGAGAGTTTTAGGTTTATCCTTGGAGGGGAAAGATTTTGCTAAGGTCGAGGGGTGAGGTCCTAGGATAGATGGTAGAGGTGAAGGTGACACAGGTGTGGTAGGTGAGGTCGGTGTATGCGGCCTAGAAGGTTGGGTTTTTCATTTAGGTTGGGGGATAGGTTTAGTAGGCATATGGGAAGATGTGGCCAAGTATATCTTAATAGAAGGATGGACAGGGTTTGATGTCGGTGCAAACCCCTAGGGTGCTAGTGGGTTTAGATATGTAGATGACGTTGGAACACGTTGGCTAGCAAGTAGAGGGCCGGGTGTAGATGAGGAAAATGCAACAAAAGACATATCAAGAGTTATATTCATGTGCGTTTGGGTTGTTGAAACACCTTGGGTAAATGTTAGAAGTATCGGTGAGGGGTTATTGTATTTGGGTGGAGACCGGGAGTAAAATATGTCCCCAAAGCGAGGCAAGATCAACATAATCTAGGTGATCGGAAAAACATGAAAATGACACTGTGGTAGAAGAGGTAGATGTGGGTTGAGTGGTGATTCCTGTGAAATTTTTCGATACACACAGGAACTCGCTAGCTTCACCTTTGTAGGTAAGAGAGCCAAAAGTAGGTCATCAGGATCTTGGGTGGCTGATGGAGAATGGTCACCTAGCGGTAACGACATATCTATTGGATCCTAAATAGGTGGGAGAGATGATGGGTGCTCCTCTGTGGGTGGAGGTAAAATTGGTGATGGCTCACTAGGTGGAGAAGCTAAAGGTGAAATGATCTCAGTGCTAACGAGAGACTCCTCTGCGAGTGTAGGGGAGATGAAGGACATTCCTCTGTGGGTGGAGGAATAGATGAAGTAGGTTCCTATGTAGGTAGAGGACTTCGGGATAGGATTTCCTTGATGGAGGGGACAGGAGATAAATGAGTAGAAACTGGTAAGTCAATGAAGATAGCATGTACCTCGTGTGTATTACTATCATTGTTTGAGGCATCACCAGTTTGATCAGTAGACGGGGAATGGTTAGGAAATGGTTTCTTGAATATGTGAAGGTTTTGGTTGGCAGGTGCATTCGGGTTATCCAGGACTAACTTGCCGCTCTTGAGCATTCCCTGAACAATATTTTTAAAAGTGATACAATTGCTATCACTGTGACCATTTACACGGTGATAGTTACAGAAGTCATTTTCTTTGTACCACGCTGGTATGGGGTGAGAGGGATCAAAACCAGTGTGTGGTTTGATAGGAGGAAGGGTGATAGCACCGGCTTTAATAAGTTTCTCTAAAACGGATGAATATGGCTCCCCGATTGGGGTGTATTTCTTTTGTTCACATTTGAATTGAAAAGTCTGGACCGGTGAAAGATTAGATGAAGGTTTAGCGTGATTGGATGGATGGTAGGGCCGGCCTTAAGTACCACCACGTTGGCGGTTCCCTTGGATTTGGATTAGTTTGTATGAGGTTTCAAGGAAGAAGAAGTATCATTTGACTTGAATGAGGAGTTCTTGTTTCGTAATTGGATCTTCTTCTCTTGATGGCGCGAATATCTAGTTTTCGTGCCATAGTGAATGCCTCACCAAATGTTCGGAAGGTTTTGTACACTATAAGGTAGGTGAAATGTGTCTAGAAAATCCCATGTGAAGAGCTCTATGAGTTCGGTTTATGTAATTTGAAGATGTGTTCATTTATTAGGCTACTCCAACGAGCGAAAAAATCTGCGATAGATTCATCGTCATATTGACACGTAGAAGAGATCAATCATGGTTACCTTCTTAACGACATTAATGAGAAGTGATCAAGAAGGCTTGGGCTATTTGCTTGAATTAGAAGATGGAATGTCTAGGTAATCCACTATACCGGTCAATGCAGTCCAGTTAGGGACATGGGAAAGGTTTGTAAAAGCAAAGTGTCATCATGGACAATTAGGTAGCACCCATGTTTGAAAGACCTGCAAATTCTATTGTGGGTCCTCCTTACTTTGTTGAAGCGGTTAAATTTAGGCATCTCCCAATGTATGGGTGAATGGGCTCATTACAAATTTTTTCGGGTGAGAGAATTGTATGATCGAGAAATAGATGCTTCTAGTGTATCGCGTGCATCTTGTCCATCATTAGCTTAATGAAGTCATTATTAGGTTGCAGGATTGGGCACCTCCTAGAGAAAGGAGGTTGTTGTTGAACATATGAAGAATGCCATATTCAGTATGTATGGTGTCTGCTGAATAAGGTGGTGGAAATTGAGGAGCGAGATAGAGGAGGCATGTACCAGAATCGAATGATAGATGAAATGAGAGGTGGTTAGTAGTAGGTATACGAAGATGGAATGGTCGTAGTGACTCGGTAGAGATGGAGGTAGAGATTGAGGAATAGAAAGGAAAACATTTTGAAATGGGGTAGAGGTCACCAACACTAAAAGTGACTTTGTTGTGACAGTATGTATGACACAACAGGAGTGCGGATAAGGGTATGTTACAGGTAGTGGATGAAGGTATGGTGGAGACTACAGTGCAAAAGAAGTAGTGGATGTGTGGTCAAACAAGGCACGAGGCCTAGCTGCGAAACAACTAGGGATAAAATAGGTGAGGACACTGTGGAGGTAGGAGGGGCACGAAGGCGTACATAAGGGCCGGACTAGGGATATAGGCATGCCATATATTAATTGACCCAAGGCATCTCGAAGGGATGAATAGGTGAGGTCGAATTATAAGGCGGTGGGATTCGATCCGGGAGTTGTGAAAACTCCGTGTAGCTTTTGGGAATAGTGATGGGTTGATTGGGATCCATGGGTGATGAAATGGAAGGTGGTGAAGGGCTAGGTGGGAGTGGTTGTTGGCTAGCATGAAATACAAGAGTGCTTGCCTGACTACAGGTCACCACCATGTGGATAAGAGTTGACCTAGTAAGACCGTATTATGTCCGAATGACACAGAACACAAAGTAGAAGCGAGGAAAACAAACAACGAAGAGTAAAGTAGGTCAAAAGCAAGTTGTAAACTAGCACGAGTTGACCGATGCCGTTAGGGTGAACCGATGTCGGTTAGGTAAAACCGGTGCCGGTTACTATGAGAAACTAATAGTCTCATAAATGAGGACATAGACCTGAAAATCTTCAAATAGGAGAATATGTAGGGTGAATGTTATCGAGAATAATGACAAGTATGGAAGGTGAAAGGAGCTTTTAACAGCCCGAGAAGATGAAGATAAGTGTCTTTTGGATAGGTATCTAAAAAGACTGTAGACCGACGTCGGTTGGGTTAAACTGATGCGGTTAGAGGGTAATCGATGATGGTTAAAGATAACCGTGGCGATTACATGTAAAATTGAAACGAGAGATACAGAAATGTGGTTGTAGTTTAAAATTTCATGTAAAATCAAATCCGAGAAGTTTGAGAATGATGTAGATAAGGTTCAGGGAACACTCAAATGAAGTCGAGAATACACCGACTATGATGAGGGAGAGTGCAAGGAGAAACAAAAAGATGAAGAAGGAAAATCTCACACCTCAAAATGCAAATCAAACAGAAACACTAAGAAATAACGTTCTAAGAGTTCCTATTCTATTACGTTTTTTCAACTTATGCTATTTTTATGGACTCATTATTATGAACAGAACAATAGAATTTGTTTGGTGAGGAAGGCTTCCTATGAAGAAGGAAATCTAAAGGGTGAGGTTTCAGGAATGTTATGGCGAGGGAGGTCCATCTTTCGATGGTGGACTCGGCTTGAATAAACGAGTGGGAGTACCGAAAATCCTCAAGATCGGTGCGATTGTTGGCGAGGATTTCACGGGAAGGAATTTGTTTCAGAAATATGTGTTAAATAGATTCTTTGTGTAGTTTGGATATGTCTCGAAGAGAAGAGATTGATTCCATTGGTTTGTTTTGTAACCATCAGCTAGGCATGACTTCCAATGTATAGGTTTCCCTCAATTAATGTTCACTAATGCAAGAAAGTAGAAATGTAATGCAATTAGTTTTAAGCACAAATCGAAAGTGTGATATTCAATGACAAAATGGATGAGCTTGAAGAGGGATGCTCTTTCACTAAAATGCGAAAACAAGAAGGGTTCTTTTAAGTACACCAAAAGAAATGTGTCTTTCAAAGCAAGTAGAAAGAGGATAATGTTACCAAGGATAAAATTTTAATGTGAATGCTATTAGAAGGGAAACAAACACACAAAAAAAAATTTCACCTAAGAATGAATAAGAATGCAAGAAACCCCAAATGGGTCCCACTGGGTGTGCCAAAATGTTTCACCCGATTTCTTAGCATTCCTTAGAAGTAATGACAAAATAGATAAGGTAATGGGCGTAGGAGGAATACCTGTTATAGACGGTTGAAGGTTGTTGCACACGTAATGACTCCTCGATCCGAGAGCTAACCATGAGAGCTTCCTTTTGGCTGGGAGGAACTACCTGAAAGACAAAGCAAGACCACAAAATGGAAGTTAAATGATATATGGCAGTGGACTGCCTAGCATGTGCTAGTTCCAGGAAGTGCGATACTTCCTAGCTGGCTGTCAGTCCACTGTTTAAAACAAATTAATGTAAACAATAAATAAAGTCCTATTATAGTTAAATGATTTAGTTATCTCACTTAAATACAATAAGTGAATCTAATAATAACAAGCTAAGCTACAATTAGATCCAGAGAGGTAAGGTGTCTATCATAGGTGCAGGACAGTAGGGGTATGATTCTAGGTAATTTGGGTCAATGGGTCAAGGTAGGAAACACGGAGATTGATGCGGTCTCGGGGTAACTTGCGATTAAGGGTGGCCCGACGGTGACCGATAGTTTGACAAGGTTCAAAATGGGGGTCCGAGGGCAAGCTTCTTAGGTTGTCGAGGGGCCCGAATGAGGTCTTTGGTGTGGCCTAAGAGGGCTATCAAGTTAGGGTATGGGTTTAAGAGGGTTTTGATGGAGGTAGGGCAGATCGTAGGTGAGTTGAATGGGGTGGTATTAAGTTAAGGCACTTTGTAGGGTAATTAACGTCGGTTATGGGTAAAACAATGCCGATTCTTGTGGAATATTGGAAATCCCATAGAAATTGTTTTGGATCTCCTCTATGATTGCACAAAGGACAGGGCTAGTTGGGGTGAGTTTCGAGAGGTTTTGGTAGCTCTGTTAGATTTGTAGGGATGTGAGGTGTAAGTATGAAAGATGGTCTATGTGAGGTTTATATAACCAAATACAAGTAAAGAGAAAGGAATACAATGCAGCTATAAGGAAGCACATTAGATAGAAGGGAAGGAAAACACGGAAGAGTAAGAGTGTTACACTTACCTTAATAGTAGTGTTTGTGAAAGTGCAGAAGATTAGAGTCTTTGGTATGAAGATGAAGGGTGTGGACGAATCACCAAGTGTTGCAGAGCTCTTACATAGACGCCTTGGCTCCTTCTTACTTGGATCTACTCAAATCTCAGCTAGAATGTGTGGTTGATGGCCGCTAGATGGATGTTGGTCATACGTGTATGGGAGAGAAGTCATTTGTTTGCTTGCATGTGAGATTATGTGTAATGAATGTGTCAACCTCGAGAATGATGTAAGCAGAGGCATTAATGGTAACCGAAGATGGTTACGGGATGACCTAAGCATCGGTTCAGTGGGTAACCGGCGCGGTTAAGGTAGGATTCCCTAGGCATGCTAAAAATAGGAGATCGTGGCTCTAACGGTGCCAGATCTCACTATTCATCCGGACATGAGTGGGAGTGATCGTTGTGTCTACGAGAATGAGGTTTAGGTCTTTAATTTTGGGTTGTTAGTTAGGTTTAAGTTGATTAAGGAAACTTACTAATAATAGGCTTAGGGTGAGGTGTCTAGGTGAGGTGGAGGGGTAGGTATTTAGTTAATTAGGATAATTAAATAATAGTTATAATGAGAATGAGGGTTAATTTAATTAATATAGTGTGGGGTGAAAGGGGGCCATGGTTAGGTGAATTAGGTTGAGTCGATTAGTTAACAAGGGGCTAAGGGGAGCATGACCTTATTTTGATGTCTATAAAAGCTTCGTCAAAGGTTCAAAATGATTGGACTTGTAAAGTAGACAAAATATGTTTTACACATGAACACGAATTTGGTTCTTTACAAATTTTTTCATAAGATAACATATTCTTGGGTGCCAAGGTAGAAACTTCTAAATTTGCCAACCGATTCATTAAATAATGAATTAGGTCACTCGATGTGTTTTATGTTGAGATTGAATTGGTTGTGTGGTTTGAAATATAGTTTGATAAGGTGAATGATACATTTGTTGATGTGTGGGTGTTTGTTGAATTGTTTGATAAGGTGGTGATAAACTTGTGGGTGTGCAGATGTGTGGGGAACGTTTGGTAAGGATTGGCATGTGTCATGTGTCATATGAAGTGTGGTAGGTTGTTGTGGTAAATGATAAGTAAGGATATAAGTGTTCAAGGTTTGAGACTGTTGGAGCATAGGATGGGTAGGAAAGCAAGTATTCGAAGGTTAAGATTGTTTAATAGGTATACTAGTTTTAGATGAAATAGAATTGAAAAAAAAATATGTGGGTGGAATGCGATCCACCAATTAAGGAGATTGGGAGGATTGAGATATTGTGGGGATTTGGAAAATATTAAATCATATATGGGGTTAGGAGGCGGTCCAAGAGTTTCTAAAAGAGATGGAGATGGTGGCGTGGTTGGAGTAAGAAGATTGTCTTAGTAAGGGATATGAGGATTGGTTTCAAGGTGAGAATGATTGTGGATGACATGGTTCTCATGAAGCGAGACCATGGAAACTGGAGGTTGGGTAACTAAAGGTGTGGTTTTGAGTTTAGAATCTTATTGGGAGATATCATTCAAGGAAGTGACGTCATTTGATGTAGTGGTGTAGGATAACGAACTCTTCCTTGATAAGGATCCTCAAGTAGGATTAAGGGATAATTTTAGTGGCGAATATTCGTAATATGGTGAAAATTTCATTTTAGGGAAATTTGAAAAGGTAATTTTTTCAGAGCGGGTCGGTGTCCTATTCACCTAAAATTTATAGTATATTTTTTTAGGGTCGGCTTCACCTACATTTGAAAACATCTCCTATAAAAACCTAGGTGATTCGCCAGGTAGTATACTATGGTACTACCACCAATACCTTACAAATACCATGAACTCACATACTCTAAGCACCAAAGATTGTTGTTAAGCCTGTTAATAGTTTAGAGTTGGGTGATAGATGATATGTGTTGATGCGCGACAAAGGGGTCATTTGCTGATCCACAACAAGGATATAGTTAATGTGCAATAAGGAGGTACTGCGTAAGCGTGTGACAAGGGGGTAAGTTGTTGACGCATGATAAGGAGGGTTTGTAGATGTGTGACAATGGGGTTATTTGTTGACATGTGACAAGATATTTTTTTGACACACAAGAGGAGGGCGGAGGCTGCAGACGCGCGATGGGAGATTTGTTGTCACGCGTCAACTAACCTCCTTGACACTGTCCAAATACCTCATTGACACGCAGAACAACCTTATTGATGCGCATCAAGGAGGTTTGTTGATGCACATCAAGGAGGTTTGTTGACACATGTCAACGAGGTGTTGTCATACCACTTGAAAATCAGTCAAAAAAATTTCATTCAACCCCAAAAATTCACCTTCCCATGAAACCGGCTTCTAGGGAATATCGCAGTATTTTCCACCTCCGATTTCCAAGAGGTCTCTTAAAATGAACCCCGGTAGGATTCAGTAAACTGCAATGGTGATCAAGTAGAATTCACAAACTGAAAAGTGTATTTATAAGAGCATTTATGGATATTATGGATAGATATAGAATTCATAGAGTGAAATTTGATGTGATTTTGATAAAATATGATCTTGATGAGATCAATGAAACATATTCGTAGCAAGGGCATACATAGAAACCATGCTTCGAACCATATTAGAGATAAACAAGAAAGGTTACCACTCAAGGCATTGCACTTACAACCAATAGTAGGTGTTAACACATAACAAACGATAGTTAGTTATACCAAAATAACATGAGTAAAATATGGATGAAAGATGCTCATAATCATAATTTTGACATGAAAAAGGATCAAAGGCGTAATTTTACATGGGAAGAGGGTTCTCCAAAGGTGTTGTTCCTTATGCCTATGTCCTAGCTGCGGGAAAGGAAAGAACATGTTAAGAAAGCTTATCAATGCGGGAAGCTTTTAAATGTCATTAAAGAGTAGCCATCCTTCAAGGGTATGGTCTACTTTATAGATAATATAGATGGCAAGAATAATATATATGATAGCCGTCCTTCGAGGGATTGCTCTATTTCTTATGATTTTGATTTTGAATTGTATGTATGATATGCTCGAAGGCGAGGAAGGATGCTTCCCAATGAATTAAATGTAGAGGATTTAAATGATGTCGAAAGAGTTTAGATGATAGCACTTTAGATTTAGATGGGATAAATGGTCAGAGACCACAAGTGTTCTTAGAAAGATAAGAATTATTAATGAATAATGAAGGACCTTCCTTAGGAGGAATGTCATGTGTAGGAGAGATGTTAAGGGATGATGTGGATGAAGGAATCGTGGGAAACCCAATTAATGGGATACACCTTGGATTAGATATAGATGGAGAAGGATATTTAGCTTGAATGAGGAAATCATATTTCTCAATAAGGTTGTGGATGATTATCTAAAAGGCCTTACAATGTTCAATGTCATGGCAGGGTATGATGATAAGTGCAACTACAATTAGGATTGAACCATGATGGCTTTGGATCATAGGGATTAAAGGATTTAATGGGAGGAAGTGTGATGGCAGATATTCAAACTAAATGTCGAAAAATGTCTCATGCAGGACCCAATCAAAGTGTTATGAGGAAGATAACTCTTATGATGTTTTGGCTTGAACTTAGGTATTGATATAGATTGGATGGGTGAATTAGATAAATCAAATTTGGTTGGAGGATTGGATTGTTTGGATTGGGATTTAGGTGAGGATGTACATTGAATGGGTAAATTATGTGTTTTGGAAGAAAAATCAATTTTTGTTGAAGGATTTTTGTTTGAATGTGGATCGATCGTTGTGAGATGTCGTAGATAGAGAACTGATCCTAAAATAGATGTTGTGGTATTGGATTGTTGAAAAGAGGGAAAATATGAATGTTTACAAGGATGCACAGGGGACTGTCAGGGGCGTTTTCCATGAGCCTTAGACTTTCATCGATAAGATTTACCCTTAGCAGGTATGATAATAATCTCTCTTTGGAGGATCCGATTGTGGTGGAGTGGTTATTACTTGGATAAAATGTTCTAAAACAAGAGGAGGATGTTAATGGAGAAATAGGCATTTGTATGATGTGATTAATGAGATCTATGTGAGATGTGGATTGTTTAGGTTTTGGCATGGAAAGAGTTGATTTGGTAGAGGGAGAATGTAAACCATATTTATGTGATTTAGGTGGATGTGTTGGTTTAGTAGATGTTTCAAAGGGTATCTTTGATAGGGTTAGATCGAGAAGATTTATGTGACGTGATAGAAAAATTAGGTAAAGAGTATTGGGGTAGACCGGGTGATGTGGCCATGGGAAAGGATGTCAAGGTAGAGATAGGTGGATTTTTTGATATGATAGATATAGGGGTAGTTGGGATAGATAGGGATGTGGACATATTTGGGAAATTTGTAGATGTCATTGATATATTAACCAATGGAGTAGAAATTATAGGTAATATAGCAAATGCAAGAATATTATTGGGTGTATGAGTAGGTGGGAATGGTTGTTTCATAAATGTTTCAAGGGGTAAGAATGATATATTTGATAATGGGGTTTGATGTCTAAGGTGGGGTTCTAAAGGTACACGTGGTAGAAATGAGTTTATTGTGATGGTTTTGAGTGATGTAGGTGTAGTAAACGGTGTGTTTGAGGTAGATGTGGGTGAAGGAGTAGATGTAATAGATGTAGGGATATGTGTGGATATCGGTGGGATTGTGATAGGCACTAGGGATGAATCTCATGTGATATATTGGGGTATGGTTTAAGTGGATGAGGTAGATGTAGTAAGGGTAGAAGGAGGTGTAGATTCAAGACAAGTAGCAAAATTTGACATAGGTGTGATAGTTGTGGATGTGACGGGTTATGCATAAGGAGTGGGCATAATGTCCATGGTAGAAACATGTAGAGTTTTGATGAGATATGATCTTGATTGACCGTGTTAACGGTGTAATAATTAGGCGATCTATATGTAAAGGGGTGATGTGATTCCTTGATGGTTGATTAGGAAAATATTTTGTTATTTTGTCGAGGGTTTGATTAGGAAACAATCTTTGAAATAACGACATATCTCAATGTCATGACCTTTGACTAAATGATATTTACAATAGTGGGTTTCGTGATACCAAACGAGGCTTGGCTAGTGAATTTTCCATGGGTCGTATGGGATGAAGTTAGATGGATTTTACAGGTCATTAATTTTTCAAATACGAGTTATAGGATTATCCTAAGGGAGTGTAGTTGATTGTTGATTGAGGGGATTGTTGTTGAGGCCATGTGCTAGATGTAGATGCTAACAAGGATTAATGACCACGGCATTGTCTGCCCCTTTAATTGTGTTGTTATGTGTGGATGGTTTAGCATATTTGATTTTAGGTTTGGTTGATCTAAATTTAATATTACCTTGTTCAATGGAAAGGGTTTCGAGTTTGTGAGCCATTGTGAAATCTTGGTCAAAGTTTCAGAATTATTAGACTTATAAATTAGATGAAATATGTTTTACATACAAACGTGAGAAGATTTCGATGATTTCGGTTTATGGAAGAGTGAAGGACAATTGGTTTATAACACCACACCATCATTCGATGAAGTCGGTGATGGTTTGTCATGCTTGTTGGATGATGTAGAGGTCAAGCGGCGGTGGTTTTACATGTGATATTGATAGAAAAATGCTCTAAGAACAGATTGTGAAAGTGGGTAAAAGAGAATATGGAATATTGTGGGATATGGTTGTAAATCACCAACATGGGAATGGACAAATACATGGGGAATGTGAAGCAAGTAGATCGTGATCATGTGTAATAAGAAAACATGCATGCTTAAATATGTGGAGATGTTGTTGGGGATATTCCTTCAGGATCCTTCGAGAAACCAATGTAGACACCAATTTTTGGTATAACGCCCCTCCGTCATCTCACATTCATGCAACTTCCCTCTCGCCTTTATCTTTCCGAAATATAAATAAATCCCATCCATTTATTCACCCTAAATTTAATTAATTATCAAATGGGCTCTATATAAACCCATTTAATAATTGAATTTTGGCATCTCTCTTAATTTTTTATTTAATGTTATGGGTATTAATATACCCATCGACACCCATTTCTTAAATTCAAAGAATGGAATCTTTTATCTCACCTACTCATTCACATCATTCTCCCCACTCCACCTAAAAGTCAAAACCATGGGCCCCACGTGATCACATCATACCTCTTTAACCCTAGGTTACCTCACCCAACCCTAGTTACTTGTTAACCCTAGTTATTTTCACCTTCTGCTCTAGATTAGTGTGAGAAATCAACAAACACAAAACAACGTCGAGTATGGAGGATTAGTTCTGGAGATAGAGATATGGATCTTGATCAAAGAAAATAGACTTGTGATAAAAGATGATAGATCGCAAAAATAAAATAGATAAGATTAGATAACAATATGTGGGGTTTCTTCTTGTTTATCAATCTTGCCATCTTTAAGGGATGTTAAATCCATTAGAGGATAAGCTAACCCCCATGTCATTTCAAAGATAGCAATAAATGATGAAAAGTAGATATCATACGTTCATCAAATAATGAAATACCAAATGAAAAGTTCGAAATGATGAGGAGACTTAGCTATGTGCTCGATATGGAGATGAAATGGACATTAGGATGGCAATATCAAAATCTAAGCTTAGAATTTTAACATAATTCTCCTAGAATCTTTTAACCTTTCACATATCAGAGATTTCATACATCCTCATTCCTTCATAGATCAGATTCTTCTATCTCTTTTCTTCCAAAACCGGTCCATCATTTGAAGATTATAACTTAGAAGTGAGGTTATATTGGGCTTAATGAGAATGAGGTTTTTAGAGTAACATGAGTTAAGAGGCATCCAAGATCTGATCACGCGGGGCCCATGGTTTGACTTATTAGGTGCAAAGTGGTGAGCATGATTTGAATGGGTAGGTGAGATGATAGATTCCAAGTTTGATTTTAAGAATTAGGGTGTCGATGGGTATGTTAATACCCATATTTTTCATTATTTTGAGATGGGAGAGATAAATACGGAAAATTTTAATTATCAAATGGGTCCACATGGAGCCCATTTGATAATTAATTAAATAAAGGTATGTAAATAGATGTGATTTATTTAAATTTAATAAAAATAAAGGCGAGAGGGGAATTTTCATCAATGTGGGATGACGGGGAGGGGTCACACCAAAAATTGGTGTTCTACACTTTCCCCTTTTATTGAGTGGTTTGTGATATTTAATTAAGCCACGAGACAAAAATTAGACAAATGGATGAAGATATGTGTCTAATAATGGATAAATATTAAGACTAAAGGCAAGAACCCATCCACCCTAGGCGAAAAATAATCGCAATAACAAAAAAAAATATGGTGGTGACTTCAATAACTCTCGACTAGAGGACAATCGGTGTCAATGAAGACAAATGACAATGTTCTCCACTCCCTGAGTGTAAAGGTGAAGACCGCTGCACTATGGATGTAAACCATGATGACTAATGGGTCATAGGAAGACATCAAAATATGTGCAAGCTGAATGTGAAAGGTATGTGCAATCCATTTTCCCTGAGGAATCTCTTTAAACATCATGCATCCATCCCAAGAGGGACGAAGATGAAAATATGATGACCAAGTCATCACCATCTCGAGAAGAACAAAAAGTGAATTATATGCATCTATAAGTACGAGGATGAAAAGCTTCACCAACAAAGGACATACATCGACATAATGGGAGATGGATGTTGAAATAAAATATCTTCTGGGGAATGAATATGGCCACAAATGTGGATATCTTCCAGTTGGATAAAATTCCCAAGAGGGTGTTAAATAGGATGTTGAATACATGTTTCAAAAGGAAGGGATCCATTTTTATTCATGGACATTCTCCTGAACATGTTGGGGGATATGAAGCTATATGATAAATAAATTTCCTTGAGGAGGATTCTCAAGTAGAATTCACAAATATCAACAAATATCCGGTAGAATTCGCCAAAACTAAAAAGTGTATTTCCCAAGAGCTTTCATGGATATTATGGATAGATAAAGAATTCATATTATGAAATTTGATGTGTTTTTAATAAAATATATGATCTTGATGAGATGAATGAAACATAGTCGTAGCATGCACATACTGGGAAACCATGCTTTGAACCAGGTCTCGAGATAAACAACAAAGGTTACCACTCAATGTATCTGCACTTTCGTGACCAAAGATGACCCTCCACATAACCAACGATAGCTAGTTATACCAAAATATCATGAGGGAAATATGGATGAAATATTCTCAAAGGTGAGGAAGACATTATTACAAAAAGATGAGATCTTGCAAAATATTAGATATGACAAATAAACGAGAAATAAAACTATGTCCTCATAAGGAAGGAAAAATATGATCACAATGGTGGATTTTGATGAAAATAGTTAAGGTGCCCCAAGAGAGACACAAACATGGCCACAATGGTGGGATTTTATGAAAATGGAAATATGGTCCCTTTACAATGGAAGTAAAAAATGGCCACAAAAGTGAGCTTAAAATGAGATGAAGATTTAGATAATTTTTTTTTAAATTAGATGAATTTGGATGAGATAAATAAAACAATGTCGGGGAGCAAAGTCCCTAGAGGGAATTTTATGGATGATATTCTCAAAGGCCAGGGATGGATTCTCCTAAATGAATTAAATGTGGAGGATTTAAATGATGTCAAAAGAGTTTAGATGATATTATTTTAGATTTGGATGGGATAAATGGTTAGAGACCACAAGTGTTCTTGCAAGATAAGTATTATTGATTAACAATGAAGGACCTTCCTTAAGAGGAATGTCATGTGTAAGAGGGATGTTAAGGGATGATGTGGATGAAGGAATCGTGGGAAACCCAATGGATGGGATAAAAATTGGATTAGATGTAGATGGAGAAGGATATTTCCAAATTTTGAGGAAATCATCTTTCTCAATCACAAACCCTTTTCGTGGACAATTTTCCAAAAGGCATTTCAATGTTCAATGCCATCGCTCGAAGTATGATGTTACAGCGCAACCGAGAATTAGGATTAAACAATGATGGATTTGGATCATAGGTATTAAAGGATTTAATGGGAGGACGATATATTTGAACTAAATGTCAAAAATGTCTCGTGTAGGACTTCTATCAAAGTGTTAATGGGAAGACAACTCTTATGATTCTTTGGCTTGAACTTAGGTATTGATATAGATTGGATGGGTGAATTAGATAAATAAAATTTAGTTCGATGATTGGATTTTTGGATTGGGATTTAATGAGGATGTAAATTGAATGGGTAAATTATGTGTTTTGGAAGAAAAATCAAATTTTGTTGAAAGGATTGTATTTTTGGATGTGGATCGATACTTAAAAGATGTCGTAAATTTAGATCGACTCAAACCTAAAATCAAATCGACTAAACCGACCACACATAACAACACATTTAAAGTTGTGGCAAATATCATGGTTATTAAACCCTAGTCTTCAATGATATATATCTAGCACATGGCCTTAATAATGATCCCCTCAATCATCCTCAATTACACTCCCAGGATAATCCTATAGTTCCGTATTTGATAACCGATGGTCATAAACTCCATCCAAATTCCACCCATATAATCCCATATGACCCCGAAAATTTTCAAGCCAATCCTTCTTGGTATCATGAGGCCCACTATTATAAATATCATCGGATCAAAGGTCATGATATTTAGAGATGTCATTCTTAAAAATATCATGTCCAAAACTCATAAATCAAGGGGATATCCAAATGGACAGCTCCACCACTACATCTAGCCAACCCATCGACAAAATTACACAACCTTTCCTAATCAACCACCAAAGAATCAAGCCATGCCCTTCACATCTCAATTATTAAATGCTTATGCAATTGAAACCACAATCAAGATCCTACCTTGGACATTATTCACTCCTTTATCAACTTTCACTACTTTTCCGAACCTACACCTTCTTCTACCTTTATAACATCTACATCAAATTTGATTATAACATCTACTTCATCCACTTCAACCATACCTAAAGTTGAATCTAATAAATAGTGAGGGTAGTAAACAGATTAGTGTACACAAGTTTATCAATTGCCTAATCCAACTACTTTTAAACCACATAACCAATTCAATCTCAACCTAACATCCCGTTAAATGATCCTATTCACACCTTAATGAATATGTTGGCAAATTTCTAGAAGCGCTACCTTGGCACCTAAGAACACCTTATCCTATGAGAACATTTGTAATGAACCGATTCATCCATCGTTGGTTCAAATAAAACCCTACCCTCCTCATTGGAAACTTCCCACATTTACTAAGTTCAACAACAAGGAAGATCCCCAACAATATCCCCTGCACATTTAAACATGCATGTTGTCTTATTGCACATGATCATGATCTACTACTTCACACTTTCTCATGTCCTTGTTGGTCTTGTATTGACCTGGTACAATATATCCTACAATATTCCATATCTCTCTTTCACCAACTTGTGCAATTATTCTTAGAACACTTTTCTATCAATATCACACATAAAACCTATGTCATTGATCTATGCACCATCCAATAGTTTGATGATGACCCATCACCGATTTCATTGCATGATGGCGTGGTGTTATAAACCAATTGTCCTTCACTCTTCTATAAACCAAACTCATATAACTCTTCCTCATTCATGTGAAAACATATTTCATCTACTTTACAATTCCAATCATTCCAAACCTTTGATGAAGCTTTCATAATGGCTCACAAAATTGAAACCCATTCCATTGAACAAGGTCATCTTAAACTAAATTCAACCAAACATAAAATTGAATTGACTAAACCATCCACACATAACAACACATTTAAAGGTGTGTCCAACGCCATGGTTATTAATCCCTCATCAACATCTACATCTAGCACATGGCCTCAACAACAAGCCCCTCAATCAACAATCAACTACACCCTTAGGAGAATCCTATAGTTTTGTATTTGACAAGTTGATGGCCATAAACTCCATCCAACTTCCTCCCATACGACCCATGGAAAATCGCAAGCCAAGCCCGTTTGGTATCATGAACCCACTATTGTAAATATCATCGGGTCAAAGGTCATGACATTGATAAATGTCGTTATTTCAAAGATCATGTCCAACAACTCATAAATCAAGGGGATATCCAAATGGACAGCTCCACCACTACATCTAGCCAACCCCTCGACAAAATTACATAGCCTTTTCCTAATCAACCATCAAGGAATCACGCCACGCCCTTACATCCTCAAATTAAATGCTTATGTAATTAAACCTTCAATCAAGATCTATCTCATCGACAACACCACATGATCCTACCTTGGACATTATTCCTTATGCGGAACTTCCATCCATAACTATCACACCTATTCACTTTACTACTTTCCTAAATTTACACCTCCTACCCTTACCACATCTACATCAAATTTGATTATAACATCTACTTAATCCACTTAAACCATACCCCAATCTATCACATCAGATTCATCCCTAGCACCTATTTTAGCCCCACTGATATCCACACATATCCCTACATCTATCACATCTACTCCTTCACTCACATCTGCCTCAAATACACCTATTACTACACCTACATCACTCACAACCATCCCAGCTAAACTCATTTCTACCACATGTACCTTTACAACCCCACCTCCAACATCAACCCCATTAGCAAACATATCATTCTTACCCCTAGAAAAATTTATGAAGCAACCAATCCCACCTACTTCTACACCAGACATTAATCCTACACCTACTTCATTACCTATCATGTCTACTCCATCGGTTACCACATCCTCTTTAGTAGGTTTGGATACCTTACCTCCATCCATTCCACCTTTACCCATAATACCATCCTTAGATTCAATCCCATTTATCCTTCCGCACATTCCTTCATATCGACCACGGCAAATCTACCCTAACCATCATCCACATCACCCACATCTCCAAATATCCCAAATATGCCTACATCCCTATCTATCCCAACTACCCCTATATCTATCATATCAACAAATCCACCTATCCCTACCTTGACATCTTTACCTATATCCTTTCCATGGCCACATCACCCATTCTATCCCAATACTCTTTACCTAATTTTTCTATCACAACAAACAAATATTCTCGATCTATAACCCTATCAAAGATACCCTTTGAAACATCTATTGAACAAACACCTCCACCTAAATCAAATAAATATGGTTTACATTCTCCCTCTACAAAATCAACTCTTTCCATGCCAAAACCTAAACAATCCACATCTCACATAGATCTCATTAATCACATCATACAAACACCTATTTCTCCATTAACATCCTCTTCTTGTTTTAGGACATTTTCTCCATCAATATCCACACCACCACCATCAGATCCTCTAGTTGAGATTATTATCATACCTGCTAAGGGTAAATCTTCTCGATCAAAGTCTAAGGCTCATGGAAAACATCCTCGATAGTCCCTTGTGGATCCTCGTAAAAGGAAGGTCTTCCTCTTTTCAACAATCCAATGCCACCACATCTATTTTAGGATCATTCCTTCCATCTACGACATCTCACAATGGTCAATCCACATCCAAACAATACAATCCTTCTAAATGATTTCTCTTCCAAAACACAAATTTGATTTTACATCCTCACCTAAATTCACCCATCCAACCAAATCTGATTTATCTAATTCACCCTCCACTCTATATTAGTACATAAATCCAATCCAAAAATCATAAGAGTTATCTTCCTCATAACAATTTGATAGGTCCTACATGTGACAGACATTTTTTGACATTTAGTTTGAATATCTACCATCACACTTCCTCCCATTAAATCCTTTAATCCATATGGTCCAAAGCCATCATGGTTCAATCCTAATTGCAGTTGCACTTATCATCATACCCCAAGCCATGACATTGAACATTGTAAGGCCTTTTGGAAAATCATCCACAACCTTATTGAGAAATATGATTTCCTCATTCAAGGGAAATATCCTTCTCCATCTACATCTAATCCAATTTGTATCCCATCCATCATCGGGTTTCCCATGATTCCTTCATCCACATCATCCCTTAACATCCCTCCTGCACATGACATTCCTCCTAAGGAAGGTCCTCCATTATTCATCAATAATACTTATCTTGCCAAACACACTTGTGGTCTCGACCGTTTATCCCATCCAAATCTAAAACAATCTCATCTAAACTCTTTTGACATCCTTTAATTCCTCCACATTTAATTCATTTGGGAAGCATAACCTTCCCTCACCTTTGAGCATATCATCCATACAATTCCCTTGATATTAGGGGACTTCGCTCCCTGACATTGTTTTATTTACCTCATCTTCATCCAATTTAATCTAAAAAAAATCTTGTCTAAATCTTTATCTCATTTTAAGCACACTTTTATGGCCATTTTTGTCCTTCCGTTGAGGGACCATATTTCCATTTTCATTAAAGCCCACCATTGTGGCCATATTTGTGTCTCTCTTGGGGCACCTTTTATTTTCATCAAAATCCACCGTTGTGGTCATATTTTTTCTTCCTTAAGGACATAGTTTTATTTCTCACTTATCTGTCATATCTAATCCTTTGCAAGCTCTCATCTTGTCACAACTTTAATGTCTTCTCTCCCTTGGTGGTAAACCAGAGATAGAACCTCTTAATGCATTGTACTTGAACAGTCTATTGTTAGCATATCTATCAATGAGCACTTAGTCATATCTTTAGATCATTCCTCCATCATTAGCCCCTTCCATCTGTCATTGTAATGAGTTGGAAGTATGTGGTCTACCATCACTACCAGTCATGACCTTAAATATGGGCACCATGGCCTTGTCCATAGCATTTTCCTTATGGATAAGTTCTCCCTTTTGGTGAGAACTCCATGATCATTACATCCATCACCCTCTCATTCTCCTATTGTAGTCATGTAAAGGGTCTAGGGGTGTCTCTTGTACATTCATTATCCCCTCCTAAGTGGTCTACTTAGTTATTCCTAGCTCTCCCCATGTAAAGCTAAAATCCATGTATGCAAACAACAAAATCAAAGTTATCAAAAACACAAAATGATCCCTCGAAGGACAGTTGTTCAAAAAGGAAAATAAAAAGAAAAAAAATAAAAATAAAATCAAATCAAAGTAAAAAAAAGAAAAAATCATAAGAAGGATGACTATCATACATATTGAAGGATGGATATCATATTATCTATTATTATACCATACCATCTATGGATACTTATCTATAAACATTTGGAAGGACCATACCCATTGATTAGCCTTCCTTTTATTAGCATTCTTGGAAATATTCCCGCATTGATCAGCTTTCTTCTATTGTTCTTTCCCTTTCCCAGAGCTGGGGCATATGCTTAAGGAACACCACCTTTGGAGAATTTTCTTCCCACATACAAGTTACATCTCCAATCCCTTTGTCATGTCAACATTAGGATTACGAGCATCTTTCATCCATATTTCCCTCATGATCTTTTGGTATAACTAACTATTGTTGGTTATGTGTTAACACTGTTATTGGCTGCAAGTGCAATACCTTGAGTGGTAACCTTTCTTGTTTATCTCCAATCTAGTTTGAAGCATGGTTTCCTATATGCCCTTGCTATGAATATGTTTCATTCATCTCATCAAGGTCATCTTTTATCAAAATCACATCAAATTTCACACTATGAATTCTATATCTATCCATAATATCCATGAATGCTCTCGTAAATACACTTTTAGTTTACAAATTCTACTTGATCACCGTTGCAGTTTGTGAATCCTACTTGAGGATCCTTCTCAAGCAAGTTTGTTATCCTACAAGACTTCATATCCCCCAACATGTTCAAAAATGTCTTTGATCCATTACTCTTTTTCCTCATTTCCACTCATCACCACTTATCCCACATCATCCTTTTCACCTTTCTATCCCCTTTCACTACTTTGTGTGTCTTCCTTTCATTTCCTCCTAGCTTTTCACTTTTCCTCTTCCGCATCATATTCTGATATCATCACTCCCACCATGTGGGCATCCCAATTAAGGATTTCCCTTACACTCTCCATCTACACTGCATATGTTCCTCCATCCATTCATGTCACACTCCTTTTTTCCTTGTTATCACATTGTTATCACCTCCTTTCATATTTTGTTCCATTTTGGTATAAACCACTCAATTTTTCATCATTCTTCTTCTTCGGCTTGGCGATCCTACTTAACCATCCCCATCACGCATGGTAATCTTACTTAAGAGTTTCTCTTAAGATTGGTTTTCCATCTGAACCTTCCACATCCCATCATATTTCCCTCATCTTCTATCTCTCATCTCTCATCATAATCATCTACTCCAACCAACCATTCCACACCTGTACCCAATACAATGTTGTCTTTCTCCTTCCATATTGTCACTTCCTGGTTTGGTGATCTTACTTAACTCCTCTATGGCATGGCGATCTTACTTAAGAGTCCCTCTTAAGGATGATCTGTCATCTTGCACTCACCCACCATTACACATTCTCACCATCCACATTTTCTCTTCATTCCCCATCATCACATCCTCTCACCTCCTCTTCCATTATCACAAACACCACTTTTCGCTTTTCATCTCCATCATCCCTCACTTGGTAATCTTACTTAACCATTGCTTCCCCATTCATTTCGTGTCTTGTTTCTTCATCTTTCTCTCATTCATTCTCATCCACTACATCCTCTCCTCGCCTTCATCTTCGCACACATCATTATCCCTCCTTTCTTTACTCTTTCCACTCCATCTTCTAGATTTCTCCCACATATCTACCCCCATACTTACCCGTCATTATCATTGATCATCTCCTAACATTCTTTCATCATCATCTTCCATTTCCATGCTAATAATTATCGGTGGAATTCTCCTAAAATCACCCATCCCCATTTTGCATGGCCTTGTTCCTTATCTTTAACCTCCTCCATTCTATCTTCATTCCTTCCTTCCTCTATGCCCTCTAATTATTATTGGGGACTTCTCCTAACATCCCTTCATTGGCATTCCCTCTTTCATCCATCCTTTAATTTTTCCCTCTCTTCTAACATTTCACATCCTTCTCGACCTCTCATTTTGGTGGATTTCTCCCATCCCTTTCTTTGGCATTGCCTCTTTTATCCCTTCCTCTCTTTTTCTTCACCACCTCTCCATATTTCATTCTTCCTTGCCAATTTCTTCATTATTTTCATCATACGCCCCTCTCTCTATTTTATCGTCATCAACTTATCCTCATCTCACGCATATCCACATCTTTTCCAATCGGTGTCATTCCTCCCTCCTAGCTTCTCTTTACATTTAAATGATGCTCACTCTTTATCGAATATCTCCCATTTTGGTTTCCTCCCATTTGCATAATTTCCTCCATTGTTTTCCTCCCCTCCTTTCTACCCTTGGTTTTTTTACTTCCCGTGTATCGTCTTCTTCCTCATTGTACCTCTCACTTCCTTCTTACTTCCCCATCGATGACCTGGATTTTCATCATTGTCCCATATTTTTTATCATCCCACCATCCACATGCATTTCCATGCGGTCAGTTCCATATTTTTTGCCTTGTATTTCCTCACCATAATCTGGTGCCTTCAATTTTCTTTTCTCTATCATCTCTTTCATTTTAAATAACTCTCTCCCTTTTTCATAATTTCACCCTCTGCTCTGTCATTTTCTTGTCTTCTCCTTGTTTTTCCTTCATCATTTCCTCCTTCCCTTATAATCTATCTTTGTTATCTTCTTCCTCCCCTTTCATTCCTTTTTTCCTCCTCCATTCCATACCCTTGTCTCCCTCAACTTTGACCTTTCTTTCTCTTCTCATAATCAACCACTCCTCCTATCCATTCCCTTTTCTCTTTCTCATTATAGCCTTAAACATCATTAACACACTAGCATTCACAATCAATTCTAATGTTTCTCCATTTATGTACCACCGTCGATCCATTTCATTACCATTCTCATTCTTCTCTCTGCAACATTGACCTCTTATCTTTTTGAGAACCCTATCACATCTTTTATCTTTGTCAGTCCTCTCACAAGGGCATCATCATATCCATTTCTAATAATCTCTTCCCATCTTCCTTTGACATTTTTGTCTTGGAGGATACCATAATGGCCATCACTATTTGATCTTGCTCTCTTCCATGAATGTTTTGATCTACTTTTCACAAAAGTAGTTTGACTCTTTTCCTATTTTCAAAGAAGCGGGACTACTTTCCCTTTACTTGCCCCATTATTCATCTTCCTTCAACTACAAAACCATTTCTTAAGAAACATGTATTCAACATCCTATTTAACACCCTCTTGGGGAATTTTATCCAATCTATTCTTCATATCCACATTCGTGGCCATACTCGTTCCCCCTGGGATGTCTTATATTATTCCATCTTCATGTCCTATGTTGGGAGCATTACCATCCTTGTACTTTTTGATGCATATAACTCTCTTTTTTTGTTTAGTTCCCTATGTTAGGGCATCATTATTTTCATCCTTGTCCCTCTTACAGACGCATGATTTTTCACTCAATTCCTCATGCAGACAAAGGATTACACATACCTTTCACATTCAGTTGCACATATTTTGATGTTTTCCTATGACCCATTGGTCATCACGGTTTACATCCATACTGCAGTGGTCCTCACCCACTCATTGGTATGTAGAATGTTGTTGTTTGTCCCTATTGAGACTACAATTGTCCTCTACTAATGTGATATTGGAGTCACCGCCATATTTTTCATTGATATTGTGATCCTTTTTCACTGGGAATCTTTCCTTTGGTCATGTATTTATCTATTCTCAGACATATATCTTCATCCAATCCTTTTGTTTTTGTCTCGTGGCTTGCTATCATCGTAAACCACTCAACAAAAAGGGGAAAATGTAGACACCAATTTTTGGTATAACGCCCCTCCATCATCTCACATTCATTCAATTATCACTCTCACTTTTATTTTTCTTAAATTTAAATAAATCCCATCTATTTACTACCCAAATTTAATTAATTATCAAATGGACTCCATATAAACCCATTTAATAATTGAATTTTTTCATCTCTCTCAATTTTATTCTATATGGGTATTAAATAAACCCATCGACACCCTTTTCTTAAATTTAAAAGGTGGAATCTATCATCCCACCTATCTAGTCCCACATGTTCCCCACTTAAGTCAAAATCATTTCCCACCTAAAAATAAATCTCCACCTAAAAATTCAATTCCCTCAAATTATTAAATTATTAACCCCGCCCATGAAGTCAATAATTCACAATCTCAATATCTGATAAAAAATTCAACAAATCAATAGTTAAAGTGAGCACATGGCTTCACTATTACTCCTAACCATGTCCCCACTCCACATCACACCTTTTATTTTTCTCACATCATGAACCCCACCATAAAATTAACTCTTCATCATGTCCTCTTAATCAGGATTGCTTTTGCAAATTATGGTTATTTGTTAATACTATATTTTAATCCAAATTCAAATTATAAATATGGGCCTTCTCCCCCTCATAAAAGAGAGAGCCGAGAAAATTTGGGTGAATGCTGAGGAATTTTAGCCATTTATCATAATATCATTATTATTATGTCTTTGTGATAACATGTGGAATTGCCACGATACTCTGCTCGTGATTTGATTCATGTAGTGAGATTCATGTTGCACACATCTGATCAATAGCACCATCTGCATACCTACATCTTTCAGGTTCTTTTGTTTATCAACTTGCATGTTATCTATTTGGATTCTATTTTATCATTATTCTAATCACACGGGGGTTAACAACCATTGAGGAATTTAACACTTCTCGGATCTACTTTCTCGGGCATCCCCGCATAAAATCTCTAAACAATATTTCTCTAGTGTCTCTGAGCTACATGTTTGTTGGGATCGCAACGAGGAGTTCATCATCAACTTTGCACCCGTATCATTCATCACCATCTCCAAGGTACTAAGCCCTTGTATTTTTGATGTTGTTTTGTGTTTGTTGATTTAGTGTACACTAATCTAGATGAAGCGTGAAACTCGATCAACATTTGGCACACTTTCGGTTGATCAGATTTTTGCTTCTTTTGTCCCATGATAACTAGTGTCACGATAAATCAAGAAACACAAAACAATGTCAAAAATACAAGGGCTTATCAATTTGTTGATGGTGATGAATGATACGGGTGCAAAAAAATAGACATGTGATCAAAAGATGATGGATGCGCAAAAATGAAACGAGATAAGATTAGATAACAATATGTGGGGGTTTCCCAGACAATCCTAGTTCCAAGAGGATGTTAACTCCCTTAGAGGATGTCAACCCCGTGTCTAGAAAGATAGCAATAAATGATGAACAGTAGATATCATGCAGAAATAATGAAATACAAAATGACAAGTAACTGAAATGACGAGGGGACTTAGCTTGTGCTCTGATATGGAGATGAAATGGGCATCAGGATGGCAAGATGACAAACAATAAGCTTAAAATTCACAATATTCTCAGAATTTTCAACCTTTCAAAAAAGCATAGATTTCATACATCCTCGGTCCTTATAGATAAGATTTTTCTAGCTCTTTTCTTCCAGGACCGTTCTAGAAGAAAAGAGCGGAAGAATCTCGATCTAGAAAGAAGGAGCTGAGAATGTATGAAATCAGACTTATTGAAAAATTAGAAAATTTGGGTGAATCTTTGAGGAATTTCTAGCCATTTATCATAATATCATTATTATTATGTCTTTGTGATAACATGTGGAATTGCCTCGATACTCTGCTCGTGATTTGATTCATGTTGCACACATCGATCAATAGCACCATCTACATACCTACGTCTTTCGGGTTATTTTTTAATCAACTTGCATGTTATTTGTTTGAATTCTATTTTATCATTATTCTTATCACAGGGGTTGATATCCATAGAGGAAGTTAATGCTTCTCGGATCAACTTTGTCGAGCAACCCCGCATAAAATATCTAAACAATCTTTTTCTAGATTCTTTGAGTGTAGGTTTATTGGGATCGTGGTGAGGATTTCATCATCAACTTTGCACCTATATCATTCAAAACCATCTTCAAGTACTAAGACATTGTATTTTTGACGTTGTTTTGTGTTTTTGATTTCTTGTACACTATGAATTCTATATCTATCCATATATTCATTTTCATAAACACTCTCTCAAATACACTTTTTAGTTTATGAATTCTACTTGATCACCGTTTCTTTACGAATACTACTTAAGGATCCTTCTCAAGGAAAGTTCTTTATCCTAAAGCTTCATATCCCCAACATGTTCAAAAATGTCCATGAATCAAAATGGATCCCCTTCCTTTTGAAACATGTATTCAACATCCTATTTAACACCCTCTTGGAGCATTTTATCCAATCTCATCTTCATATCCACATTCATGGCCATAATCGTCCCCACTGGGATATCTTATTTCAACATCCATCTCCCATTATGACATCTTTGTGTCCTATGTTAGGACACCTTTTCATCCTTTTTCTTTTCGATGTATATAACTCACTTTTTTTTCCTTCTCGTGCCCTGTGTTGGGGCATCATCATTTCATCCTCATCCCTCTTGCATACACATGATTTTTTTGGATTCCTCATAGACAAAGGATTACGCATACCTTTTGCATTCAGTTGCACATATTTTGATGTCTTCCTATGACCCATTGGTCATCACGATTTACATCTATACTCGCAATGGTCTTCACCACTCACCAGTGCGTAGAACATTGTCATTTGTCTCCGTTGAGACCCATGATTTTCCTCTACCGATGTGATATTTGAGTCACCACAAAAAAAAATTGTTATTGCAATCCTTTTCACTCGGGGCATCTTTCCTTTGGTCATGTCTTTATCCATTCTCATGGACATATATCTTCATCTAATCCTTCTATTTTTGTCTCGTGGATTGCTATCACAAACTACTCAACAAAATGGGGCAAATGTAGACACTAGCTTTTGGTGTGACCCCTCTCCATCATCCCGCATTTACGCCCCTCTATCTAACTTCCCCTCTCGCCTTTATTTTTCTTAAATTTAAATAAATCACTTCTATTTACATACCTTTATTTAATTAATTATCAAATGGGCTCCATGTGTACCCATTTGATAATTAAAATTTTAGCATCTCTCCCATCCCAAAATAATGCAAAATATGGGTATTAATATACCCATTTGACACCCATTTCTCCAACTCAAAAATTTGAATCTATCATCTCACCTACCCATTCACATCATGCTCCCCACTCCACCTAAAAGTCAAACCATGGGCCCCACGGAATCACATCACCTCTTTTAACCTAGGTTACCTTACCCAACCCCGGTTACTTATTAACCTACAGTTTAGCCTCATCTTAGGCTATAAATATGGGTTCCTCCCCCTCTTTAAAAAATCTAGAAGGACCGGTTCTTGAAGAAAAGAGCTAGAAGAACACTGATCTAGAAGGACCGAGGATGTTTGAAATCTCTGTTGATTGAATGTTGAAAATTGCGGGAGAATGTTGTTGTGAATTCTAATCTTCTTGTTTATCATCTTGCCATCCTAATGCCCATTTCATCTCCATATTAGAGCATAAGCTAAGTCCCCTCATCATTTCAATTACTTTTCATTTTGTATTGCATTATTTCTGCATGATATCTATTGTTCATCATTTATTTCTATCTTTCTAAACATGGGGGTTGACATCCTCCAAGGGAGTTAACATCCTCTTGGAACCAATATTGTTCGGGAACCCCCACATATTGTTATCTAGTCTTTTCATTTCAGATTGTAAAGATCTATATTCTTTTATCACATACCCATTCTCTTTGCACCGTATCGTTCATCACCATCTCCAAGGTACTAAGCCCTTGCATATTCGACGTTGTTTAGTGTTTGTTGATTTCTTGTAAACTAATCTAGATAGGAAGAAAGAAACTCGATCAAACTCAATATTTGGATAAGGAAGATATTGGAGGTTTAGGGGCAAGTTTCCTAGCCCAAATGAGACTATTCTCTCTTAACGGCAATGTCATAAGTATTTGGTATATTTCTACACCCCATGGACTGAATTACGACTAAAATATTACTATTTAAGGCATTTAAATAATAAATAAAAGCATATTGGGGTGCAATTCTTACTACTTGAGGAATTTGGACCACAGTCATTTGCAATATGATGTTTAAGTAAGAAATAGGCTCACGAGGTGTTCTTTTTGTTATTGTTATCTGCTCCACCAAGGATAAGTGATCTGATTTATCTTCAAAATGGTTGTATATAGCTTCCCCTAGCTCATCCCATGTGGTGATAGATTTTATCCTTAAGCCTCTATACCACTATAGGGATTTTACTTTGAAAGAAGTTGTCAAAGTAATATGATTGCTACACTGTCTTGTGTCGTGTGATATACCAACGGATGTTGAAAACATTCGAATGTGCTCAACATGGGTTGTATTATTCTCTCCAGTGAAGAAAGGAACACTCTTCAGGGCCGCAACTAGAATATCATCATATTGGGAAGAATTAGGGGACTCCCCCATTAAACAAGACAATATCTTGGTTTATTTTTGGGAAATGAATATGAAGGGTCTTAAAACCCTAGAAGATAATGATAAGGGCCTACCAAGAGGAGGGGTAGAAAGAAATCAGTTAGGATTTGATGGGGATCTTCAAATCGACTTGCCTCTTCTCATTCTTCTTGGTGACAAATTTAAGTAGTTGAAAGGATATTTTCTTGTTGTATTTGATCTTGTTTGGATTCTTCTCATGAAATGGGCACTTCAAATTGTTGAAACCAGATGATGAGATAGTTGGAGTCACCAGATGTGTTAAGAAATTACCTCAAAAGGTTGAAATCACTAAGTTACACACCAAAACTCAATGAAAAAATCATAAGGTCCCATAGTGCATGTGAAAATTGTTAACACCAAAAGTTACGCCCCTAAATGTTCTTTGGTGAGCATTTATAACTTTGGGTAACATTGGATGATCTCGTTAGTGTGGGACTTGCGAGCGAGATCAACCTCCAGAGAAGGTTGGTTCCTCTATGTCTTATCCTGCCACAACTAACCTACAACCTAAGAATGCAACTAATCTAAATCTAAACTATGTTTTCACATGGTCCAGAGTTAAGAGAGATGGGGGAAGGGGATTGCAAACTTAAAAGAAGGTGATACACCAAACTAACATAGGGTTCAAACTTGGCTTGTTGACATGGTTGAAACTATCATGTAAGAAATCAAAACATAATCAAATATCTATAAAATAGAAAACACAAATTCAAATAAATACAAGATGGTTAAAGATTCACATTCAATATGCATGCATGAAGGAAAACCACAATTGCATTTCATTAAATGATATTACTTACATTTACCGAAGCATAGGTTTGACAACTTCCCACAATTTAGTTGCAGAGGTCCAAAGCATAGAATATTAAAGCAAATCTTATAACTCAGCAAGAGGGAACTCTTCTTATGTGCCAAGGAACTTACATTTATATCATTTTGTGGAATGAAAGAAGGGAAGAAAGAGAGGGAAAAGGAACGCCAAACTAGAACTGATCACCTCTGAAATTCATATTGAATGAGTGCGGGCACCATGATTTATTTTTTAGGTTTCTTGTAGTACATGTATGTATGTCTCCATCTTCAACCACTAACTCTAGCATGATCCTTGAGTCTATCGCATGTCATCGAGACTATCGAGCGATGTCCTTATTCATTAAATCTCAAAGTGGTTGAGGTGGTTGGATCTTTGGTTTGAATTCCATCATGGATTATGTTGTCTCTCACATCCTTCCTATGGTGTTCAATTTTCCTTCATCTTGTGGACCTTCACAATATCCTTTCGCTTGTTTTGATGATAGAGAACACTTCATTCCAAATGTGAGAATTTAATTCTCAATCCATGACCATTTGACTTTGTAGTTATTTTCCTTTGTTCTATGGGTTTAAAAAAATCTATGAGACACTAAAGTTTGGTGAACCTATGGAACACTAAACTAGTGTTCGACAACTTTTGAACTTAGAAAATTTTCTTGATTCCTCCACTACGCGGTAATACTTTCCTCTTCTTCCTTAGGGAATTATTTCCTTAGTGTTTACGAGTTTGAGTGAATGTCGTGCAACATTTAATTTTACTCATTTACGCTTAAGTCCTTATGGTTCTTATTCATTCGTTCCATTTTGATAAAATCTGTAGGAGACTAAAGTTCTTACTTTCAGCGAGTAGGATGAATTAGTCTTCCATGACTTTTACAAGCATAAAATTTGTTACGCCCCTATGATAAGTTATTTAAAATTATATAAGGTGTAATTTTAGATAACAATACTATAATTATATAACCATTTAAAATTTGAGATTTATCCATAGAAAAGTTAGATGAACTAGCTATATTTTATTAAAAAAATTATCAAATTAGAAAAAATAGAGTTAAGCGAGGTTTTAACAATTTAAGTAGTTATCCGCGTGTAGAAGAAAAAAACTTCTCTGATTTCAAACAAAGAAAAAAGTGTTTTAAAAATTTGTAACTTTAATAAACATAATTCAAATAGGTATGGAAACCAAGAAACGATGCCACAAAACTCAATGATCTAGTTGCAAGATTTTGTAATATAATAGAACAAAATCTATGTTAATTTCAAATTTTAACATTCGCAAAACAAGGAAACAATGTTCCATGGGTTTTGAAAAATTAGAGTTTCTGAGAACATAAAAATTGACAGAACAAATAATCCACGAACAAGGAAATAATGAGACCACAAAACACGGAGTCGAGGAACAATGAAATAAAAAATTTGCTCAGTGGGTGATGCCTTAATATATCCATTTTCTCAAAAACGTTTTATTTGTCTATGACTTGTTGAAACAAAATCCATGTTTTCTCCCTATTTGTGCCCTAGTTTCCTCATTTTTTTTATGGGTTGTATCATTTCTCCTTTGTCAAATCATGAATGAACTCGAAATTGATCAAATCCTGAATTTGAGCAAGTATTTCCCCAATCCCAAGGTCACAAATGATGTCAAAAAATGATTCAGTTGGTTTGAGATCATGAATTCTACCCTCCTTGTCAAAAATTTTGATTTCTAGGGCATCTTCTGCATTTTTGACGTATTGACGGTCATACGGGTGTATTCTACCCGTCAATTTCATCATCACAACATAATGCTAATGTGGCAGGCTCCTATTGGCTGAGGATATGTGCGGAAAAAGTTTATAACTTGTCACTTTTTGACTTTTGGCAAAAAGAAAATGTTTTACCCGTGGCTCCACATTGCTACAGTAAAGTGCCTACGTGGCACAATATGATTGGTTGGAGGATCATTAGGTGGCGGGTCGCACTTAGATTTTTTTCTTTCATTTTGCAAAATTCTCAAAATCCAATTTTTTCCCAAAGGCCCGCATCGAATGGGAAGGAGACACGTGGCATAGGGAGATCAGTGATGGATGGGAGGACTTGAAAAAATTTTTTGATGTTTTTGGCTCAAGTGTCAAAAGGAAAATTGACCCAGAAAGCCCGCACCCAATAAGAAGTGGACACGTGTCCAGGAAAGGTTAGCATGGGGGCGGGGAAGTTTTGAAAGATTTTGAAGTTTTTAACTTCAAAATGTTAAAATTAAATTTTCCCTGAGGCCCATCGATCCATGAGTAGGAAAAGGAGACACGTGTCAGGGGAGGAGAAATGGGAATGGGGTTGAATGAAAATTTTTTGAATTTTTGCCTTTGGTAGGCAAAATTTCAAAAAAATTGAGGATTGAGCCGGATCCACGTAAATCAAAGTGACACGTGTCAGGAGGAGTGAAATGGAAATGGTTTGGAAGAAAATTTGAATTTTTTTGGTTTGAAAAAAGGAAAATTTTGACCTCGGATGGCCCGTGGTTTAAAATTTGGAAAAATGAGCAGGATTTTAGGCACCAAAAAATTTTGTTGAAAAATTTCCAAATTTTGGTTAAAAATCTGAGGAAAAAAGAAGTTTCAAAATTTTACAAATTTTGGGAGGCAAAAATCTCAAAATAAAAAATGGAAATTGGAATAGAAAAATTGGAGGTTCCCCATAACTAATCCAAGGGGTGACACGTGGCACATTTTCAAATGTCAAAAAGAGAGAGCTCGGGCCCACAAGGATTTTGTGCTCATGGAGGTTTGAAGGAAAATTTTGGAGGGTCGGCTCCGCATCCAATGGGAGAGAGCACACGTGGCGGAAGAGAGAGCGGGTGTTCGGGCTGCGGGGTTTTGAGAAAATTTTCCTTTTCTCAAAAAAGGAGAAAAATTCATCATTTTGGCCCATGGTTTTGGTGGGGCCCACAGGAGGACACGTGGCGTGTCAGGGGCACGCGGGGAAAATTTTCAAAATTTTCCCGAAGTCAAAAAGGTTTAAAATGCATTTTAAGGGTGGGGGCCCGGTCAATGGTATTTGGACACGTGTCCCACCTATCAAAGGAAAAAAGGTAATTTTTGATAATGAAATCTCATCGACACGTGGAGGCAGAAATTTAAAGTTGATTTTAAATCGATGGGTTGAATGAGTGTTTTCATTTTTTGGCGCCATTGGAGCTCAAAGAGCTTGGAATCATCATTTTCACACCAAATCACATGAAATTTTATATGATTTCACATCCCCTCGGCCTTTCTAAAGTGCAATGGCACCATTCTTTTGAGCTAATTTGATGTCCTATGATGTTTTTGATGAAATTTTTTCCTCAGACCCGTGAAAAAAACGTGAAAGGTGAAAAATTAAAGTTGCAGAGTTAAAAATGATGAGGGAAAAAGGTGAAAAATGATTGCAAAAGCATGCTGGCATGTGGAATGCCAAAAATGTGACCACAGGATGGATAAGGATCGAATCCATGTAATATTTTAAAATATTTGTGCATCCTGGCAATTGTGAGTTTTTTACAAGTTTGATGTCATTTTCATGAAATGGATAAGAGTTTTGTAACAAATTTGATCCCTTTGGCATATTCTTTGCTTGGGATGCAAGGATCCAAGTTGGCATAGGGTATATTATGTAATTTGGAGGCATTTTGTAAAGTCTGTTAAGAATTTTGGAGAAAAGAGAAGAATTTTCACTGAGGAAAAGCTGGAAAAGTCCATTTTCTTTTGGAGAAACTACCTGAGAGCCATTTTTGATTCCTGTTTGCATCAAATGTTCATCATGTTGAGTTGGTTTCAGTTGTAAAGCCATCAACAAGCTTTGAGATTGTCTTAATAACATTCCCTTGCTGGTGTATTTGATCAAAATTTATGGATTGACTGGTTTTATCTCTTGGCAAAGCTTGCATACACTTGTATTTCAGTATGTTTTCAATTTGTGTTTCATGCTCATGTTGCAATCTTGTGTTTGGGATATTTATTGGTCATACATGGTCTCATTTCTTGTAGAGGGTTTGAAGGCATCTGCAATCTTCCATTCAGAAGAGCATTCATTTGAGTGAAGATAAATAGATTTAAATTCATCTTACCTTCCTTGTAAATTGAGGGTGTTTGTAAACCTTTGGGTGTACCTTAGGTCATGATCTAACAAGGGTTTCTAAATGCTTCATTGATATTTTCTTCAAGCCTTTGTGGTAGGTTATCAAAGTTTGTGTGGAATAGTGCAGATTTGGGCATCCATTTGTGCACACATCCTGGTTGAAAGAGCACTTCAAATTCATTGAAACATCTCTATTGTTTAGGTGTTGTAATTCTTTTGCAAAGTTTCCCAAAGAAGGTGATGATTTCTAGCTACTCTTGTCCCAACATCTCTCATCAGAATTTCATTTTAAACTAACTCATCCTACCTACAATACCCCTGCATTTGCATTGTGTGTCCACAAAAGAATTCAATCCTTTCACTAAAATGCACAAAGTTGATCAGGGTTTTATCATGTCTTTAGTAGCTCTAGCTTTGTTTTGAAAACATTTCCATCATTTAGTAGTGACAACTCCTTTGAGTTTGGATAATGGATACTTGATCATGTTTTCACAAAGCCTCTTTCATATCATATGCAAAACACAAGGATATCTCCATCTCCTTACCATATAAGGGCTGCAATATAGGTTCTCTTGCCTTGGTTGATAGGCACAACCTAAAATAGTGAGGTTAGATCAAAACCCTCTTGAAGGTGCTATCCACTCCCTCAATTCTTGAATGCAAACAAGCAGATAGGTGTGCTCCCTGGCTACAAATGACATACAAACCATCTATCTATCCTTGAGTGTCTTGTGCAAGTTCATGATGTTGTTCAAGTTGTGAAGGAGATTAAATCTGGATACCAACACCTGAGTGGCACCATTTGCGGGAGTTTCTTTGATTTCTTGGTGGTTTTGAAGTATTTGAAAGGTTTGAGCATTTGTGTGATCAAGTATTTGAGCTGTTACATTCTTGAGATATCATTTCATACTTCAGATCTGCATGTTTTGGGTAAAAAGGATTTCAAACTCAGCTTGCTCTTCTCATTTACTAGCAGTTTATATGATTTGGATGCATTGTTTTTGGTTGAATCAAGAAGAAGAAGATCTGATTTGTAAATCCTTGCAAAGTTTTCAGTCATAGCATACATTTGACAGAATATTTTAGTGCTTTCTTGCACAACTAAGGTGGAAATCCTTAGTGGTGACTCCATGTTGTTTGGATCTTGAAATACCAGTTGTCTTACACATTTCTGTCATTTGAAACTTGTTGTTTAAATTTGTCAAGCTGGAGGGAAGGAGATCCCTCTTCATCAAGGACTCTTCTAAGAAGTTTCTCACCGAATCAAGAAGCTCAGAACTAGAAGGAAGAAGAGTGTGGAAAGTGGTTGGTGATTTGGTTGCAAGGAAAGAGATCCCCATAGTTGAATTTGAAGGAGAGCAACATGTTATTGAAGATTATAATTCCTCTTCAAGTAGATCTAATTCAGGCAATCTTCTTGCTGATTTTCATTCTCCATCAGGTGAGGGACCTTCTTGTGTATTTAAAAAACTTACTCCTAGATCTGCTCCTATGGTTTCTAAGTTTGCTAAAGTTTATCAAGAGAGAGAGCCTTTGGGGGTTGTCATTTTAGAGATCATTCATCTATTCCAATCAGACCCATTACTACTCCTCATCAGCTTGTTTCACCTCCAAGATCACCCCACCAAACAATATGGCTCAGCCTAGACCTCCATTTGTTGTTAACACCTTTGGTCCTATAAATTTTGGAGGAATGGATGGTTATCCAAATGTTGTCCCACAAGATGTGAGAAATAGGTTACCAAAATTCCAAGGTAACAATGCCATTACTGGAGATCAACATCTCAAACTCTTTGTTAACATGATGGAAGATTTTGAGATAGAATTTGAGGATGTGTATATTAAGTTGTTTATCCATACACTTGAGGAAGATGTAAGGGATTGGTACAAAGCTCTACTTGATAACTCTATTGACTCATGGGAAGAGATGAGTAATGCATTCAGATTACAATATGGAGACAAAACAGATCCAAGTTTCTTCTATCCGAGTTTGAGAACATCAAGAAGAACCCTAATGAGACCATTCATGATTTTAATACAAGATTTAATAAAACATTGAGAAGGCTGCCTGTCATTTTGAGGCCTTGTGATGAATCTTGCTTGATCAAATATGCAGATGCATTTGATAAAAAGGCAGCCTATTACTTGAGAGACAAAAATCCTACAAACTTGAGACAAGCTTTCACCATGGCACTTCAAATTGAAAATAATATTAAAGCTATTGGTAAACCACTTAAGAGGGATGGTGTGAAGCTGATAAACCCTGAGAAGCCTCAAGCTAGCAAGGGTGCTGATTTAGAAGATGTTGTCAAGACTTTGGCAGGGGTTGTTAAAGAAATTTCTTACAAGTTAGCCCAGGCTGAGAAAGGAATTGGGAAAAGTTCACAAGGACAACAAAGAACTCAAAACCATGATAGATTTGGAAATCATCCTAGGGGTGATCAAAGACAAGATGATAGAGGTAAAGGGCTGTTGGATCTGCAAATAGACAACCCCAAGCATGTGAAAATAGAGTGGTGCCTGACCCTTTGACTGAAAAAGTAGTTGTTGTTCAAGAAATTGCTGATATGGATTGGTGTGATAGATGTTTTCTTCCTCATCCTCCATGTGAAATGGACCAGCAAGTTATTGAAGATGATAATGAAGATGAAATGGATGATGACATTTGTATGATGGGCAGCTCTTCAGGCTCACAACAAAGTAGCAACATCAACAGATGTGATAAGTGCAAGGACTTGCAACCTTTTGGGATTGCATAAAGAGGGTACCATTTCTTTCTCTTCCTCAAACTCATGATGTAGATGTAGTTCAAGCCTTTGAAATTCCTAATAATGACTTTGAATATCTAAGGGCTTTAATGATCAAGAAGTATGATGGTGGTATTCCTTCGGAGGAAGATAGACAATTGTTAATGAATGTTGTGGTTGGTCAAGAGAAAGAGTACAATACTAGAAGTAAAGTTGTTAGAGGAGCTGGTCCTCAAGCCAAGCCAAAGACACCCTTGCTCACAAGCATTCCCAAAGACAATCCTAGAAAAGAAACAATTTCCAAGAACCCTGTTGTCCCATGCAAGAATATCAGTCCTCTTCATGCCCAGGCTGCCAAGAACACTTCTCCATCTGATGAACCTTCTTGTTTCCTTCCAATGTTGTTTTACCAAAGAATGTTCCATATGATATAGCCCAAGTTTTGAGCCAAATTAAAGTGAGTGTTCCCATTATTGAGTTGCTTAGAATACCTGAGCATAAGAAGAGAGCATTTGAGTACTTGGGATTGAAAGAAGAAAAGGTTACCCCAAGCAGAAATATAAATGTTGTTGAGAATCCTCTTCAAAGCATTGCTGGCCTTGAAACACCACCACCAATGGAAGATATTGGAGAGGCACCTGAAGTATATTTGGGGACATCCTTGGTTGATTCCCAATTGAATGTTGATCCATTCTTCACAACTTTTCTCATAAAAGATAGGTTGCTTCACAATTGCATGTTTGATTCGGTGCATCATGTAATGTCATGCCTCTAGAAGTCATGAATGAGTTGGATATCAAAGTGACAGCAGCATATGGGAAGTGTACAGCCATGGATTCAAGGGAAGTGCGGTTGTTGGTTGTGTGAAGGGTTTAGTAGTGCAACTTGCAGCCTATCCGGGTAAGAATTTAAAACTTGATGTTGTAATTGTTGATTGCCCTGCCAAATGGGGTATGCTTTTGTCAAGAAAATGGGCTGCAAGTGTTGGTGGTAGTGTTCAAATGGACATGTCTTTGCCACCATTCCCATTGAGGGCAGCCTTGTCAAACTCTATGGTGAAAAGAAGATGTTACACTTGATTGAAGATCCCAACAATGCTTCTTATGAAGTGTTGTTTGCTGATGTAGATGTTGATAACTTCATTGGTTTTGCTGATGGAAAAGAGAATAAGATGGACAAATCAGAGTGCCTTGGTATGGTAGGTTCTCCATGGACATTACTATTTGATGGAGCTTGCTCCAAAGTTGGAAATGGTGCTGGTATAGTGTTGGTTTCTCCTAGTTTGGAAGAGTTTCCTTTCTCCTTCAAGCTCAATTTTGAATGCACTAACAACATTGCTGAGTATGAGGCATTATTATTGGGATTAAGGATTGCATGGAAATATGGAGTGAAGGATATTGTTGCTAAAGGAGATTTAGAGCTGGTTGTCAAGCAAGTAAGAAAGTTGTATGCCACAAAAAATCAGCGTATGAAACAATATAAGCATGTTGTTTGGGACTTGATTGAAATGTTTGATTCCTTTAACATTGTTTACCATGATAGAAGTCTTAATGCTGCTGCTGATAAGCTGGCTGTCCTTGGTTCTAGATTTGACAATTGCACCATTTCACCTTTTTGTGAATATAACATTGAAGTGTTAACAAGGCCAGTTGTCCCGGATAATGTGAAACATTGGCAGATTTTTGATGATGATGCACAAGTATTGAGATTCTTACAATGCCAAGGTGAGTTTTTGGTCAGAATATTGATTGGGAACCAATGGTATGCATGAATGAAGGTAGAGAAACTTTGTTTGACAAGGATATTATACAATTGAAAACAAATACCATTCCTAAAGGTCTTGTTGCACTTGAATCCAATTTTAGCAATGTTGATTGCATCATAAATAGAAAGATGTTTGCTTCAAGGGATGTGGAAGAGCACAACTTGGGAACCAAGGATAAACCAAGGAAGATCTGGTTGGGCAGCCATCTCAGCAAAGAGGAAAAATAGTCCTATGCCCAACTTTTAAAGAAGTATCAAGACTGCCTTGCCTGGTCTTATTCAGAGTTGAAGGCATATAGAGAAGATTTATTTCAGCATGAGATTCCTCTTGAGGCCAAGACTAAGCCATTTAGACAAAACAAAGGCCTATTAACCCTTCTTTCCATGAAAATGCAAGAAGAGTTGAAGAAATTGAGAGATGGTGGCATCATTCAGCCTACTAGATACTCATCTTGGGTGGCAAACCTTGTCCCAGTTAGAAAGAAGAATGGAGATATCAGACTTTGTGTGGATTTTAGGAATCTAAACAAAGCATCTATGAAGGACAATTACCCCTTTGCCAAACATGGAGAATATGTTGCAGCTTGTAATAGGGTTAGAGATGCTTTCTACTTTGGATGGTTTCTCGGATACAATCAAGTAGTTGTCAAAGAATCAGAAAGACTTAAGACAACCTTCACTACTCCTTGGGGGACTTATGTTTTTGTAAGGATGCCTTTTGGATTGATGAATGTTGGTGCTACTTTTCAAAGGGAAATGGATGTTGCCTTTTTTGGTTATATCAATGAATTTATTGTAGTTTACCAAGATGATGTGACTATTTTTTCAAGGCAGTGAGCAGACCATTTGCAACACCTAGAAGAAGATGCTAATCAGATGTAGAGAGTATGGCATTTCACTTAATCCAAAGAAGTGTCATTTTGGTGTGCAAAAGGCCAAGTTGCTGGGACATATTGTGTCTAAAGAAGGTGTTATGATAGACCCTGAGAGAGTGGAAGCAATCAGCAAGGTGCCTATTCCAAGAACCAAGAAAGGTATTCAATCTTTCTTTGGCCAAATCAATTTCATTAGAAGGTTTGTTTCTAATTTTCTGAGCTAACTCTCCCAATCACAAGCATGCTAAGAAAGGATCAAGTTATTAAGTGGGAAGAGGCTGCCATCCAAGATTTTGAAGGAATAAAGGATGCACTTAAGCATGCACCTATTTTGGCAGCTCCAAACTATAAGAGACCTTTCCAAATCTTTTCTTTTGCATCTGAATTTACTATTGCTTCAGTTTTGTTACAAAAGGATGAGAATGGAGCTGAGAGGCCTATTGCTTTCTTTAGCAAGGCTTTACAAGTAGCTGAATTGAAGTACACAATTATGGAGAAACAAGCATTTGCATTGGTAAAAGCAACAAAGATTTTAAGACCTTACATTTTGAGTTCAAAGGTTGTTGCCTATGTTCCTCATACAATGGTTAAAGACATCTTATCAGACATGGAGATATCAAGCAAGAGATGTAGATGGGTCAAAAAATTACAAGAATATGATATGGATATCCAAACAACAAAGTTGGTAAGAGGTTTGGGTCTTGCCAAGCTCATGGCTGAGAGTAATTTGCAAAATGTAGAAGTGAATCAGCTAGAGGAAGAAAGGGCAGATCTACTTGACAAATTGATGAATTCTGAATGGTACAAGGATGTGGTCTTCTACCTCAAGCACCTATGTTGTCCTAGTCACTTGAATAAAAATCAGAAAAGAGCCCTCAAGCTGGCTTCTCAGAAATATATCATAACAGACCTTGGGCTGGCTTGGAAGAACCCTGAAGGTGTCCTCTTGAAATGCATAACTGAAGATGAAGCTCCCAAGTTGATTGCTGATTTCCATGGGGGAGTTTGTGGAGGAATTTTTCTGGTAGAGTGACAACACACAAGATTTTAAGAGCTGGTTATTGGTGGCCTACTCTTTTTAAAGATGCAAACCAGCTAGTTAGAAGATGTGATAGTTGCCAATGCATTTCTCAGGAAGATTGAAAGCTTCAGGCTCCCTTCCTTTGCAGCTGTATCAATTGAAGCTCCTTTCAAACAATGGGGAATGGATTTCATAGGTGAGATTTCAGATCCTTCTAGTGCTGGTCATAAATGGATCCTTGTAGCAACTGATTATTTTACAAAATGGGTTGAGGCAATTCCATCTAGAAAGGCAACACACCAAGTGGTGATGGATTTCTTATTGAATCATATCATATGTAGGTTTGGAGTTCCAGTTAAGATTGTATCTGATAATGCTATGTGTTTTAGAGCCAAGCCTTTGATGGCAATGTGTAATGAATATGGGATAAATCTGACTTATTCTTCAAATTACAATCCACAAGGGAATGGGCAAGCTGAATCAAGTAACAAGAACTTGCTCAAGATTATTAGAAGGACTTTGGAAATCAACAAGAAGAAGTGGGGAGAGCAATTGAAATTTGTAGTTTGGGTAGATAGAATAACTCCAAAAAGAGCAACTGGTAAAAGTCCATTTGAATTGGTGTATGGAACTCAAGCATTGCTGCCCTTACATTTGCAATTATCCACTTTTCAGTTTTCCCAACAGTTGGAAGATCAAGAACATGGCCCATATGAATCAAGAATCAATCAGATCATTGAGTTGGATGAAGAAAGAAGAGCTTCTCATCAAAGGCATGTCAGATTTAGGGAGAAATTGAAGAAGTTGTTTGATAAGAAGGTCACCCTAGAGCTTTTCGAGTGTTGGAGATCTGGTTTTCTTTGTGGGATAGTAGGCATGAAGACAAGGGAAAGCATGGCAAGTTTGATGCTCTATGGATGGGCCCTTATGCCATTGATATCAGGATTGGAGAAAATACATTTTTTCTAAAGGATTTGGATGGGGATTTGCTGGAGCTACTGTTAATGGCAGACATTTAAAACATTTCTTGGATTAAATCCCCATGAGGTATGCACAAGTTGTACATTTTGTATAGCCCTTGTTTTTGTTTTGTTTTTTCTTTGTTCTTGTTGTTGTTGGCTTGTGGTTTGCCCTTTTGTCCTTGGAAACCATTGTTGGTCTATTTTTCTCGGTCCTTTTTGGTGAAAATTCTAGTTTTTGGGCTGCTCTGCATTTTTGACTCCTTGCCCAATGGATTTTTGGCACTTGGTCTATGTTGTGATCTTGTGGCACTCTTGGGAGTGCCCATCCCCAAGCAGGAGCCAATGTTGGTGCAAATTCTGAGTTTGCACACTTTGCCTTAATTTTCTATATCCATTTTGCTCAAAAATGTTTTATTTGCTCCAGTGGGTGATCTACAACTTGTTTTATCCAATTGAATACCTTCGAAAATGCCTAAGTTGTTATTATTTTTCCTTGATCTGAAACAAAATCCATGTTTCCCCCTTTTGTGCCCTAGTTTCCTCATTTTTATGGGTTGTATCATTTCTCCTTTGTCAAATCATGAATGAACTCGAAATTGATCAAATCCTGAATTTGAGCAAGTATTTCCCAATCCCAAGGTAAATGATGTCAAAAAAATGATTGATTGGTTTGAGATCAAAATTCTACCCTCCTTGTCAAAAATTTTGATTTCTAGGGCATCTTCTACATTTTTGACGTATTGATCGGTCATACGGGTGTATTCTACCCGTCAATTTTATCATCACAACATATGCTAATGTGGCGAGGCTCTATTGGTGAGGAGGATGTGCGGGAAAAAATGTTATAACTTGTCACTTTTTGAATTTTGGCAAAAGGAAAATTTTTGACAGCGGCCCCGCATTTCTAGTGATGTGCCTACGTGGCACGATTTGATTGGTTGATGGACCGGCGGGTGGCGGGGGTCACTTAAATTTTTTCTTCAATTTTTGAAAAATTCTCAAAATCAATTTTTCCCGAAGGCCCACATCGAATGGGAAGGATGACACGTGGCGGGGAGATCATGCGGTGGATGGGGGACTTGGAAAATTTTTGTTGTTTTTTGGCTCAAGGTGTTAGGGGAAAATTTTGCCCGAGGCCCACCCCCCATAAGAAGTGGACACGTGTCAGAAAGTTAGCATGGGGGGGTGAAAGTTTTGAAATTTTTGAAGTTTTTAACTTCAAAATGCTAAAATCAAATTTTTTTCGAAGGCCACATCGATAGGAAGGAGGACACGTGTCCGGGAGGAGAAATGGGAATGGGGGGGTTGGAAAATTTTTTGAATTTTTTTGCCTTTAAAAGGAAAAAATTCAAAGTTAAAATTTAGCTTGGCTCCGCACAAATTGAAGTGACACAAAAGGAGAAATGTTTGAAGAAAAATTTTGAATTTTTTGGAAAGTTTCAAAAAAAAAAAAAAAATTTTGGCTCAAAGATCCTGATCAAATGAAAAAGGACATGTGTCCAAGGGGGTGTGGTGGAAAATTTGGAGCGTGAAGAAAGAGTTGAAAATTTTACAAATTTTGGTGAAAAATCTTCAAAGTAAAAAATTGATCCACAGGAGAATGGAAAATTTGGAGGTGTCCCCCACATCCAATAGGGGGGTGACATGTGGCATTTTCAAATGGAAAAGGAGAGCTGGGCCCTAAAGGTTTTGTGCTTTGGAGGTTTGAAGAAAAATTTGGAGGGTGGCTCCATGGCGAATGGGAGACACGTGGCGTGGAGAGGAGAGAGCGGGTGTTCGGGCCCATGGGGGTTTTGAGAAAATTTTCCTTTTCTCAAAAAAGGAGAAAAAAATTCATCATTTTGGCCTGGTTTTGGTAGGGCCCACTAGGAGGACACGTGGCGTGTCCAGGGGGCATGCGGGAAAATTTTCAAAATTTTCCCGAAGTCAAAAAAGGTTTAAAATGCATTTTTAAGGTTGAGGCCCGAGTCCAATGGTATTTGGACACGTGTCCACCTATCCAAAGAAGGAAAAAAAGGTAATTTTGAGACATTTTGAATCTCATTTGACACGTGGAGGAGAAATTTAAAGTTGATTTTAATCAACGGTTTCTTAGTGTGTAATTTTCATTTTTTGGGTGCCATTGGAGCTCCAAAGAACTTGGAATCATCATTTTTGCACCAAATCACATGAAATTTTATATGATTTCACATCCCCTCGGCCTTTTGAAGTGCAATGGCACCATTCTTTTGAGCTAATTTGATGTCCTATGATGTTTTTGATGAAATTTTTTCCTCGGCCCGTGAAAAAATGTGAAAGGTAAAAAATTAAAGTTGCAGAGTTAAAAATGATGAAGTAAAAGGTGAAAAATGATTGCAAAAGCATGCTGGCATGTCTGAATGCCAAAAATGTGACCCTAGGATGGATAAGGATCTGAATCCATGTAATATTTTAAAATATTTGTGCATCTCTGGCATTTTGCGAGTTGTTTTACAGTTTGATGTCATTTTCATGAAATGGATAAGAGTTTTGTAACAAATTTGATCCCTTGAGCATATTCTTTGCTTGGGATGCAAGGATCCAAGTTGGCATAGGGTATATTATGTAATTTGGAGGCATTTTGTAAAGTCTGTTGAGAATTTTGGAGAAAGAGAGAAGAATTTTCAGGAGGAAAACTGGAAGTGTTCCATTTCTTTTGGAGAAACTACCTGAGAGCCATTTTTGATTCTGTTTGCATCAAATGTTCATCATGTTGAGTTGGTTTCAGTTGTAAAGCCATCAAAAAGCTTTGAGATTGTCTTAATAACATTCCCTTGCTGATATATTTGATCAAATTTATGGATTAACTGGTTTTATCTCTTGGCAAAGCTTGCATACACTTGTATTTCAGTATGTTTTCAATTTGTGTTTCATGCTCATGTTGCAATCTTGTGTTTGGGATCTTTATTGGTCATACATGGTCTCATTTCTTGTAGAGGGTTTGAAGGCATCTGCAATCTTCCATTCAGAAGAGCATTCATTTGAGTGAAGATAAACAGATTTAAATTCATCTTACCTTCCTTGTAAATTGAGGGTGTTTGTAAACCTTTTGGGTGTACCTTAGGTCATGATCTAACAAGGGTTTCTAAATGCTTCATTGATATTTTTCTTCAAGCCTTTGTGGTAGGTTATCAAAGTTTGTATGGAATAGTGTAGATTTGGGCATCCATGTGTGCACACATCCTAGTTGAAAGAGCACTTCAAATTCATTGAAACATCTCTTGTTGTTTAGGTGTTGTAATTCATTTGCAAAGTTTCCCAAAGAAGGTGATGATTTCTAGCTACTCTTGTCCCAACATCTCTCATCAGAATATCATTTAAACTAACTCATCCTACCTATACTACCCCTACATTTGCATTGTGTGTCCACAAAAGAATTCAATCCTTTCACTAAAATGCACAAAGTTGATCAGGGTTTTATCATGTCTTTAGTAGCTCTAGCTTTGTTTTGAAAACATTTCCATCATTTAGTAGTGACAACTCCTTTGAGTTTGGATAATGGATACTTGATCATGTTTTCACAAGGCCTCTTTCATGTCATATGCAAAACACAAGGATATCTCCATCTCCTTACCATATAAGGGGCTGATATAGGTTCTCTTGCCTTGGTTGATAGGCACAACCTAAAATAGTGAGGTTAGATCAAAATAAGAAAAAAAAAGCTCATGAAGCAAGGAGGAAGTCGTAGAAGACTTAAAAACCCATGAAATAAAGTGATATGCCACAAAACATTCAAATAGGTCATGGATGATCATAGAAGATGAATCCAGCCATCGAAGGTAGTGGAAGGAAGAAATACCGAAGACACGCAAGGTTTTGATGTGGTTTTGATCTTCCAAACTTAGCTCGACCTCTTTAAAACTTCCAAATTAATATAGAATTGGAATTTTGCACCTGTAGATCATGAAAACAACCGCAAAACATTCAAATGGATCTTTCTTGGTTTGAAACTCCAAGTTATCTTTTTCAATCAATTTATAGAGGACATTCAACTCCGAAAAACAAGTTTATTCTGCACAATCACAAACATCTGGCTTTGATACCATGTTAGGAAAATGCGGGGATACATAATGCCACATATTTAAATATCCACCAAGATAAATTGTCAAGTAGTTTATGTTTGTATACCAAATATAAGATAGATCACATTACAAAGTGTAATAGAGATTGGATTAAGTGCAATAACATGAGAGAGAATGAACACAAGACAAAAGATATAAGTGGGAAAATCTTTCAATAAAAAACCACTGAAAATCACTTATCTTTATTGAGAAAATATGTTTCACCTAACACTCCCACTATTTCCATGCATGCATGGTAGTTACACCTTCATGGAGGAATTACAAACTATCAAATACACTTGCTCATGGATCTTCACCCATTCACCTCATGTAATATTCAAAAGAGCTCTCTAAGCAGCTCGCATGCATTCACACTTTTTTAATGTTACACGTCGTAACCAATCTCAAAGAGATCACCTTGATTTATATCAAGGCGGGTGGCCCTGTTTTGGGTCACTCTTAATGTCGACTCAGTTCATGCTTATATTTTAAATTTAATTCATAATCCATGACCATTAGTCTTTGGCGGGTTTATATTAAGACAATTTCCCACTTAATATTACAATTTAAATTTGATTCATAATCCATGACCATTAGTCTTTAAAGCAGGTTTATATTAAGACAATTTCCCACTTAATATTACAACCCCAACACATTGTGCATACATTTATGCTTTCCGATGGGAATATTGGTAAGCCCATTCACATTTTGGCTTTCAAATCCTCAAGTGCACAAAAACAGGTTACTTATTTTGCACCTATTGACATTTCCATCATAGCCCTTTGGTGCGATTACTATTATTATTATTTATTTTAACATACAAGAATGGTTTATCGTTATGAATGAAACTATTTACATAGTATGGGAAGCGATAAATCACAACAACCATATTTAGTTGTTTCTAGTAACCACAAAAAAATCACACGAGATTTCTAATAATAAATCAATAAATAATTATAGAAGAATTCCAATAATAAATCAATAAATAATTATGCTTTAGAGGTTCCACATTGAAGAGATCCTTATTAGACTAAGCGAATATCACCTTTGGTGATATTAACAGGTCGATAGGCCTGTTCATAATTAAAATTCAATTATATTTAAAAATTGATGAAAATTAATAATTAAAATTAATAAACATTAAAAGTAAGAAAAAATATATATTAAAATAATAAATTAATTAATTATTAAATTAATTAAAGATTAAAAATTCAAATTAAAATTATTAAATAACAAATATTAAAAATTAAAAATTAAAAAAACAATAAAAATGAAGTTAATAAATATCAATAAAAATTATTAAAATTACAAAAAAAAATTTAATAAATATTAAAAAATTAAAAAATTAAATTAATAAAATCATTAAAATTATAAAAATTAAATTTACATATTAAAATGAATTAGAAAAATAAAATATTAAATTTATAAATTAAAGTTAATAGAACTTAATAATTATTTTTGTTAGGAAATAAGAGATAAAATATGTGGAATAATCCCTTATAGAATCGCAGAGTAGAAACTAATATGCGAGAAAATATTACTGAGATCTCAAATAAAAGTGCGAGAATAAATAACACAACACGGAGAGACAAGATTTAACGTGGTTCACCCAATTTGGGCTACGTCCACCAAGAATCACTTGCTCGGATTTTATTACAAGCCTCCACTCTCTCAATACAATACCCAGAAGTCTGTTTTTGAGCTATGCTCAACAAACTCTCTGAAATTCACACTGAATTGAAAACACATCTGCAATACATTTGCTTGTACATCTATCATATGCATAAGACCATATAAATAGACAATTGTTTAAAGCGGTTTGATACAAAAATGTTGTGGGTATCAAAACAATGAGCAAAAAACCGAAAAAACCATGGGCCCAAAAATGTACCCATAATGGTTACCCATTACCCATGGGTTAATAAACCACCCATGAAAATTTTCTTGGGGGCTTAGCCGAAAATTTTCAATCGAGGGGCTTCCCCCGAACCCCTTGACCCGCTCACCGTTGAGCGGGACCATATAAAAATACCCGAGTGTAACACATAAAAGGTGTACCACACTCTAACATGAAAATAGGCTCCACTGACATAACAATTTTAATAAATCATCTAAAATAATAAAATAAAAAATAATAGAAGTAAAAAAATTAAAAATTGATAAACTTTTAATTCTAAAATTTTCGCAGAGTGCCTTACTAAAAATGAAGGCAGTAAGGGTATCAATGTGGAAAATGAGCTGGAAAATGACAAAAGTGACGGTGGTCTTGGGGAAGCCAGTGCTTCGGAAAAGTGCTGTGTTGGTGACCCTAATGTCTTTGAAGAATGGAGTAGGAAAATGGTGTATCTTGAGGGGGTTCTAAAGGCCATGGAGGATACGAATGCGGGCCAAAGGGATTGATGGTTGACATCATCAACATCTCCAAGAAAATGGTCTCCGAACATGTCCGGTCAAACACAAAGTGAATGAGCCGGAAAATTAGGTGAAGGGTTTCTTGAATGAGTGGAAGCGATTGAAGGGGGAAACAAAAGAAGAAAATTCAATCTTTGAATCGTAGTTAGTTACGAGGAGGAGTCGGATTATGGCGGAAATGGAAAGGCCCTGAACTCTGATTGTCTTTAATTTGATTCCGTGGTCATTGGTTCGTGTGTGCTTACAGTTCTTTGGAGCTTTCTCAAAACTATGGGTGGAAGTTTTCGAACTTTAGTTTCTTTGTTGTTTTTTGTCCTTTTTTGGGGTTTCCTCTCTTGGGTCCGAGTTTCTTTGCTATGTAAGATTTAAGACACTTTAACTTATTTTTGGGGGACCTTTTTATCAGTTAGTCCTCTTGGTTGACTCTTTTTGTTCCTCTCTTTTGTATGGCCCCTAGGAGCCGATCCCTATTTTGCCTAATCTAATAATTTTTTTGATAAACTTAAAAAAAAAACTAATATTAAAAATTAAAATTAAATAAAATCAAATTGGAAATAAAAATTAATAAAAAATTTAATACTTAATATTTAAAATTAATTAAATGTTTTGAAAATTAATAAAAAGTATAAATATGCTAATAATTAAAATTAATTAAAATAAATTAAATTAAATACTAAACATTAAAAATTAAAAACAATAATTAATAAAAAATTAAAAATTAAAATTAATAAAAAATAAATGAAATTAATAAAAATTACAAATAAAAAAATAACAGAATATTACAAATTACTAAATATTAAAAAATTCACAAGAATAAAAAACTAATAAAAAATTAAAATTATTTAAAGTTTAATATTAATAATAATTATAAAATTAAATTAAAATTAAAAATTAAAAATTATCAAAAACTAAATTATCATATTATCATCATCAGTGTCATTGTTATCATCATGGTCTTTCCGTTTTCATCATTATTGTCGTCCACATTTTCCTCATCATCAATGGTGTCATCATTGTCACCATCATCATTTGCATGGTTTTCATGGTCGTCGTCATCATCATTATCAACATTGTCATCATTTTCATCATCATCCCTATCATCACCATTTTCATTGTCATCATCATCATCATTTTTTTCATTTTTGTCATCATCATCGTATTTTTTCATCATCATCAATCAATCATTGTCATCATCTAATCGGTTTATTTTTTTTATTGAGTATTCGGGGAATTTGGTTTATAATATGCTTTAAGTGTCATCGTTACTCACATTGATCCACTATTATTTAAGGTTAGTGTTTATGGTTTAAAATTAAATATGTACTATTAACATTTACGAAATGTTTTCAGGGTCATGCACTTGGGATTCATGGTCCATGATTTAATGTTCAAATCTGAAATTCATTATGATAAAATTAATATTTAAAAAATAGTATTGCTACTATTTGTTTTAATATTATTAATACAAAGTTTAATGTTATGAATATTAATATCATGAATAGTAGTAATAATATTAATGTTATTACTAATATTAATATTATTATGACAATTTTGTACATAAAATAAAATTTATTATGAATGTCATTATCATCACCACCATTGTTGATCATTGTTTTCATCATTATCATTATCATCATCATCATCATCACCATCATCATCATCATCATTGTCTTCATCATTATCATCATCCCAAATACATCTTTGAAATTATTATTTTCATCATCATCATCAAACATCATCATCATTATCATCACCACCATCGTTGATCATTTTTATCATCATCATGATCATCACTACCATCGTTGATCATTTTCATCATCATCATCACCACCATCATCGATCATTGTCATCGTCATTATCATCACCACACCATTCGCCGATCATTTTCATCATCATTATCATCATCCGCCATTGTTGATCATCATTTCATCATCATTATCATCACCACCATCATCGATCATTGTCATCATCATTATCATTACCACCATTGTTGATCATTTTCATCATCACCATCATTATCATTGATCATTATTTTCATCATTATCATCACCACCATCGTTGATCATTTTCATTATCATTATTATCTTCATAATAATCAATCATCATCATTTTCATCATCATCATTCTCATCATCATCTCTATCAAATCATCATCATCAACATCATCATTCTCATCCCCATCAATGTTTTTACTATTATTTTCATCTTCCTCCTCATCTCTCATCATCATCATCATTATCTTTGTAATCAATCATCATCATCATCATATCATCACCACCATTTGGATCATTGTCATTATCATCATTATCATCACCACCGCCATCATTGATCATTGTCATCATCATTATCATCACCACCATCATGATAATTGTCATCATCATTATCATTATCATTATCATCATAATAATATATTATTATTCTCATAATTATCAATCAGATCAAATTCCATCATCATCAAATATCATCATCATCACCATCATCACCATCATCATCGTTGTTTCGTAATCATTGCATCATCATTATCATCACCACCATCATTGAAAATTATCATTTCATCATCATGAACATCATCACCATCGTTGATCATTGTCATTTCATCATCATCATCATTCATCATCATCATCATCATCACCACCATCATCATCATTTTTGTCATCATTTCATCACCACCATCGTTGATAATTATCATCATCATTATCATCATCATCATCATTTTCATCATCATCATCATCATTTTCATCATCATCAACAACATCATAATTTCATAATCCCCATCAAATATTTTTTACATCATTATTTTCATCAATATCATCATCATATCATCATATCTTCATAATCTTCAATTCATCATCATCATCCGTTATCATTTGTAATCATTGTCATTATCATCATTTATCATCACCACCATCATGATCATTTATCACCATCATCATTATCATCACCACCATCATTGATCATTATCATCATCATTATCATCACCACCATTATTGATCATTTTCATCGTCATTATCATCACCACCATCATTTGATCATTTTCATTCATCATTATCATCACCACCATCATTGATCATTATCATCATCATCATCATTATCATCATAATAATATATTATTATTCTCATCATCATCTCCATCAAATTATCATCATCATCATCATCATCATTCTCATCTCCATCATCATCAATTTTTATCATATTATTATTTCATCATCATCATTTTCTTCAGTAATCATTTTCATCATCATTAACATCACCACAATCATTGATCATTTTATTCATTATGATCATACCAACATCATCGATCATCATCATCGTCATCATCATCACCACCATCGCCGATCATTGTCATCATCATTATCATCGCCACCATCATCATCATTATCATTTATCATTATCATCATCACCATCGTTGATCATTTTTGTCATCATTATCATCACCACCATCATTGATCATTCATTATCATCATCATCATCATCATCATTAATAATCATCAATCATTTTCATCATCATCATCATCATTATCATCATCATCATCATCACAAAATCATCATCATCATTCTCATCCCATTAGTTTTTACCATTATTCCACCATCATCATCATCATCATCATCATAATTCATTCATCATCCATATATGTTTTTATCATTATTTTCATCACCATCATCATCATCATCATTGTCATTCATCAATAATAGATCATCATCATTATCATCACCACCATTCATCATCATTGTCTTCATCATATTGTTATTATTATCATCACCACCATCATGGATCATTGTCATCATCATTATCATCACCACCATCATGGATCATTCATCATCATCATTCATCATCATCATCATCATTATCATCATCATATCATCACCATTATCATTATCACATTATCATCATCATCATTATCACCATCATTATCGATCATTTTTTCATCATCATCCATTATCATCATACCATTTTGATCATTTTCATCATCATCATCATCACCATCATCATTGATCATTCATCATCATCGTCATCATCATCACCATCATCATCATCATCATTATTATCATCATCATCATTATTTCATCATCATTAGTCATCATCATTATCATCATCATCATCATGCTCATAATCATAATCTCTATCATCATCATCATCATCAAATCATCATTTTCATCCCCATCAATGTTTTTACCATTATTTTAATCATCCTCATCATATCATCATCATCATCATCATCATCATTGTTTGTAATCATTTTCATCATCATTAACATCACCACCATCATTGATCATTGTTTTCTTCATCATCATCACCACCATCATCAATCATTTTCATCATCCTTATCATCACCACCATCGTCCATCATTGTTATCATCATAATCATCGATCACCATCGTTGATCATTGTCGTCATCGTGATCATCACCACCATCATTGATAATTATCATTATCATCATCATCATCACCATCATTGATCATTTTCATCATTATCATCACCACCACCATCATTGATCATCATCATTCATCATTATCATCATCGCCACCATCATTGATCATTGTCATCATCATCATCATCACCACCATCCTCGATCATTTTCTTCATCATTATTATCACCACCATTGTTGATCATCATTTCATCATTATCATCATCACCATCATGATCATTATCATCATCATTATCATCATACTCATTATCATCATCATTGTTCATTCATCATAATCATCATTAGTCATCATCATCATCTTTCTCATCATCATCTCATCATCAAATCGTCATCATCATCATCATCATTCTCATCCCCATTAATATTTTTTACCATTATTTTCATCATCATTATCATCACCACCATCATTGATCATTATCATCATCATTATCATCACCACCATCATTGATCATTATTATCATCATTATCATCACCACCATCATGGATCATTATCATCATCATTAACATCACCACCATTATGGATCATTTTCATCATCATTATCATCACCACCACCATTAATCATTGTCATCATCATTATCATCACCACCATCATTTATCATTCATCATCATCATCATCATCACCACCATCATCATAATCATTTTCATCATCATTATCATCACCACCATCATCGATCATTGTTTCATCATCATCATTATCATCACCACCATCATTGATCATTTATCATCCATCATCATCATCATCACCACCATCATCAATCATCATCATCATCATTATTTTCATTCATCAATCATCATTCATTCATCATCATTCACATCATCATCATATCCATCAAATCGTCATCATCAACATCATCATTCTCATCCCCATCAATTTTTTACCATTATTTTCATCATCCTCATCATCATCATCATCATCATCATCATTGTTTCATAATCATTGTCATCATCATTAACATCACCACCATCATGATCATTTTCATCATCATCATCATCATCACCATCATTGATCATTTTCATCATCATTATCATCACCACCATCATCGATCATTTATCATCGTCATTATCATCACCACCATCATTGATCATTATCATCATCATCATCATCACCACCATCATTGATCATTGTCCATCATCATCATCATCACCACCATCATCGATCATTGTCATTCATCATTAAACTCACCACCATAATCATCATCATTTTCATCATCATTATCATCATCACCATCATTCATTAATCATTTCATCATCATCACCATCATCATCATTTCATCATATTATCATCCATTATCATCACATTGTCATTATCGATCATTCATCATCATCATCATCTCTCATCATCATTTCATCATCATCATCATCATCACCACCATCATCATCATTTTCATCATCCACCATCATTGATCATTTTATTCATCATCATATCATCACCACCATCATCATATCATCATTCTCATCATCATTATCACCACCACCATGTCAATCATTTCTCATCATCATCATCATCACCATTATCATTGATCATTGTCATCATCATTTCATGACCACCATCATTCATCATCATCATTATCATTATCATCACATCAACATTATATCGATCATCACCACCATTTTATCATTTTCATCTATCATCACCACCATCATCAATCATTATTTCATCATCATTATCATCACTACCATCATTTATCATCGTTTCATCATCATTATCATCACCACCATCGTTGATCATCATCATCATCATCATTCATTGTCTTCATAATCATCAATCATCATCATTTTCATCATCATCATCATCCATCAAATCATCATCATCAATCATCATCATTTCATTCCCATCATCATTGTTTTTTTATTGTTCATTTTCATCATCATCATCATCATTATCTTCATAATCATTATCATCATCATCATCATCACCACCATCATTGATCATTATCATCGTCATTATCATCACCACCATTGATGATCATTGTTATCATCATCATTATCATCACCACCATCGCTGATCATTATCATCATCATTAACATTGCCACCATTATCATCATTTTCATCATCATTCACAATCACCATCATTATCATCATTAAATCATCTTCATCATTATCACCATCATCATCATTTTTATCACCACCATCATCAATCATTGTCATCATCATTATAATCACTACCATCGTTGATCATTTTCATCATCATTATCATCACCACCATCATTGATCATTTTTATCATCATTATCATCATCATCATGTTGTTATCTTCATAATCATCAATCATCATCATGGTCATCCTCATCATCATTCTCATCATCATCTCCATCAAAATCGTCATCATCAACATCATCATTCTCATCCCCATCAAATTTTTACCGTTATTTCATCATTTCGTCATCATCATCATCATCACCGTTGTATCATAATCATTATCATCATCATTATCATCACCACCATCGATCATCATCATTGTCATCATCATATCATCATCATCACATATCATTTGTTTCATAATCATCAATCATCATGGTCATCATAATCATCATCATTCTCATCATCATCTCCATCAAATCATCATCATGAACATCATCATTCTCATCCCCATCAATGTTTTTACCATTATTTTTCATCTTCTTCTTCATCATCATCATCATCATTATCTTCATAATAATTTTCATCATCATTATCATCACCATCATCATGATCATTATCATCATCATGATCATCACTATCATCATCGTTGATTATTTTCATCATCATTCATCACCACCATCATCGATGATCATCATGACATCATTATCATCACCACCATCTTCGATCATTCATCATCTTCATAATATTATCATCACCACCATCATTGATCATTATCATCACCATATAATATATCATCACCACCATCATTGATCAGTTCTCATCATCATGATCATCACCACCATCATTGGATCATTCATTATCATCATTCTCATCACCACCATCATTGACATCATTGTCATCTTCATTATCATCACCACCATCATTGATCATTATCATTATCATTCATCATCATCATCACCACCATCATTGATCATTGTCATTTTCATTATCATCTTGTTCCATCATGACCATCATTATCGTTGTCATTATAATCACCACCATTATGGATCATTTTCATAATCATTAACATCACCACCATAAATCGATTATTGTCACTTTCATGATCATCACCACCATTGTTGATCATTATCGTTCCATCATCATGACCACCATCGTCGATCATTGTCATCATCATTATCATCACCACCATCTTCTTACCAATATTGATATTGCTATTAGAATTTATAAAAAACTTAAAATTCATTATTAATTACTATATTTGGTATTAATATCAATGTTGTTATTATAATTATCAAAATTATTATTCTTACCATATCACCATTATAATTTTGTTAACAGTAATGGTAATATCATCACCATTAATGTCATCCTTATCATCATGGTTATTTTTATCTTAATTAGCGTCATCATCATTGTTATCCTCATCCTATTCATCATAATCACCATGTCATCTTCAACATCATTGTCATTTTCATCGTCATCATATTCATTGTCAGATCATTGTCATGATTAATATAATAATCGTCATAGTTAGCATCATCATCATCATGATCACCATCTTGTTGGTCATGGTCATTCTAGTTTGCACATGAATGACCTCGATGCAAACCTACCAAGTTGGTTACTTAAGACTCATATTATTAATGATAAGGATCCTATCCATGTAGTTCATTGGTGTTCATTTGTCATGATAATCATCACCATCATCATTGTCATCTTGGTTCTGTAATCATAGTGATCGAATCATATTTTTCATCATCATAGATCATTGTCATCATCATCATCCTCGTGATAATTTTCATTGTCATTTTGGTTGTAGTTGTTATCATCATCATTATAATAATCATAATCACCATCCCCATCATCATCATTTTTATAATCATCAAATCATCATTGTCGTTATACAAATCATCATCCTCATCATCATCATAATCATTGTGATCATCATCATCATCTATATTTTCATCATCATCATTAACATCATTATCGTAATCATTAATTATCATCATCGATAATCATTATCATCATTATTATCACCACCCTCACCACAAGCACCACCACAATGTTATCTTCATTGTCATTCTCATCATTTTCATGGTCATTTTAGTCTTAGTTATGATCATCATCTTCATCAACATCATTTTTATCATTGTCAGCATCATCCTCATCATATAAATCATCACCCTCATCGTCATCGATCATCAATCATCATCATTTTCATTATCCTCATCGTCATCTCCATCGTGACCATCATCACCATCTCTATTGTCATCATCATCGTTAATAATCATCACCAATAAAAATGATCATCATTTTTATCATCATTATCCTCATCTTTATTATCACCAGCATCCTCAAAACCAACACCTCGACCAACACCACCACCACCATCAACACTATCAATGGTTGTGTTCATGGTGGTGCATTTCTCTTAGCAATGCTTGTAAACTTTTAGTTGTGTTCGAGATAATGTTTAGAAGTTAATCATGTATAAAATAAAAATCACCAATATAACTTAACGATCGTAAACAAAATGTTAACAAAATGTTTAATTGAATCCATATCTTAAACAAAGATCACCAATATAACTTTGTAAACACAACACTTAGACATCCTTCGAATCATTGTGTCATCAGTCACATTTACTTTATTGTCATATGCAGGTTGCGAGGTTTGTGTCAAGTGTTTACCAATGAGAGTTTATGTTCATTCTTTATGGTTTAGGTTATTTTCATATGTAGGTTGTGAGGTTTGGGTCAAGCATTTGACGAGATTTTATGTGCATTCATTTTTCATCGATAAATCATCATCTTCATAGTCAATCGGTTTAGGTTTTTCATTGAGTATTTAAGGAATTTGGTTTGTAATATGATTGAAATGTCATCGTTACTCACACTGATCCACTATTATTTAAGGTTATTATTTATGGATTAAAGTTAAGTATGTACTATTAACATTTACTAAAAATGTGTTCAAGGCCACGCATATCAAGGAATTCATCCTCGTGATCATTTTCTATGGTCGTTTTGGTTGTAGTTGTTATCATCATCATTATAATAATCATAATCACCATCCCCGTCATCATCATTTTTATAATCATGAACATCATCGTCATTATACAAATCATCATACTCATCATCATCATAATCATTATGATCATCAAGATCATCTATATTTTTGTCTTTACATCATTAACATCATTTTCGTAATAATTAATTATCATCATGTCGATAATCATGATCATCATTTATCTCCACCTCATCACAAGTACTACATGAAACCACCACAATGCCATCTTCATTATTATTATCATCAATTTCATGGTCATTTTAGTTTTGGTTGTGATCACACTTTTCTATCATCATTGTCATCATTTTAAGCATCATCATAGTCATATAAATCATCATCCTCGTCATTATTGTAATCATCATGAGCATTTCATTGAATCGTCATGAACATTGTCATTATCATCATTTTCATTATACTATCATCATCATCATTTATAGTGTTTTCCTCGTCATCATTAAAATCATTGTTTCATCATTAATTATCATCCTCAATAATCATGATCATCATTTTTATCATCATTATTAATGGTTTTCACGATGAAATCATCATCTTCATCTATTAGAGTATGTATTCACCTTATCTCATATTCACCTAGGTAATTTATTAACCTTTATTGTATTTATCATCACCCACTTTTTGTGTAGATATTTCTTTTATTTTATTTAGATATTAGGGGATATTATCTAGTTGTTAGGTATAGTTCTTTCCTTGATCTATGGTATTGATTAGATCCTTGACTTGATCTAGTTTTCCTAAATCTATGGTCTTGAATAGTTCTTTGATGACTAGTTCTTTCCTTGATTTATGGCTTGATCTATGACCTTGGCTAGTTCTTAGATTGTTATTCCTTGCCTATATAAGCAAGGCCTATTCTCATTGTAATTTATTGAGTTCCATAATAATATATGATATTTTTGCTCATTTATTTGCAAAGGTTTTATGTAAAGTTATACAGCAAATTATTTTCATCTTATTGATGTGGTGTTTGATTAGCATATGAGTTCTTGGCTTGGTATGATCTGTTATCATTCCTTTTATGGTATCGAGAAGTGAGGAGATTGTTATTGACATTCATTTATAAGTTTCATTTTGTAAAATTTTTTATATTCATATATTGAGATTTATCGTATTTTTTTCTTGTTTTTTATTAAAAGCAGAGCCTTGCATTGGTTCTGGAAGGTGGAAAAATCCTAACATTGACTATAAACTTGACCATTTTAGAGGCATTCAGTTTTTTTGGTTTTTTTTTGTTGTTTAGAGAAACATGTCGATTTACTTCGGGATTTGTGTCAATGAGGAAGAAAACCCTAGAAAATGTATTTTTACGTTTTTTAGTTTTTATAGATCTTTAGGTTTTTTTTCTTTATGTTGCAAGTATTCTTTTGGATATGCTAAAAACGGTTTTAGAAAGACATTTCTTGGGTGGTGAAGGTAATTTTTGTTATTTGAAATAGAAAAAAACTTTTATTTGGATGTGCGGTGAAGGTCTTTTTTGACACTAAGATCTAGAAATAAGTTTTACACACACCCATTAAAATCCTTAGCCCTTGGTCATATGGTATGGTCATATGAGGGCTTAAAGCTTGTGATTCCTACTAGTAGGTGCTTAACTCTAGCCCCCTTTCATTTTATTTGTGTGGTGAAGAAAGAGCATTTTATTTTGTTTTAGTGGCAACTAAAATAAATAGTAGAGCATAAACTTTGAAAAGCTTGTATCTTTTGATCGGTAACTCGGATTTGAGTGCCATTTTTTTGCAAAAGTGCTTTTTTTTTCATGCTCTTTCCATTGGAAATATTTATTTTGAGAATTGCACTATAATTATAAAGTCCATATTGTAACACACACTCATTATAAAGTGCCAAAATTTGGGGGCTCTTGTTGCATTGTTTGGGGTCTTGTTGCATTGCTTGGTTCTTGCATTTTTTTGGTGATTTTTTGAGAATGGCATCTTTATCTACTTTATGCATTAGATCATGTTGAGCCATTAACAACACATAATTACCACACATGGAAACCAAGAATGGAAACAATAATTAAGTGGAAAGGATTATGGGCTTTAACTTCTTTAGAACAACCAGTGTTCACTAGAGAATATGAGAAATTTTAGTACCAGTGCAAATTTGATGAGTGTATGGGTTTGATAGGAACTTATGTAAGTGATAGTATTTTGTTTCATTTGGAAAAATGTGACTCTCCTTTCAAAATATGGGAGAAATTGGAGGATTTATTTGGTAAGGTGGATCATATGAGAGCCATGAAACTTGAAATTGAGATCACCTCTCTTAATCTGAAGATTTTCCAACAATTATAGACTATCTTACCAAGTTCAAGCATTTGTTGACATAATTGAAGGGGAGTGGAAGAGATAAGAAAGATGAAGAGTGTGTTTACTTGATTCTATCCAAGTTGAGAGGACCATTCAAATTTTTCTTCTACCTTTTTCTCTAGCATGGATGCCTTAGGTGACACATTCAAAATGCCTAACTTAGAAAACATTTTGTGAAAGACTTACTAGGGAAGAATCCAAATTGTCTAACCTTGAGTCTTCCACCTCTCAAAAGGCATTAGTTGCATCTAATCCTAAGGGAAAGGGAAAACCAAAAAGTAAAACCAAATCCACCCCTTCTCCATCTCAAAATGCTCCTAAACCCAAAGAAAACAACTCTAAACCCAAGGAGTCTTCTAAATCCAAGAATAAGTCTAGCCTTTCATGCTCTTTTTGTGGGGGTAGTGGTCATGAAGAACATAGGTGTTATAAGTGAATGCAAGCCTTAGAGGATGCAAGTCAAGAAACAAAAATTTCTATCTCCACTCCACCTCCTTCTAATCAGCATGGAAAAGCACTTAATGTTGTTGGGAGATCTCAGTCACCACTTGTAGATAGTTGGGTTATAGATTTGGTGCTTCTCATCACATGACTTCTTCAAGGAGTCTTTTGTTTCTCTAGGTTTGAGTTCTACTTCCAAAATTGAGGTTGGAGATTCTTCCTTTCTTTTTGTTGAGGAAAAGGTGATATACAACTTGATGGTGGTAGTATCTCAAGATGCACTATATGTTCCTAACATCACTACAAATTTACTTTATGTATATCAAATTTGTCATTCTAGTCAAGGAAAAATAGTGACTTTTACACCACATGGGGTAGAAGTACGAACTTTTTGGAGCCTCATTCACTTGTTGCTCAAGGTATTGTTGATCATAGTTCTAGACTATATCACTTTGAGGGTTTTGATGACACTTCCTCTATAGGGACAAGATTGGTTTCTCATGTAGATTCAGAGAGTAAGCTTTGGCATGAAAGATTTGGACATCTCAATTACAGATATTTGAAGGAGTTGAGCACTCATGGTATGGTAGATGGTCTTCCTAGAGTTTCTTGTCTTGAGGGAGTTTTTCATGGTTGTGCATTAGGGAAACAACACCAAGATCCATTTCCTAAGAATTTTTCCAAGAGAGCTTCTTCACCACTTGAGCTTGTGCATAGTGACTTGATGGTTTTTCCTACCCCCTCTTTCAATGGAGCTAAGTATGCACTTACCTTTATTGATAATTTCTTGAGGTGTACTTGGGTTTATTTTCTCAAGTAAAAAAGTGATGTTTTTCACACTTCAAAGTCTTCAAGGCTTTGGTCAAGAAACAATCTTCTAGTTGCATAAAGAACCTTCACACTGATAATGGGGGAGTACTTCAACAATGAGTTTTCTAATTTTTGGCAACTCAAGGCATTATTCACCAGCATTTTGTTCCTCATACTCCACAACAGAATGGCTTAGTAGAATGGAAGAATAGAACTTTGAAGGAAATGGCTAACTATATGATGCATTCTAGAGATTTACCTCCTATCTATTGGGAAGAAGTAGTTAATTGTGCTAACTACATTCAGAATCACACACCACATAAAGCACTTGAGCATTTGACTCCAGAGGAAGCTTGGTCCAACACTAAGCCAGATGTCTCATTTTTTTGAGTCTTTGGGAGCCATGCTTGGGCCTTTGTGCCAAAGAAGAAAAGGAAAGCTTTGGATAAGAGAAAACCCTTGATCTTTGTAGGGTATTGTGAGGACATGAGAGCTTATCAAATTTTAGATCTTGATACTCATGATGTTATTTTTGAACACATGTTTAGTTTGATGAGCACTTCACTCCTCATGATTCTTCATCTTCTTCCATGCCTTCTTCTTCTTCATCTCATCTTGAGGATCCTTTCTTTGAGGAGGTTGATGAGGAGGTTATAGATGTCATTGAGGATCTATTCCCATTGATGTTGTCACTATGCCTAAGTGGGCTTGTACTATAGTTTTTGAGGCAACACCTTTCATACAGGATCTTCCACCCACTAGGCATCATCACACACATTCTACAGGTTTTGGAATTTTTGTGTAGGAAGTTTTTGAGGATCCACAGTCTTTTCAAAGGCTCATGGGATATAGGAGTGGGATGATGTGATGGCAGTTGAGTATTCTTCTTTGATGAAGAATCATACTTGGGATTTGGTATCTCTTCCTAAAGGAAGAAAGATGGTTAGGTGTAAGTGGGTATACCGAACCAAATACATAGTTGATGGGTCCATTGACAAGTATAAGGCTCATCTTGTTGCAAAGGGTTTTTCACAAGTTGAAGGTATTGATTACTCTGAGACTTTTGCACCCATTGCCAAGATGGATTTTGTATGCCTTGTACTTGTTATTGCTGCATCACAGGGGTGGCCGTATACTAGATGGACGTGAAGAGTGCCTTCTTACATGGAGATTTACAAGAGGAAATATACATGGAGCAACCTGTTGGATTTTTTAGGATTCTTCTCTTGTTTGTAGACTCTGAAGGTCTCTCTATGGTCTCAAACAAGCCCCTCGGGCTTGGTATGAGAAGATGGATTCTTTTCTTCTATCTACTAGTTTTGTTCATTCCACTCTGATCATACAAGTATATCTCACAACATGTTGGTGAGGATATTGTGATACTTTTCTTGTATGTTGATGATTTGTTACTTACTTGAGCAGCTCTTCTTCCCACATTCAGACTATTCAGAGGGCTCTTTCTACATAGTTTGACATGAAAGATCTTGGGTTATTGCATTATTTCCTTGGTTTGTAGATTTCTCAGATAGATTCAAGGATTCATTTGAGTTAAAAAAAGTACACCCATGATCTTCTTCGGTGCTTTGATATGGCTGATTGCAAGCCAAGTCCATCTCCTTTTCTAGTCTGGGGTTACTCTTACTTCCACATGTACCACTCCACTTTGTGATCCTACTTTGTATAGGTAGTTGGTTGGAAGTCTCATGTACTTGACCCATACTCACCCTGATATTTCATTTGTAGTAGGGCTTGTATCTCGGTTTTGCACATTCTCCTCATAGTAGTCATTGAACATGTTGCTAAAAGGATTTTTCGCTATTTGTAGGGCACTTCCCACTTTGGCCTACACTACACTAGGGGTTCTACTCAGTTGGTTGGATATATGATTTAGATTGGGTAGGTTTTATTGATGATAGACGTTCCACTTTGGCTATCTTTTTTTGTCTTGGTTCTTCTCTAGTTGTTTGGGTGTGCAAAAAAAATAGGCTATTGCACTTTCATCTTTAGAGGCAAAGTATAGGGCAATAGATTACTGAGTGAGTCAATTAGATTCTTTGGCTTTGATAGATTATTGACAGAGTTTGGATTCCCATGTGATTCACCAACTGTACTTTGGTGTGACAACCAAAGTGTAATTCACATTTCTCACAACCTTGATTGAGCACCAGTGGACCAAGCATATTGAGATACACATCCACTTCATTCATCAACACATTCAGGATGGAGTTCTTTTCTTGGAGTACATTCGACTCAATCGTGACAGGTTGTGAGACATCTTATGAATCCTTTTTGCATCACCTCGCTACCTTGAGTTGCATGGAATGCTTGGGGTTTCAAGAAGTTGTTCTTGGGGGTGTTGTGAGAACATCTTCCTTCTTCTTCTTCTTTCTCTTTCCTTCTAGCAGGATTCTTTCCTTCTTTTGGTTTGAGATTTCTTCATGGATATATTGTACATGAGTACCTCATCAGGCCTAGTTTCGGGACTCATATTGTGGACATGCCACTTCTATTTTGGCCCCTAGCTTCACTTGAGGGGGTGTTAGAGTAGGTATTTACCTTAGCTCATGTTCACCTAGGTACTTTATTTACCTTTATTGTATTTATCCTCACCCACTTATGTGTGTGGATATTTATTTTATTTATTTAGATATTAGGGGGATATTATCTAGTTGTTAGGTATAGTTCTTTCCTTGATCTATGGTATTGACTAGTTCTTTCCTTGATCTATGGTATTGACTAGATCCTTGATGTCTAGTTCTTTCCTAAATCTATGGTCTTGACTAGTTCTTTGATGACTAGTTCTTTCCTTGATTTATGGCTTGATCTATGACCTTGACTAGTTCTTAGATTGTTATTCCTTGCCTATATAAGCAAGGCCCATTCTCATTGTATTTCATTGAGTTCCATAATAATATATGATATTGTTGCTCATTTTTTTGCAAAGGTTTATGTGTAAAGTTATTATGGTGAATTGATTTCATCTTATTGATTCCACTATTATTTAAGGTGGTGTTTATGGTTTAAAGTTAAGTATGTACTATTAACCTCTATGAAACGTGTTCAGGGTCACGCACTTGGGATTCATGGTCCATGATTTAATGTTCAAAATCTCCTATGACTGATTAAGTTGTTGAACTATTTTCTATGGCGTATTCATCATAATAATATAATGTATGAAATCAAAACAAGATAATCATTACACTTACTATTCATCATATTATCGTTTAAATATAATTAAATATTTACAAATATAGCTAAACTGACAATAAAGATCTTCATGATTGCAAAAAATTAAGTCCACGAAAATGTTTTCCATGAGCACCAAGCCTTAGCTATAGATAAACTTATAATAAAGTTTTCTAGGATTGTAGAAGAATACAAACTACTAAAAAAGAAAAGGCATCTAAACAGAACATGACTATTTTTCAACTCCACTAGCAAGTATTGAAACTCTCAAGTGTTGTGGATACAAGAAAGGACATCTAAACAGACCATTAATAGTTTCAAATTTCACTATGTCAACAATATTGAAATCATTTTGCATTGTTCGTATAAGAAAATCAACATAATGTCATCCCGCAAAGCCTATTTTAAAAATAAAATACTAAAGTTTTCATCAAAACAAGTTCAACTTCCATATATTCATTTTGAATCCCCAAATTTCTTAACCCCCCTTATTTTTTTAGCCCTATTCGGGCAATCCTTCTTAGCTCTCGGATTCGGGACTTCAATTCCATTCTTCATCAGTTTACTTCCAGGTTCAAATCTGATTGCATCCTCCACAGTGTCGTAGATAAGGCCAAATCCTCTAGAACGTGTTTTCTTTGTCCTAAATGAGGAAAGGAAAATAGTCCTCATATCACAAACTTTAAACCTTTTATAGAGCTCTTCCTTTATCTCATTGAACTCAAATTCGGTCTTCTATGATGAAGAACATGGACAACAAATTGTTTTCTACAAAATTCTTCCTCGCATTGAATGTTTCTGATGCATACCGTCCATGTAGGAGTCTCAGGAGGAATGGGGACATTAGATTGACTCCACGTCTTCATTATGCCAACACAAAACTGGAACAACCCAAAAATTGATTTATAAGGAGAGTGTCAACAAATTGAACACTTGCAAAAAAAAAATATTAAGTGCATTTTTATCCAATTTTAATGAAAAAATACACAGCTACCATTTTATCATACGATAATTAATAAATACATCAAATGTTCAAATTATTGTATCATTTATCAAATTACAACGATTTACACCATCTTCAAACTTATTAAATAGTTTGTTACTTATATTAAATAAACAAAAAATAATATATTTAGAAGATAAAGTAAAAATGTAACACGTTACATTTTTCAACAATTTACTTCTATAATTATACATCTTTTTTGAACCCGACTTTCATGTGATTTAAGTATGGTCCATGTATCACATTTGTTTGGTTCACATAAATGCATTAGTAAATGATAAATACATTTATTGAATTTAATATCTTTCCATCCTCATTTACTACATAGCTCTAAACATGGCTCGCATAGTACTTTTGATTATGGGAGAAATGGTAGGTGTGACCAATACACAATTAACAAAAAAAGTGATATATTTGTCCATCAAATAAAACCTCTACCATAAATGTGACCTTTTAATGATTCTGTGAAATATTCATAGCATCTTTTAAATTTAAAAATGATATTATAAGTGTTGTACAACGTGGAAAAACACATTTTAAAATTTAAGTGATTCACTATTTTCATCATTTATTGTTGCAAATCTACAATTAACCACATGAATTATCCACATCATGAAATTTTAATTTGTAGATAAAACACACCTAAAAAATAATCGTGAGAAATCTAGAAGATCCAAATCATTTTCCACAATTCAAAAATATTAAAATTAACATTACGAATTGTTCACACCATCTAAAATTAAGTAATACATAAAACATGTCTAAAATATAATTATAGATAATAGACACCTTTATTTTTACCTTATAACAAACTACATCACTAAATAATTTCCAAACACCATTAATCGATAATATATTATTGCAAAAAAATAATTTTGTTATTTGCCAAAGTTTAACATTAGTAGTTCTTTCATTTTTAAACTCACTTGATGATTCACAAAACTCTAAAATAAATTTCTAGAAATCACAATTACAAAAAAAATTAAAATAAAATATTTACATTTACAAAATAAAATTAAAAATCTACACAGATAATCTTAATAATAACAGATTTATTATTATTCATTTTTCTTCATGACAATAAAAAAATATTTCAAATTATAAATTTACAAATATTCAATTTCCAAATACACAAACACACACTAAGATGTTAAACTATCTATATAACAAATATAAAAATTTAATAAAAACAATCACATTTTCCTTCCTAATGTCATTTGGAACACAATATAAATAGGTAACTTCATTCATTCTAATTGTCATAACATTATTACAAATCATTCCACTTTATATACTTTACCATATTTCTTAAAATTTCATATTCTTCTTAAATAGTTTGTTACTTATATTAAATAAACAAAAACAACATATTTAATACTATAAGTAAAAAATCACCTTTATAATAAGAATAAAATTTATACATTTTATTTGAAATATGCACTTTGAGATAGATATATGTTAATGTTTTAGATACATCATTTTAAGATATTTGTGCTATTTATATCTTCGGTTAATACACAAATATGTTGAATATTTGCTTTATAAGATTTTAACATTTATTTGAATTCTTAAATTTTAATTTGTTGTGGGTTTGAATATCTTTTAGTTTTTTCATTGACATAATTAAAAGACTCAATTATTGAAAAATGCTAAATATCTTAACCATAAAGTATAGTAGAAAAAACTATTTTATTAATTTATCATCCAAATCTACAAAAACATGAATTTTGTAGGATAAATTACTCATTGAATGAGATCAAATTAATTTTAAAAAACCCACAAAAGGAATCAACATATAAGCTCTATATAACTATTGTCGACAATTGATATTGTAAACCATTAACATATTTCCCCTTTATACTGCAAAGCATTTAAATATTTAAAAAAATTTAAAAAATTATATTTATATGAAATTTATTTCCATTAAAATATAGCATGTACAATAAAATCAAAATCCAGTCTGCACAAACATTTAAGGAAATTAAAAAACAAAACAATTTTTGAAAAATTTAGTTGAAGGATTTCAAATTTTAATCACGCAATGAGGAAGCACAATCTATTTAATCACTGATAAAAAAATAGCAACAAAAATTAAAATACCTTAACTCTAGCTAGGATAATAAACAAATTTCCCTTTGGCTTGATTTGAATTCCGAGATGTAGCAAAACTCAAGCTCGCCTAAATTACACAAAGAAAAAAACAATTACAAATTCCGTAACAATTTTTCCAAATAATTTTTCCATCATTTGTTTTACCTTTATTTTAATCAACCTCATCATAATCATCGTTGTATTCATAATCCTTATCATCATCATTAATATCACCACCATATTCGATCATTGTTTTTCGTCATCATTATCACCACCATTGTCGATCATTGTCATCATCATTATCATCACCACCATCATTGATCATTGTCATCGTCATTATCATCACCACCATCATTGATCATTGTCGTCGTCATGATCATCACCACCATCATTGATCATTTTCGTCGTCATCATCATCACCACCATCGTCGATCATTTTCATTGTCATTATCATCACCATCATCATCGGTCATTTTCATTTTCATTTTCATTATCATCACCACCATCATTGATCATTATCGTTGTCATTATCATCACCACCATATTTGATCATTGTCATCATTGATCATTTTCATTTTCCTTATCATCACCACATCGATCATTTTCATCGTCATTATCATCACCACCATCGTCAATCATTGTTGTCTTCATTATCATCACCACCATCAACGATCATTGTCATATCATCATCATCATCATCACCACCATCGTCGATCATTGTAGTCATCATTATCATCACCACCATCGTTGATCATTATTGTTGTCACTATCATCACCACCATCGTTAATCATTGTCTTCATCATGATCATGACCACTATCATTGATCATTGTCATCGTCATTATCATCACCACCATCATCGATAATTTCCATCGTCATTATCATCACCACCATCATCGATCATTGTCATCGTCATTATCATCACCACCATCGTCAATCATTGTCATCGTCATTATCATCACCGTCATCATTGTCGTCATTATTATCACCACCATCATTGATCATTTTCATCGTCATCATCATCACCACCATCATCAATCATTGTCATCGTCATTTTCATCATCACCGTTGTTGATCATTTTTGTCAGCATTATCATCACTACCATCGTTGACCATTTTTGTCATGATTATCATCACGCATACACCATTGATTATTGTTTTCGTCATTATCATCATTATTATTGTTTTCGTCATTATCATCATTATTGTTTTCGTCATCATCATCATGTTCATCCTCATCATCATTATCATCATCATCTCCATCAAATCGTCATCATGAACATCATCATTCTCATCCCCATCAATATTTTTACCGTTATTTTCATTTTCCTCATTATCATCATCACCATCATCATCATCGTTGTCTTCATAATCATTGTCATCATCATTATCATCACCACCATCGTCGATCATTGTCATCATAATTATCATCATCATTGTTGTCTTCATAATCATCAATCATCATCATGGTCATCATCTCCATCAAATCATCATCATGAACATCATCATTCTCATCCATATCAATTTTTTTATTGTTATTTTCATCATCCTCCTCCTCATCATAGGGCCCTTTACTCGTAGGACCCTTTACTAAAGCACACGAATCTACCTTATGGAAAATGGTCCCACCTTCCTGCAAGTTTTCCAACCATGGAAAACATTAGTGGTGATAAGATGTGGATGATGATGGTGTTTTGAACAAACCACCAACTTTAAAATCACAAGAAAAGATCACGTCAAGAGAAGATGACAAACATCATTATAATTTCTAATTATTTTCTCTGATCGTCCTTCTAATTTCTACCTACCTTGTTGGCATTCTATGTCCCCACCGATTTTGGTCAAATCGCTCAATTGTATATTAAATGTGTGGGACCATTAAATCGCTCGACTTGTACATGCGGTGCCATTAAATGTGCGGGACCATGTGCGATTTGAAATTTTCAAATGCCACGGTCTGTGGAGATTTGGAACAAGAAAATTCGGTGGAAATGTAAATTGGAAGCCATATATTTAGTGGGTACTTACCGAGCACATAAGAATCCAATGTGGGGCATAATTAGGTAGGACGTCCTCTTCTTCTTCTTGGTGGGGGCCTTTTTTTTTGGGTCAAGGGTTGAATTAGTGGTATTGTGACTAATAATGGAACTCTCTTGGTTCGAGAGGTTATACATGAGAGATATTTATTATTTATTAGTCAATGTGGAAGGAAGGTCCTCTTCTTCTTTGGGGCCTTATGTAGTAGAATGTGTAGTCTTTAGTGGGTCAGAGGGTTGAACTCCTGAGTCTTGTGACTAATAATGGAAACCCTACTTTAAATTTCATATGGAAGAGATGATTTATTATTGCACCTTAGTGTTGGTGTTAGCCTTATGATGATAAAAATTAAACTAGTCTAATTAATAAAAAGATGTGTATCCGATGTCCCATAGTTTAATTTTATAACACCAAAGAGCATATACTCCTATTAAAATTATTAAAATCCAATTCATAATTTATAAAAGAGTGAATTTAAATTTAAATGAAACACAATATTTTGGGACATAAATGAGGAACATAGAATTTTAGGACATAAATGGGAGCACAATATATAACACATCCTTGTCTGTCTATCTAAATAAGGGTGTGTTGAAACACATAATATGTTTTTTTAAAGTTTAAATAGTTTGGTTTAGTAGTGAGGTAAAGTGTTGGGATGCTTTGTGCATGATGATTAGAAATAATAGACTCCTCATGAATGATATGAGTGATTTTTTAAGTGGTAGATAAGTGAAATGAGGAAATAAAGCCTATGTATCGAGGATTAAGCATGCTTTAATTACTCTTCCATTTTTCGTCAATTTTTATTTCTTCTAATAATTTTTTTATCGTCATGATAGTTCAAAAATAGATATTATGGATGGAAACAAAATAAAACTATTAAAAATAGAGCACTACAAAGTGCATAAGGATGCAAAACACGAAAATTTGTAGACATAATTCTTTGAAAAGGATAAAATGATAACGTTGCAAGCGTGTATTCTAAATTTTTAAAGTAATGTGTATGCATTACAATACATATCATACACTTTACTTAAAATGGTTCTTACACTTGTTATGTTATGTTCTTTATGCTTCTTAAAAATTGAACAGAACTCTTTCTAGGGTTGATTCCATGCTTATGAATGTGATGTACACCTCAAAGTTAGAATTAGGTTGATATGATCAATCTCTGATTCAAAATAGAGTTAATTGAGCCCTAAATAACATCATAAAATATTAATTAGGTTTAATTCCCATATAAAAGAACACTTATTACCTCCCTAGTTGAATTGTTCAACTTTTTCATTCATTTTATGATGAAATTGGGACTAATTAAGCCCAAATTACATCCCTCCTAATTATAATCACGTTTATGGGGCTTAATTTAGCATAAAACATGCTAATGATTCCACCAACTGATTAATAGGAAAAAATTGGACTGAATTCACTCCTTGATTGATTGATTAACTTTATTGGACCTCAAATGGCTCAAGTGATTGAACCTATAAACTATTCAAATCATGATATAATGAAATTAGGGTCAAATGAGTCCCATATTATTTCATATACAATCATAATGAGTGCCAACCTTGTTACCAATTTGACCATTTTATTAATTAGATCAATATGTGAATAAATGGGGATTAACTAAGTGCCAAATCATATCTAAAAACATAATTAGGTTGAAGGGTATCAAATGGACTCTAATTGGATCCTTGATTTAATTTATCAACTCTTTGAGCTTCATTATAAAATAAAATTGGATCAATTGATTCCAAATTACATCCTATGAACTTGGAATTATATCGATAAGGATTAATTTGTCCCAAAACATGTTATTGATTGGACCGATTGATCAAGTTTCTCAATCTATGATGAAATGAGGGTTAATTGAGATATAAAAACATCATAAATTTGTTATCAAGTTAAGGGGATCATTAGCCCTAGTTTATAATGTGAATGAGACAATTGAATATTGTACTCATGATGTTATGAAATTGATGTCGATTGAACCTCAAATCATGTCCTATGATACTACAATTTGGTTCTGAGGATCGATGTATCCCAAATCATGCAAATTATTACACCAATTAGCTTATTAGATCAATATATCATGAAATTAGGGTTAATTGATCCACAAATCACATAATATGGTAACAATTACCTTAATGTATGACTCAAATTAACCTTAATTTTCTATATGTGAATAGATCAATTAAATTTTTAGTTCATTCTATAATGAAATTGGGCTTATCATACCATAAATCACATCTATCTAACCCTAATTTACTTGATGAGGCTTAATTCATTCAATCACACAATTGATTGCACCAAATTTAGTTAATTTTATCTTTATATTTATTGAAATTGGGGCCAATTGAGGCCCAAATCACATTCTATTTGAAATTAGGTACAATAAGCTTAAATTTGGTTAATGTAGCTCAATTTATCCCAAATTAGCATTAATATCACCTAACACACCTTCCAAATTTGTATGTGTAAAATGAACGGGATAAATGTGACCTATTTTTATTTTTTACGGTGTCATGGTAAACATTTATAGGGTCATTTTTTTGGTGCAGTACGGTGTTGTTTCTTTCGGGCTACTTTGTTTGAGTCGTAGTCCCTTAAGAGTCATGACACCAAAAAATTGTATAACTTCGACGGGTGATTAATCAATCTTTGTGGCACCTATATATATATATGTATGTATGTATGTATGTATGTATGTATATATATCTTTGGATCCTACACCTCCACATCAATACCCTCTACAATATCATATCTCAGTTATTTCCATCTCCAATCGGTGCTCTCGTTGCCATATTATTTGTAAACGCGTCAAATAGTGCAATTTGAGTCAGTGTAAGGCTTTCAAACACTATATTTTACAAATGGTGGGTCGTAGCCTTTGAAGCCCGACCATGCCAACACATCTTGGTGGCTTGGTAAATGTTATTAGGGTTTCATTTTGGTCCGGGATGGTTTATTTTCTTCTAAGATACTTCGTTCGGGTGTAGTCCCTTAAGAGCCCTAAGACCAAAAAATTGTATAACTTCAACGGGTGATTACTCGGTCTCCATGGAACCTAGAGACATCTCATTAGATCCTAAACCTCCACATAGGGACCCTCTACAATATTTTGTCTCTATTTTTACTTCTCAGATAGGTGATCTTGTTGCCCTATTTTTGCAAACGTGCCGAATAATGCGGTTTGAGCCGGTGTAAGGTCATCAAATGTTATTTTTTCCAAGCGATGGGTCCACGGCACCAAACGGACCATACCAAAACATCTAGGTGGCCTGTTATATGTTAGTAATGGATTCATTTTGGTCCGAGGATGGTGTCGTTGCTTTTGGGCTACTTTGTTTGGGTGTAGTCCCTTGAGAGCCATGAGACCAAAATACCATATAACTTCGACGGGTGATTACTCGATCTTTGTGGCACCCGAAACATCTTGTTGGATCCTAAACATCTGCATATGGACCCTCTACAATATTTTGCCTCATTTTTTTCCTTCTCCAATCAGTACTCTCGCTGCCCTATTGTTTGTAAATGTGCCAAATAGTGCAGTTTGAGCTAGTGTAAGGTTGTCAAACAATATTTTTTGCAAACAATGGGTTTTGCATGAATAGACTATGCCAACACATTCAAATGGCTTGGTAAATGTTATTAGGGGTTTTATTTCATTTCACTAAATGTACTACAATGTTGTTGCTTAAGGCTACTTCGTTGGTGTAATCTCTTAAGAGCCACTGAGACAAAAATAATAATATAACTTCTATGGGTGATTACTTGATCTCGTGGCACCTAGAGATATATCATTAGAGCTTACACCTCCATGTAGGGACCATATACAATATCCTATTTTGGTTTTTCCCATCTCGAATCGGTGCTCTAACTACCCTATTATTGTGTAAACACGCCAAATAGTGTAGTTTGATCCAATGCAAGGTTGTCAAACGCTATTGTTTGCAAGCGGTGGGTCATGGAACTAAACGTATTGTGCCAACACATTTGTTTTCTTAGAAAATTTTAGTATGGGCATCATTTCAATCCGGTATGGTGTCATTTCTTCCGTGTCACTTCATTCGGGCGTAGTCCTTAAGAGCCTTGAGACCAAAAAACCATATAACTTCGACGGGTGATTACTCAATATTCATGGAATCTAGATATGTCTTGTTGGATCCTACACCTCCATGTAGGGACCCTATACAATATCCTATCTCAGTTTTTTCCATCTCCAATCAGTGCTCTCGCTGCCCTATTATTTGTAAACAGGCCAAATAGTATAATTCAAGCAAGTGTAAGGCTATCAAACGCAATATTTTGCAAACGGTGGTTTTGGGACCAAACCGAATATGCACACATGTAGGTATACCTAGGTAAACAATTAGGAGGCATCATTTCGGTTCCCTACACTCTCATTGCAGGCTACCTCCTCTGAAGCCAAGAACCCCCTCCATAGGTACATAAACCATTGTTAGTTGCTTCTCTTTGCTTGTAAAACAATGAAAGATTCTCTTAGCTTCGAGAATATAAAATTATCTACTAACAGTGCCAACCATGTGAAGGTGGAATATTTTCTAGCACCACTAACCTACATAAAAGTGTTAGTCAAAGAAATTTAAGTTGAATCAAAACCATACTAGATATATACAAAATACACAAATTTAATAAAATATATGAACTTGAATCTAGTTGACAAATTTAAACACTTTAAATAAATTATATATACCAGATGAGCATGTAAATTCATTCCAATGAACCATCGGATCGGATCTACTCGAATAGTAGACATGATTTTTGTATGATATGACTCTCGAACCTTCTAAAGAATCTTGTTATTAGGCATTCCTTGATGTCTATACGGTTGAATATTTGTCACTAGAACTAGATGCAAATATAAGATTATTTTCATGTGTGTCTCAAAGTCTTCAAACACCCAACTAGAGTAATTTTTTAATGGATATTGTCGAATCCAAGTTCCGGTGACTACCAATGACCTTGGAAGGTACTCAATATCTTCGCCATCTTTGACATAAGAAGGAAAATTCTTTCATTCCTCTATGCAACACAAATAATATGAGGAATCCTCTAATAGATAGAAGAAGAAATTCAAGAGATATGATGGCAAAAGGAAGTACTTCAAAAATAAGAAAAACTTCTACACATAAGAGAGCTCAAGCTACTCACAGTCAAGTGATTCTAGTAGCTCTGAAAATGATGATAAAGGTATGCTAGCTGAGACATTTTTATGGCTATTGAAATATCTGATGCAAGTAATTCTAAAGGAAAATTTCAGACTCAGTATGAAAGTTCAGATGAAGAAGAACAGAAGTTAATCTTGAGGTTGAATTAATAAGTTCTCTAGATGAAATAAAGCATCAAAAGAAGAGAAACCAAAAACTAAAAATTATGGTAAAATAATATGAAAGTAAAATCAGATTTCTTGAAGAAAATTAGAAAAAGGAAGCCCAAGAACATGAAGAAATAATCAAGGAATTTGAAGTACAAGTAAAACAAATTGAAGATGCTTTCAAGGTCAAAGAAAAGATCATTTGAAGCTCAAAACTGAGATAGAGCAGCTCAGAAAAATCAGTTAGATCAAACCTCTACAAAACTGAAATGTATCATAAGTTTGAGAAGAGCACTGCTGATTTGAGTGAGCTTTGAGAAAGAAAAAAATATGCAAATGAAAAATCTGGTTTGGGATATGAAGATGTAATGCCTCAATTAAATATTAATTAAATTAAATTAATTTTCTTTTAAAAGGGGAGTCCTTTTGCTTGGCACCATGAGGTTGAAGGACAAAAGAAGATTAATGCGGGCGGCGGAATATGGGGTGGGTGGGCTAACAAGGCACATGGGCAACTGCCACCCTATGACCTATCTTTTTCCTTGCATAATAATAAATAATAAATTAAAAAACTAGACTTTTGGTGATGTCTTGGGAACCACATGCAACTACATCTGACTGGTGTTTATTTGTTTTGATTTCCCTATTATTGTTCCTCCTAGCCATGCCAAGAATGTGGGTTTTGAAACAGAGAAGGGACTCCTTCGAAAAATGCCTCAAATAAATGTAGTCTCATGAAATGTTTTGATTTCGGGATATACGTAGAATGGGTTTATTGAAAAGGTTAAGAAACCTTCAAGTAACCTCCTTGCTGCGTAAAATACGAGAGTTTTAGAAACGGTGGACATCCATCAAAGTACAATGGAAATCTAAATTTTCCTTACTCGCATTTCTCGTCTGTGCCAAATACAAGTTCTAGGACAGGGATGAACTTCCAACAAAGCATAAAAGATTGAGGAATTTTATCTGATGTTGTATTTGCAAATGCTTGGATATACGTGAAAGCATGCGCTTGGCATGTGAACTGTGCGCCTAAATGCCTGAAATTAATGTGGCCTCCATAGTGATCATTGAGAATACTAGATTGGCCAAGGCTGCTAATGGATACTGGACTGGCATTGGCAATACATAGATGGCCCAAATCCTCCAAGAGATTGGTCACACATATGGTAAACCGAAAACTACATGGGGCAAAGAGGGTCATGAGAGGTCAAGTAGTTGTGTAATATCAGCCTACACTTGAGGATTGAGAGAAGTAGACATTCGCATGAGCACTTCAAAGTGAATGCTCATGGTTGAGAAGAATGGGGTAGGGTTCGTCCTTTACGGAATGGTCTACAGCAGGGTGGTCATGAAGGGATTGAAGAAGGTTCGACTTTGTCGTAGTCGATGAGAAAACAAAACAGAAAAAAAAAGAGGGTTTTGTATGGTTATCAGAAGTTGTGAGTGATATGGAAAAGGTTCCAAAGAAGAATAAGAAAAAGCGGTGTATGACCATCAACAAGAGAGATGTAAAAGCTATGGCATCTTCCCAACTTAAATCAAAATAACCACTACTACTGTTTGATTTGCTTGCCCGATTCTTGTTGAATATCAATGTTATCGAGATAAAGAAACCCAGGTTGAATGCCATGATTGCAAGATATGTACATAATGGATCTGTTCAAAAGGCTTTAGAAACTCACACGCGAAGCAACTACATATTCTATTGGAAAACTTCAAGTGATCAGGAATTTTGTGTGACGTGGTGGAGGTTAGATCAAGGCTTGTGAACTAGTTGTGAAGTGCTACTAAGAAGATGTTGAACCGAAACCTATGGGTTTGACCGAATTCTGTTCCTCCCGGGCATGGTTCATCTCCCTTACCTCTCATAATTCTAGTGATTTAGTTATCTTTTGCAACGTAATAGAATTTTAAAATATTAGGATTTTAATACGCTTAAATGTTTATATCAACTTGTAAGCAAAACAATGAAATATTGTGTAAGTAACTCACGAAGCCAAAATAACTCGTTACATTAAAACATGAACTTCTACCATCTTTTTTGAGGTGATTTAGAAAACTTTTTACCCAACTAGATCGCTACAATATTGCTTTATCAACAAGATGAAATTGACTTCCCAAAGTAATAATGTTGACCATCTCCTGTTTAAATAGTTAGTTTTTACATTTTTGGAGACTCATTAAGTACCCTTCGTAAATCTTAAAATGAGATATTAAGCTTCATTCGTGTACCTTGTTATGTGAGGAGTCACCTGGACCTTTGGTTTGACCCCAAAAAAACATATGTGATCTTGTTGACACTCTTATAGGAGTCTGTTACACCGGTTTACAATAGTAGAAAGTTGTTAAACCTAGAAAGTTGGCTTTTGTTTTGACTGTTATTTGAAACCTAGATAGAGAAATTAATTCTTGTCTTCACAAACCTCTAGTGTTTTTACTAGACAAATGCATGGAACTTTCAGTTTAGGGAAAAAATCTTTTCTAGATAGTTTGCCAATGGAATTTTGTAGGCCTCTAGTCGTAGTTGGACAAGGTCAAGCTAGACCAATTATACCGGTGGCCCCGAAAGAAAATTTGTCACGTTTAAAGACTGCTTTCCAATTAAGTTTTCGTCGACTCTGTTGAACTCTCCTTATATAGGTAAATTTGTAGGAAGTTTCTCGTTGCGCGTGCTCATCCATCAAACGTCAATTTTGGACATGGTTTTTCTGAGCCCTCAAACTAACTTTTGTTCATTTGCAACTGGGTCAACTATGACCAGTGGCCCCAGAAAACTAGCCGCCAAACGCAAACCGTTCACTTTTTCCCAATTCCATAAGTTGCTATGAACTCCTGGTATATAGTTAAACACGTATAAATTTAATCGTGGTGTGTGTTCTCATCGGAAGATAACTTTTTGAAGGCCGTTTCTTAACCTCGAGCCCGTTTTGAACGTTTTTGTAGCTAGTAGGAAAATGAAAAAAAAAAGAAAGTTGTGGGACCCTCGTCGGGTTGCCAAACCACCGTAGACACTTTTCACACATGTAAATAACTATTTAAAACTCTATAGTGTAACTTGTGTGAAATATAACTTTTGACAAAATGGTGTTTCTCTCTCTTCCTTTCTTTCTCTCTCTCACGGGTTACAAAATTAAGTAAAATGAAATGTAATGAATACATGTCTCTAAACCTTTTATTTCGATTGCAAATTTTAGTTATTATCATATGTAAATGGGAAACTAAGAAAATGATAATTATGTTAGATTAGGGTGGATGCCATGCCAAGCGATTTATCGCGATGTCATGCTCACGTGGTTTCGAGGATGAAAGAATGACGACAAAAAGGGCGATGTGAAATTCATTAATTGTCATTATAATTTATATAGTTATTTTTAAATGAATAAATGTATAATGTAGTCTCATGTTACATAAGGTTATATTTGATAATTTGTTGCTATGTATGAGATGTTGGTTTCAAGGACATCTAGGAAATGTGCATTTAATCTTAGGTTCAATTTTGATTCATAGTACACCTGGTAAAAAGGTCTGATATTTATATAAGGTAAATGAATTTGAAGTAATATCTTGTAGTGCATATTTAGTGCTCAATAAATGATTAATGAGTCATCTTGTGCATTCATACTTTGTAAATGTAATAAAGAGAATTAAATCGAAACACTCTACCCTTGTTCAATATCAGGACATAACTTGTTTTTTCTTGTGCGATACACCTTACCGTAGAAGACATTGAAAACCATAGGATGAACGTAATTCTTGACTCGATGGAATGCACTAATTTAGGCAAATCGAGCCCAAAATGGGTTTATCGTCTAATCGGTATGGATAGTGACATAGTCATAAACCCTTTGGTAGATAGGAGTGTCGACACTAAAATTTTCCTCCGTAATTTCTATTTCATTAATGTATGATGTTGTTAAGTATAATTAGTAGTAGCGTCTGATAGAAGATAACGGCGCCGCAGTACGGTGCCGCCAATAATGTGGAGTACGGTAACAGTCAAAGTACAATAGGAATGTTGTAAAAAGTAAATATTTGTCGTAAGTGGTCCGGTAATGTTAAAATGTCAAAGTTTGGGTAATTAGAGAAGTAGGGTCTACGTGATTAGGAATTAGAAATATTATATTGGTAATAAGGACAAGGAGTGAGGTCATAAATATTTTGTGTATTTTATTTGTAAAAAGTCTAAAAATGTGGAACCCATGTAAAATGATAAGGTTTATCTTATCTTAGAAGATAAGCTTACATGTACAGATAAGAGTTAAGGTATGGAATATGATTCGTCAGAGTGGATTTCTTATCCTATCTTAGAGATAAGATGGATAAGCCTGGAAGTTCTATAAATAGAGAGGCTAACCCCCTCATTTAGCATAGAAAGAAGTAGTGAGAAATATTGTAGGAAGTGTGCGAAGGAAGCCATCAGTTAAAGGTGTGTTGAAGAAGCCATCAAGAGGCGTAATTGTAAAGTTTCTCCCATAGTCTTGTTGAAGTACCTCATGGGTGAGATTGTAACAATTTCATGTTAATATTATTATTTCCTTTGATATTTCTGATTTGTCATCATTCCGTCTTATCATAGTCGATGGTATTCTTGTGTTATGTTGTTGTTCTGTTTCCAGATTACATCCACCAAACTAAAGGCTGTGCATTAGTAAATAATCATAGCATGAGGAGTTCCCGGTGAAGAATTATCATAGTGCCGGATTGGGGATGACAGAGAGCGACAGTCAAACTTCATTTGGAGTATGTAGAGAGCTAACTCCCTTTCGTATCCTAGAGGACTACCTTGCCTTCCGAAGATAGATTTAAAATTATATTTCTTCATCGAATGAAATCCCTGTTGAATCCAGGATGACATAGATGGATTTTGTGACTTAGTTGTTCTAGGTCTTAAACTCGGGTATTGAACTCCTTAGCTCCACACAACTAAATGTGCTACCTTGGTTCCTATCAACATAACACCTTGGTCCTTCCGGAAGGTGGTTAGCATTAATTTTTCCTCTCACTTAAAACTCATATATAGTTGAGGATAGACCCTTAGGTGAAGTTGGGAATTAATCTAAACCTTGAATGTTGGCTTAGGGTGCATGTGTAGCTTCAAGCCTCCTCATCATTTATGTCTTCAAGAGGTTAGACAAACAATTCGTAACTCCTTTTCAAGACAATGCTAAAAATAAGACCATAATGTGACATAGAAAATAAAGCATATAAGAGTAAAAATGGGATTCGAGGTTTGAATAATGCCACTCTTAGAGACCTTATATCTCGATTAAAAATACTCTTTTGTTTTAAAGAATATGAATTGTTCTTGGTGTGAACAACCTTCGAGAAAACAAAATACATATATAAATCAAAATGGAATTCCACAAGTCATTGAATTAGAATAACTATGGTAGGGAAATCACTATTCCATGATCGAGGAATGTTTTTGGTAAAAAGCTACCTTATATCGAAATCTCTCGTTAAATCCTTATATTGCGTTCTGGGCATCAAGTCACTTTCGCTTGAGTTGTAAGGGTAAAACTATAGACATCGAATAAATGTTGGAGAAGAATATTCTTAACATAATAATAAGATAATTGAGTACTTTGTATGCAATTCGACTTATGCCAAATGAGTATGTTAGTTATGGAAAATTTTATAAAGTATAAGAAGCCAACATAAGATGGTCGAAGCTGTAATTTAACCACATAATGAACTAAAAAAATTGTAGGTCGACAAATGAGAGATATTTATCCTTGCACACCGATGTTCTTGGAATGTTAATAAGAATAAAAAATAATTAAAGAAATGATTTGTTGTGGGTTCGCCATTCCTGAAGTCATGTTTCTTGTGGTTGGGTCAAATACTAGTAATGCCTCAATTAAATATTAATAAAATTAAATTTTTTTTTAAAAGGGGAGTCCTTTTGCTTGGCACCATGAGTGGTTGAAGTGACAGAAGAAGATTAATGGAGGGCGGTGGAATGTGGTGGGTGGGCTGACAAGGCACATGGGCAGCCTACCAGCCTATGACCTATCTTTTTCCTTGCATAATAATAAATAATTAAAAAAAAAACTGGACTTTTGGTGATGTCTTGGGAACCACAGGCAACTGCATCTGACAAGTGTTTATTTGATTTGATTTCCCTGTCAGCCGCTCCTCCTAGCCATGCCAAGAATGTGTGTTTTGAAACAGAGAAGGGATTCCTTGGAAAAATGCCTCAAATAAACATAGTCTCATGGAATGTTTTGATTTCAGGATATACACAGAATGGGTTTGTTGAAAAGGTTCAGAAACCTTCAAGTAACCTCCTAGCTTGCGTAAAATACAGGTTTAGAATAGGTGGACATCCATCAAAGCACAATGGAAATCTGAATTTCCCTTGCCTGCCTTTCTTGTCCTATGCCAAATACGAGTTCTAGGATAGGGATGAACTTCTAATAAAGCATAAAAGATTGAGGAATTTTATCTCATGTTGTATTTGTGAATGCGAAACGTGAAAGCATGCGCTTGGCATGTGAACTGTGCACCTAAATGCCTGAACTTAATGTGGCCTCCCGTAGTGATCATTGAGAATACTAGAATGGACAAGGCCGCTAATGGATCTTTGGTGGCATTGTGGCATAGAGATGGCCCAAATCCTCCAAGAGATTGGTCACACATATGGTAAACTGAAAACTGCATGGGGCAAAGAGGGTCACAGAGGTCAAGTAGCCATGCAATATCAACCTACACTTGAGTGATTGAGAGAAGCAGAACGATTGCATGAGCACTTTAAGGTGAATGCTCGTGGTCGAGAAGAATGGGGCAGGGTTCGTCCTTTCTGGAATGGTTTACCTAGTCATGAAGGGCTTGAAGAAGGTTTTGACTTTGTCAGAGTCAGATGAGAAAACAAAAAAAAAAAGAGGGTTTTGTATGGTTATCTAGCAGTTGTGAGTGATATGGAAAAGGTGCCAAAGAAGAAGAAGCAAAAGTGGTGTATGACCATCAACAAGAGAGATGTAAAAGCCATGGTAGCTTCCCAACTTAAATCAAAAGCCCCACTACCTGTTTGATTTGCTTGCCAATTTACTGTTGAATATCAATGTTATCGATAGCAAACCCCAGTGGAATGCCATGATTGCAGGATATGCACATAATGGATCTGTTCAAAAGGCTTTAGAAACTCAAGCAACTACATATTCTGTTGGAAAACTTCAAGTGATCGGGAAGTTTGTGTGACATGGTGGAGGTTAGATCAAGGCTCGTGAATTGGTTGATGAAGTGCCTAAAGAAGATGTTGAACCGAAGCCTGCGGGTTTGACCAACTCCATTCCTCCTAGGCATGGTTCATCTCCCCTTACCTCTCATAATTCTCATGCTTTAGTTCTCTTTTGCAACGTAATATAATTTTAAAATATTAGGATTTTAATACAATTAAATGTTTATATCAACTCGTAGAAAAACAATGAAATATCGTGTCGTAACTCACGAAGCCAAAATAACTCGTTACATTAAAACATGAACTTCTACCCTCTTTCTGAGGTGATTTAGAAAACTTCTTACCCAAATAGATCGCTACAATATTTCTTTATCGACAAGACGAAATTGACTTCCCAATAATAATGTTGACCATCTCCCTGTTTAAATAGTTAGTTTTTGCATTTTTCGGACTCATTAAGTACCCTTTGTAACTCCGAAAATGAGATGTTAAGCTTCATTTGTGTACTTTGTTATGTGAGGAGTCACCTAGACCTTTGGTTTGACCCCGAACAAACATATGTGATCTTTTTACACTCTTATAGAAGCCTGTTACACTATTTTACAGCAATAGAAAGTTGTTAAACCTATAAAGTTGGCTTTCATTTTGAACCGCCATTTGAATCTGGATAGAGAAATTATTTTCCATCTTCGCAAACCTCTAGTGTTTTTACTAGAAAAATGCATGGACCTTTAAGTTTAGGGAAAAACACTTTTCTGGATAGTTTTCCAATGGAATTTTCCAAGCCTCTAGTCGCAGTTTGACAAGGTCAAGCTGGACCAATTAAGCCCCGGTGGCCCTAGAAAATTTGTCGCCACTCGAAGACTGCTTTCCGATTCTCAATTTCATGTCGACTCTGTTGAACTCTCCTTATATATGGAAAGTTGTAGGAAGTTTCTCGTTGCGCGTTCATCCATCAAACATCAATTTTGGACGTGGTTTTTCTGAGCCCTCGAACTAACTTTTGTTCATTTGCAATTGGGTCAACTACAACCAGTGGCCCCGGAAAACTAGCCGCCAAACGCAAACCGTTCACTTTTTCCCAATTCCGTCAATTGCTATGAATTCCTGGTATATAGGTAAACACGTATAAATTTAATTGTAGTGTGTGTTCTCATCGGAAGACAACTTTTGGAAGTAGATTCTTGGCCTCCAAGCCCGTGTTGAACGTTTTTGTAGCTAGTAGGAAAATGAAAAAAATAGAAAGCTGTGGGACCCTCGTCGAGTTGCCAAATCACCGTAGATACTTTTGATACATTTAAATAACTATTTAAAACTCTATAGTGTAACTCGTGTGAAATATAACTTTTGACAAAATGGTGTTTTCTCTCTCTTCCTTTCTTTTTCTCTCTCCTAGGTTACAAAATTAAGTAAAATGAAATGTAATGAATACATGTCTCTAAACCTTTTATTTTGATTGCAAATTGTAATTATTATCATATGTAAATGGGAAAATAAAAAATGATAATTATGTTAGATTAGGGTGGATGCCATGCTAGCGATTTATCACTGATATCATGCTCACGTGGTTTTGTAAGATGAAAGAATGACGACAAAAGGGCGATGTGAAATTCATTAATTGTCATTGTAATTTATATAGTTATTTGTTAAATGAATAAATGTATAATGTAGTCTCATGTTACAGAAGGTTATATTTGATAATTTGTTGCTATGTATGAGATGTTGGTTTTAAGGACATCTAGGAAATGTGCATTTAATATTAGGTTCAATTTTTATTCATAGTACACCTGGTAAAAAGGTCAGATATTTATATAAGGTAAATGAATTTGAAGTAATATCTTGTAGTGCATATTTAGTGCTCAATAAATTATTAATGAGTCATCTTGTGCATTCATACTTTGTAAATGTAATAAAGAGAATTAAATCGAAACACTCTACCCTTGTTCAATATCGAGACATAACTTGTTTTTTCTTGTGTGATACACCTTACTGTAGAAGACATTGAAAACCGTAGGATGAAATTAATCTTTGCACTCGATGGAACGCCCTAATTTAGGCAAATCAGAGCCCAAGAATGGGTTTATCATCCTAGTCAGTATGGATAGTGACATAGTCATAAACCTGGTAGATAGGAGAGACAAAGTCAAACTTCATTTGGAGTATGTAGAGCTAACTCCCCTTTCATATCCTAGAGGACTACCTTGCCTTCGAAGATAGATTTAAAATTAGATTTCTTCATCGAATGAAATCCTGTTGAATCCAGACGACATAGATGGAGTTTGTGACTTAGTTGTTCTAGGTCTTAAACTCTGGGTATTGCACTCCTTAGCTCCGCACAACTAAATGTGCTACCTTGGTTCCTATCAACATAACACCTTGGTCCCTTCTAGAAGGTGGTTAGCATAAATTTGTGCTCTCACTTAAAACTCATATATAGTTGAGGGATAGACCCTTAGGTGAAGTTGGGAATTAATCTAAACCTCGTTCGATTTGGATGTTTACTTAGGGTGCATGTGTAGCTTCAAGCCTCCTCATCATTTATGTCTTCAAGAGGTTAGAAAAATAGTTCGTAACTCCTTTTCAAGACAATGATAAAAATAAGACCATAATGTGACATAGAAAATAAAGCATATAAGAGTAAAAATGGGATTTGAGGTTTGGAATAATGCCACTCTTAGAGACCTTATATCTCGATTAAAAATACTCTTTTTTTTAAAGAATATGAATTTTCTTGGTGTTAACAACCTTCGAGAAAACAAAATACATATATAAATCAAAATGGAATTCCACAAGTCATTGAATTAGAATAACTATGGTAAGGAAATCACTATTCCATGATTGAGGAATGTTTTTGGTAAAAAGCTACCTTGTATCTAAATCTCCGTTAAATCCTTATATTGCATTCTGGGCATCAAGTCACTTTTGCTTGAGTTGTAAGGGTAAAACTATAGACATCGAATAAATGTTGGAGAAGAATATTCTTAACATAATAATAAGATAATTAAGTACTTTGTATGTAATTTGATTTATGCCAAATGAGTATGTTAGTTATGGAAATTTTTATAAAGTATAAGAAGTCAACATAAGATGGTCGAACTGTAATTTAACCGCAGAATGAACTAAAAAAATAATTATAGGTGGACAAACGAGAAATTTATCCTTGCACACTAATGTTCTTGGAATGTTAATCGTAACAAAAAAACAATTAAAGAAATGATGTGTTGTGGGTTCGCCATTCCTGAAGTCATGTTTCTTGTGGTTGGGTCAAATACTAGTAACCAGTCATTGGGAAAAGTGTGGCATCGACATGCCTATGTTGTTTTCATGTGCCTATGTGAGTTGATGATTTATGTGATTTTCATATGCAAGTCGAGTTTCTGTACTTGGAACCCTTATTGTGTTGTGTGTACTGATTAATGTAAGTCAAAAAAAATTATCCTAGTATTTTACTATTGTAATTGTGTGTGTTAAAATGTGGGCACTACAGAAGAGAAGAAGGAAGATGACAAATCAACAAGAAAAAGGATGGTCAAGACAAATGAATAACCTCTAAAAGTCAAAAGAGTTGATTTCAAGAAGAAAAACTATCCAAGTAAACACTACGCCGTGATGTATGCATACTCATTTTATGGATACTGTTATACATGTAATTAATTTGGTCACAAGGCTGCAAAATGTAGGATGTATTCCAAGAGTCATGGTAGGCATACAAATTTTTATGTAAGAAACAAGGATGAATTGATTTGTTATAATTGTCAAAATTATGGGCATATTGCCAAGTTTTATTATCAAATACCTCCACAAAAAAATAAGAATGTCTACAGAGTTAAATCAGATCCTACATGCATTAAAGAGAAAGGATTAATAGCTCAAACAACCTTTCATTCATAGAGTGAAGATATGGAGTGGTACATTGATAGTGGGTGTTCTAGCCACATGACAGGGAACAAGAACAAATTCATCTCCTTAGAGGAAAAGGCATCGGAACAATGAATTTTGGGGACAACACATCAGCAAATATTGTTGGAAAAGGTACATTAAGTCTTGATAATGGAAAAACTATAACTGAAAATGTGTTGTATGTTGAAGGCTTAAAACACAATCTTTTGAGTGTCAATCAAATGTGCAAACAAGGATATACAGTTCTCTTTCATGATAAATTTTGTGATATAAGGAAAGGAGAAACATGCAAGGTGGTAGGAAAAGAAAAAAGAACCAAAAACCATTTGTATGTGCTTAAGGAAGTAAACAAAGAAAAATGTTTCTCAAGCAAGGTGGCTGATATAATGACTAAACCATTTCCTAGAGCTATTTTTAAGGCATAAATTGGGGGTAATTCCAACCCCTAAAAGTCACTAAATTTCTCAAAAGGATAGGGGAAGTAGCTGATTTGCAAAATTTTCTCCAAGAGGGAAATTTTTTTAGTCTAGACAGGGGGAGTTGATTTTCCAATTCCAGGCACAAAAAAATTAGTCAGGTAAAGACAACAACCGAAGGTGGAAAGTTTATATCTCAGAGGGAGTGTTGCAATTGCTAGATGAAAGAAGAATGTCAGCAATTTTTAAGTCTCTTCAGACGAGAGAACAACAGTTTCACAGGGGGAGTACCTGCAAGGTATGAGTATACTCCTTTTTGTTGAATTTTTCCAATCTAATTAGTTTGTTGTGCTTGTGCATCTTTATCATAGATGTCAAAGGGGAGAGATTGTGATATAATATTTTTTCATGGTCGATAAAATCATCATAATGGTTTTCCATCAATGATGTGTTGCCGAAAGGGGAGATTGTTGCACCCTGTTAATTTGGTGGTTGTTGTCATTGATTTCGTTGCACCGATGTAAAAGTGAGAGTGCAAAATCATGCATATCAGGTTATTCTTATTTTTATCATACGTTTAAGGTGGTTCAAAGTGGTCTCAAGTAGTTTGAGGAATATTCCAGGTTGGTTTTAGGTGCTACAAGCTCATTTTGGCAGGAGGTTGGTATCTTAGGTTAAATTACATGTGATAGGAACATGGGATAATCCTTGGAAGAGTTTTTTATAATATGTGTGAGCACAAGTTAGGCTCAGCTAAGCCCCAAGAGTCAGTTTTCTATATTACACAGAAGTTGGTCTTGAGAACTGGCAGTGTTCTTGTATAAAAATGAGATGGGTTGGATTATTTCAGAGCTATAATTGTCAAAAAAATCATGGGATATGATGTATTAAGGTTTTTTTATGCTTCAGGTAAAATTTCATGTCCTTGAGAGGTTAATTGAGTAATTTGTATAAGTGTTCGTAAAACTGGTCTATTGAAAAGCTCATTTTGAGTTGCCTCACTTCTTAGCAGTCATGAAAAAATATATTTTATGCTTTAGATAAATCATATAAGTAATTTTTGAAGAGGTTTCCAAGGATTAACTAGTGCAAAAATTTTCAATTCATTTGGACTTGTCATTGAAAAGATATGAGCATTTTAGTGGAGTAATTTTTCTCTCTCTTAGAATGTGCTTTGAATCAATAGGATAAATAAGGGTATTATTGGTCTCAAATTCCTTCTTGATAAATTCTAAATATTTTTTATTTCCTTCATGATGATTCCAAGGTCCTTTGATAAGTTTATATGGTCTCCATTTGAATATCAAGCTACAATCTTAAGTGCTTTATATTGTCCTAAAAGGATGTCCGAAACTTGAGTGGCTTAAAGTCATGGTCTTGAGGAATCTACTTTCAATTTTTGCACTCATTCAACGTTATCATCATTTTTAGAGACTAAAACATCATGTCTCATATTTTCTATGGAACCTTTGAGAAAAATCTAAAAGTTGGTAGTCCATCTACTCATAGACAAAGATCTTGGTGTCATGGTAAATTGTCCCCATGTATGAGTTGTCAAGACTTTCTCTCAAAAGTGGTAATCACATGTTTGGGTCATTGAACTTGATAGGAAAGGATATTTTCAAGGTCTCATTCTAGTTTCTAAAATCAATTCTCAAACAAGGAAGAAGCAAAATCACAAGTATGTCAAGCTAATTGATGAACATAAGGAAAATCAGATAAGTTATTCATCGGTCTGTTGTTTACAATGCTAAGAGCAGTTTGATGAATTTTTCATGAAAATGGTAAAAGGAATGATTCTAATGTCCATCTAGTGCCTCCTTAGAATGAAATAGATATACCATTCAAGCCTTCAAAATTTTCTCTTGTATTCTAACAAGCCTTGACCTTTGGTCCTCAACATTCACTGCAACCAGTTTTCTTGTCAAGCTGGGACAAATTTAGACTTTTGAAGTACTTTCTAACACTGGAATATGATGGATAAAGGTTTTTCAGTCCTTTTAGAATCCAATTCATTATTTTTATAGAAATTGCAAGAAAATATCCTTTCTTATGTGTTCTCAAGCTTTACAGTCCTGACCCTAAACTAGGGTTTCTTGAAAAACATTTCCTCAAATATCCTTCGATATCCAACCAAATCACTCAAATGTTTTTACATATATCTTTGAATGGCCTTAGAATGGTTTGCAAAAATAATCACACCAAATGGTGGAGTGTGCAAAGATCGGTTTCTAGCAGAATATTCTCAAGTCGTGCTCATTTGGTAAATCAAAGTTCCCATCACAATTTTATAAAATTATGGTTATTCACAACAAATCATGGATTGAATCTCATTCTAAGGGAGGTAAATAGATTTTAGAAAACCTCCTTGATGTTTTGAATGTATTCATTCTCTTTGATAGTAAATTTTTCTTCAATAGTGACAGTATTAGTACTAAACTTCGTAAAATGTTAAGGTGATGACTTTGTTTCAATAGTGTACTCTTCCTCCAAGATTTATAGAGATTTGCAAGAATTTATGAGTAGATATCTGGAGAAATAAAGTCATGAATTTGTTAGGACAAGGTTCATTCTGTCCAAAGTTTAAAATTTACTTAGGACAGGGATATAGGGAGTTGCACAGTTGCAATCATAGTGGTGTCTTGTTGATCAAATTGTTGTTAAATCATCTTATGTGTTGGAGTAGGACTCTATAACACTTGTGAGAGGCTATTAGTCCTATGAATGCATCTTGGAAGAAAATTTATCTCGAATGATAGTCTAGAATGGGTGTTGATCAAGTTTTCAAAAGAAGGCAAGATTGAATACCAAGGGAAATTGAATTTAAAGGGTAACAAATTCATTTTGAACAAGATGAAACTCATGAGATTCTAAAAGAAATAAGAATATCAACCACCACCCCTTGGACTTGGCACAAGCTCGAAGGAGTAGTTGAAGTGTCACAAGTTTGACAAGTTGTCAAAGGTATGATAAAAATTTGAGTTGTGAGATGAATTCAAAGGGTATAAAAAGGAGTTACTATAAATTGAAAAATAATTTGTATAGAGAGGTCGAATTCAAACTTTCTAACTGAAATACGGTGAGAGATAAATTTAGAATATATGAAAAATGTTTGTGATAATTTATTTGATGAAAAAAGAGTGTATGAAAAAGAATAAGAACAATGAATAAAGAACCTAGAAGAATTCACGTGCATCGAATAGTTGCACTTCACCGAAGTGTAGGAGTTGTGAGATTAAAGAAAGTAAGCTTTATAAAGCAATGTGCATGCATATGAGAGCTCAAGATTCGAAAAGTGGAGTGGAATGAAATGCCTTAGCTTGGATTGTGTTAGCTTGTGTTGCCATAGATCAAAAGAGGTGGTGTACATATAGGGGAGTAAATGTGTAACTCCCATGTAAGAGAAGATTCCTCCATAATGGAGAAGAGGAGTTACTTTCCCAAATGGGAATGTAACTCCTATGACACTTACACATATGATAGATTCTGTAAGAGAATCTATCATAACTAAGATGACACCTAGATCCATGTCCACCTAAGTGAGATGACTCACCCGGTGAGGTGGGATAACACTAAATAAGTGAAAAAAATACCATCTACACCAAAACCCCCCCTTCATCATAACTTAGGATGAGGCGGCAAGTTAGAAATGAGAAATGGGTCTAGACATAAATCCTGATGAGGTACCCATGTACAAGAAACTCTCGAAAAGTGGAGTAAAAGGAGAAAACCCAGTGGGAAAAACTCCCCCCCAAAAGAGAGACAAGTCCATTCTCTAATCTAAGAAAAATGCCAAAGATGGGTCCCGACCACGAGGCAGAGCATGTAAGGGTACCCATGTACAAAGAGGTAATCTTTCGGAAAGAAGAAGAAGATAGAAGAAGAGGGAAATGAGAGGAATGCGAGAAGATGCCATGGACGGATCTGAACTCTACATCTCTATCAGGTCTCCCAGAAGAATTTTGATCACGAGATCCTCTACCTCTGAAGTGAAGTAGATCCATCCACACCGAACTATGTGCCTGCCCTTAGGAAGGATAGAAATGATGTGCTATAAGTCTTCCCATTCCATGAAGGAAACTGAATGCAGTAACACGAAGAACTCTGAGTCTGGTCCATGAAAGTGTGACATAGGTCTAGCAAGTGAGTGCGAAGGAACTGAAGGTAATGTCACAAGTGTAGAAGGTCCCGAGTATGAAGGAAAACACCTATAGAAAGGATGTCCAACTAATGTGAAGGCAAAAAAACATCCCCCACAATAGAAAATGGATCCACAAGCAAGGGTGGATCAATGAAGGTCTCCAGAAAAGTGGGAGTGGTAAGAGTCCCAGAAGGGGAACTCTCAACAATGGAGATGATGAACTCCTCTGAAATACCTGTAGATGGATGAGGAACTTGTAGTGCATCACAAGTGTACTTTGAAAAAATATGACTAAGGTCAGGTAGATACTCATCCCAATGAGGGGGCTCAACAAATAGAAGAGCAATGTTAGATAGGTATGAGTCATCCAATGAAGGTAGAGGAGTGAAAGGGGCCTCACACACGGAAGGTGGAAAAGAGGTGGGTGTGATGACTATATGAGATTGAGTAGAGAGGCGCTCGATATCTGATGAGATGTGGGATGTGTCAAAAATCTCTACGAAATAGTGAGAGAAGGAGGAGAGAAGTCTTTTGTAGTACTCTCGACATTAGAACTAGGTACCAATCCTCATCATCAGAATTAGAACCAAGTGAGTCTATGTTAGTGGAATTTTCATCACACGAAGAAATAGAGAGACAACTAAATCAATGCTAGAGAAGCAACAATGGCGGAAGTATGTGAATGGTCTCCATAGAGGGACTGAAGAATGCTCCAGACACGGTGGGGTGGATCTAAGTCTGCCACGTGAAACTAGAGAGATCAAGAGACATGCATCATATGTGACCAAAAACATGGTTGCAAGTGTTGAGAAATTCCTCTAGATGATGATGATCAATGGATGCAGTGAGGCGGCCCAAGTAAGAAGGGTGAAAGACCCTCGTGAGTGAAATAACGTTCCATGGAAGCACACCAAATTGAATAGTTCCCTCTCCCAGTAAGAAGTTTTGGAGGTTGTAAAGTGATCCTATGATACTCAAGTATGAAAAGAGCACTCTACATGATGGGGAATTAAAAGTGCAAGATGCAAAAATGCAAGACGTCAGACTCAGTCGATAATGCGTCTGTGTGTGAAATCCCAAGAGTACTAGTGAACCCCCCCAGAATGTGGCACTTTATAAAGTAGTGCATTTACAAAACTAACAATGTCATCACATAATGTGCTAAAAATCCCTTTTACTAAAGAAGCGCTCAAAATGGAAAATGTCAATAGTTAAAGCGGATTTGGAAAAAAGTGCCCTAAATGGCCCTAAATGGGTGAAAATGGTGTCGTGTGGGTAACCGTGGAAATGGCATCAAATTTTAGGTAGGGTTTATTTTTTTCTTGCGAGGGGGGATTAGCCTCCTTCCAACCCTGGACCTCTCCCTCCGTCTTCGACACACAAATGAAGGACATTAAAACAAGCAAAAATGAAGCCCAAAAATTATTACAATGCCATGAAATAAATGTTTTTCCTCAAAACATTAAAAAAGGGATTGTTTTAACCTCCAAACAATTCTAAAAGGGATTTGGATGGGGGCCCATGTTAAATGAGCTACTAACAATTGTAATAAGTAAGCTCATGGAGGAAGCGAGTCTAACATAGGGCATTGGCCGAGCTATTGTGTTAGCTTAAATGTGACTCGCCAATTCAACGCTAAGGGAAGGTCATTACATGGCCACTTGCTCAAGTTACTAGTAAAATGGTCAGTCCAAACTTCCAAAGTGTAATGGTCATGTGGACGAGTCTGTAGTGGTGTAACGGCACATGAACCTATGGCCATGTGTTGGGTGAAACTACCGTTTCAAGCTCATAATGGTTGGAGTTGCAGAGGGAGTTGTTGTTCCCACGTCCCAAATGAACAGTATGGTAGACCAAAATGGCCAAACATGTGTGGAGCCAAGGTTGTAGGGAGTCAAGAGCTGGTAGAGATCCTCACTGTTATAGCCTAGGAGCATGGAGTTTGAAATGGCCGTTGCATATAAAAATCATCCAAGGATTCAACAATAGTCTATTTGAGTAGAAGCCAAAACAAAATTTCCAATAAAAGGCCGAGCCACACCAAAATGTTCAATCGAACCTATTTAAATGGTGTTGGGTGTTGAGTTGCAATAAACGAGGCGTAAAAAAGCAATGCACGAGCCCAACCGGTGCAGGTCATGAATACAAAGAGAAATGTAGGAGATGTAGATCCAGTCACAGTGAAAGGCACAAGTCACCAAAAACTGCAAGCGAGCCAATGCTAAAACCCAAGTTGAGAAACCAATTCATGATGAGGCACGAGCCCATCAAAAAAGTAAGCGGTGAGTTATCCAATGCAATGAATGACTGTGTCGGTGAGTTCTCAACCAAGGCAGTGTGTGGCGAGTTGTGGGACAGCTTGGTCCTTTGAAAAATAACCCTCGAACCTTTCAATCACCATAACTTCTACACCTTCAACCTACAATTTTTCCCTATTCTAAACACACAAAAAACAAAGAGCACAAAAGGACCCAAAAACAACACTATAATCTATAAATATGCAAGTAGAGCACATGCAAAAGTGAGAGCTTACACTAGCAACTACACGGTGGAGCAACGATGATGAGCAACGTGATTCCAGTCCCCACACTCCGATACCATGAAGGAGTGAAGGATGAAGACCTGGAAGGAATTCACCTGCATCGAATAGTTGCACTTCACCAAAGTGTAGGAGTTGTGAGATTAAAGAAAGCAAGCTTTGTAAAGCAATTTGCATGCATATGAGAGCTCAAGATTTGAAAAGTGGAGTGAAATGGAATGCCTTGGCTTGGCTTGTGTTAGCTTGTGTTGCCATAGATCAAAAGAGGTGGTGTACAGATAGGGGAGTAATGTGTAACTCCCATGTAAGAGAAGATTCCTCAATAATGGAGAAGAGGAGCTACTTTCCCAAATGAGAATGTAACTCCTATGACGCACTTACACATATGACAAATTCTATAAGAGAATCTGTCATAACTAAGATAACACCTAGATCCATGTCCACCTAAGTGAGATGACTCACCCGGTGAGGTGGGATAACACTAAATAAGTGAATAAAAATACCACCTACACCAACAAGAACAAGGGTAAAATATGAGAATAAGCATGAACATACGGTGTTAAGTGAAGGATGAGAATTTAGAAAAATCTTAAAGCCTTGTAGCATAAAACCATAGTACATATGTGATGGATTCATGATGTATTTGTAAGCATTGGTTGATGTATGAAAACAGAGTAGTAAGGGAAGTTTGGTTTTTATAAATTGCATTTAGTTGGAGTCTCAAGGAGTAGATTTTTTAAAACTTTTGAAGGCAGACACATTAAAACTAGTGAAAGGAGCTGATAGTGAGTGGTCTTAGTTCTAAGTCTTTAAATTAAACCAAAGTAGAAGAAGTCAAACATTGATAGGGAATCAAACATAGAGAGATAATATAGGGTCACCATATGATGTTTAGAGCATCATACGTAAAGAGTGATCACAACTAAATTGTTCAAGTTGAGTTGCATCTTAGTTGTACTAGGGAGTTGTTGCTTCCTTGCAGGTGACAACTCGTGCAAAAAGGTTAGTGGTAGATGGTTATATCATACAAGAAGTTAGTGCTTCTTCCATACTTCACTCGGAGAAAAGAGGAGGATTTTGCCACAAATAGCAAATGCATCGGTTCTTTGTCAAAATTGGAACCAGCTAACATTCATGAGCGCTGGAGACTAAGGTATGAGCAACTTTGCTCACCTACACCAAGTTGTAGCTTGAGTGGATACTGAGGTTGTAGCCTCAAGAGTTGAGTTGTATCTCAACTAATCCTTGTAACCCTTTTCCACATAGTGCATTGGTTAATGGGTTTTCTCCCAATTTTGGTTTCCCGCTTAAAAATTTGTCTCTTGTGTATGTGTGTTGATGGTTGTTTTCTTTTGAATTACTTTTCATTTTAAGTAATTGAGTTGTTTTATTTGAAAAATTGAATTAAACACTGATTCACCCCCCTCTCAATGTTCCATTTTCTAACAATTGGTATTAAAGTAAGCCTTGATGAAGTGAGTCTAACAGCTCAAGGGTAATCCATAGAATTCAACTATGGAAAGAAACCATGAAAATGACTTCACTATTTCCAAATCACCTATGTTTAATGGGTCAAACTATGCTTTCTGGAGTTTCAAGATAAAAACTTACATAATGTCACTTGGGTTTGATATTTGGGATTCAGTTAACAGTGGCTATAATGCTCCAACAACCCCTCCCACTGAAAAATTAGGGAAGACAATAGTTGAAAACAATTCTAAAGCCATGAATGCAATTATTTGTGGGTTATCTGAGGATGAGTTTATTAAATTTATGCATTTTACTACATCCCAAGAGATGTGGGACAAGTTGAAGATAATCTATGAAGGAGATAAAAAGGTAAAGATAGAAAAACTACAAACTTACAGAACACAGTTTGAAAGAATCAAGATGAAAGAAGGTGAGAGTGTTTCCTCATATTTACATAGATTTGATGAAATTATAAATCTGATCAGAGGCTTGGGAGAGAAGATAAAAGAGAGGGTGATTGTACAAAAAATTATTAGATCTTTGTCCTCAAAATTTGATGTCAAAGTGTCAGCAATAAAGGAAGATAAAGACCTGAGTACTCTAACAATGGATGATCTTCATGGTATACTGACAACATATGAAATGAGAATTAGTGATTCAAATTCAGTAAAGAAGGAGGAAACCTTAAAATCAGATAAAGATTCAAAATAAATGAATAAGGCAGTTGATTCTAACATGGACATAGATGATGGAAAAGTAGAAGCCATGTTTATGAGGAATTTGAAGAGAGGTTCAGGAAAATATAGAGGTTCATTGTGCATTTGGTAAAACAAATTTGTTTAGCTTTTAAAACAAGTTGTTTAGCTTCCTCTAAGCTTATACTAAATGAAAGGTGGTTTTGTACAATGCCTTGGAATGTAGAGAATTCCTGAGAACCCCATTTCCATAATAATCAAGGATTTTGAAGAGTTCACAAGTTCCAGATTTGTTTTATTAATTTCAAAATTCAAGTTATATATATATTTTATCCTAGTTCCTACGCGAATATCAAAGGAGGATTCAAATCATTTAAACAACAAGTTGTGGTTGTATTTTCCTCCAAGTGTTGAAAAAAACTTTTTTTTCAACGCTTGGAGGAAAAACACAATTTGTTGTTTAAATAGTTGGAGAAAAATAGAAAACAAAATAGGGCAACCAAAATGCACCTTCAAAGAAGCCATCTCTCAAGCACTGACTTCAGGCTCTCGTGCTAGGTTTGAAATAATTTATTATTGTTTATTTTCCAATAAATCATTTTTAAAGAGAAAGAAATCTAACTATTTTTCTAATTGATTTGGGTAAATACCCACAACACTACATAGGAAAAAGGAAAAATGAGAAATGAGAAATAACAATGCATTGTGAAGCTTGAAATATGTAAAATCAACATAAAATATATTTAAATTTGAGACCACTTACAACAGTCTCTGTAATGAGGTTGTCATATCCAATTCCTAATGAATAAAATCTTACACCAATGAGCAACTCTTAGGTATAGAGTTGGGGATCTAAATATGTTGGCAATATTTCCTTCATCCCTAGCCATGTAGTTGACTATGTACAAAACATATTTCATATCTTTAGTAGGAAAAAATGTATCATGAGTAGAAAATATAAATAAAAATTGAAAACACATTCATCAAATCACTCTTCTTAGCAAGATGTCAAAAATAACTAAGCATGCACATGTACACACACACACACACACACACACACATGACGCACACACACTTGTACACACACACACACACACACACACACACACATTGAGAATCACTTGAGAATATTTTCTAGGGGTATTAACTTATTAAGCATACCTATAAAATTTGTTTACATTTTTCCATTAAAAAAGTGGCATGTTGGCTTGTTGTCATGAAATTACTTCCATGGGGTGGAAAGTCTACTTTAATCAAGGTGGGTATGAAGTTGTTATTACAAGATTAGCAATGGAGTCCCCAAATGTGAAAACAATAGGAACTTTGGGTGTAACACTATTATTATAACTATTGTTTACTACTCCAATTACTATTTTCTCTTCTCCTCCACCTCCTACTCGAGAAAAGAGTTATTTATTTATAATTTTTTTATTAATTATAATTATTTCAATTCTATTGTGTATTTCAACATTTTGAAAACACGTTGTGTATTTCAACATGTTGAATAAAAGTGTGTTTTCCAAATGTTGAAATACACACCGTTTTTTTTTTCAACATTTTGAAAAATAATGTGTTTTCCGCATGTTGGAAAACACACCATGTTTTTCAACATTAGAAAAAAGAGAGAACAATAACAACACAAAATCTTTTCACTATAAAAAATTGTGAAAATTTATACAATCATAAAAAAATTGCATATTCATTTATTATTAACATTTAAACAATTTTATTATTATGGACAATATATATAATTCAAAAGTTATACTAAATTATATAAATATTTTCAATTTAGAAGTAATATTCCCATTTCAATTTAATAAAGTATTGAATTTATATTAAAAAATTAACTAAAAGTTTAATTTTTTATTTTTTAAAGTATTTTAATCAAGGATATTCATAATTTTTCAAATCATTCAATAATAAGATCAAAATTAATGGGAACAACAATAAAAAGATATTATAAAATGAATAAAAATAGGGAGATAAAATAGCATAACTTTATTAATAAATTTAAAAAATATACAAATAGATTGTATGAGCTGTAATGATTGAAAAAAATAAGATTAAATTATTTCAACCCCCCCCCATAAATTTTATTTAGGTATGTTTGTCACAAGATTCAAATATGGGTCCCGGAAACATGGCCTTCTTAGGTACCCTTTTACAAAGCATATTATATAACCTAAGGTTTCATATGCACTCCTGAAGAGGAACATCCACCGGATGTAACATGTCTTGAAATTTCAAAAACTATCTGTAGACAAATATTTAGTAAATATACCTACAATTTGTTCTTCAGTTCCACATAATTTTAGCTCCACCACCTTTCCATCTATTAAGTCACGAAAAAAATGATGATGCACTTCAATATGTTGAGATTTAGCATGGTAAATAGGATTTTTTGCTAGCTTGATGGTGCTTTGATTATCACAAAATATAGTAGTTGGTTAATCTTGTTGTAGATGAACGTCCTCGAGAAACGTTCTTAGCCACATAGCTTCTTGAGACATCTTGGAAGAACCGATATATTTTGATTTTGTAGATGAGAGTGACACTGTAGCATGCTTCTTACTGCTCCATGATATTGGACCTGAACCAAGATGAAAAACATATCCTGAAGTTGATTTTCTATCATCTATGTCTCTTGCATAATCTGAATCTATACATCCCACTAGAGTAGGTTCTCCTCCATGCTTATATTCAATTCCAAGTTGATATGTACCTTTAATGTACTTCAATATTCTTTTGATTACTTTCCAATGGTTGGCATGAGGATTTTCATGTACCTAGAAACAATGCTAATTGCATATGCAATATATGGTCTAGTGATAGTGAGGTACAAGAGATTTCCAACAAGTTTTCTATACAATGTTCCATCTCTTCCTTTAGATTAGAGTTATTAGTCAATTTTAATCCAAATTTATACGGTGTACTAGATGGCTTACATTCAATCATTCTACATTTTCTTAATATATAAAGAGCATAATTGGTTTGAGAAAGATAGATCCTTCCTTCTCTTGTCATACTTACATACCCAAAAAGTAGTGCATTAGCCCTAAGTCACTTATCTCAAAGGCCTCTATGAGTTGTTCCTTAGTATCTACAATGTATTGCATATGATCTCCTGTAATGATTAAATCATCAACATAAAAACAATAATAACAATTTGACCATCATTATACTTTACATACATATCTGGATCAGCTTTGCTTCTTTGGAATCTTGCTTCTAGAAACTACTCATTTATTTTGGACTACCATGCCCTTGGAGCTTGTTTTTAGACCATTTATTGAATTTTCCAATATATAAAGTAGATTTTCTTCTCCAGTTCAACAAAACCTAGTGATTGTTGCATGTAAATTTTTCCCTTTAAATCTCCATGTAAAAAAGCACTCTTAACATCCATCTGATAAATTTTCCATCTATATTTTGCAGCCAAGGAAACTATCACACGAATGCAAATCATTTTAACAATTGGAGAAAAAGTTTCAAGATAATCAATACTTATTTTTGTGAGAAACCCTTGGCCACTAAATTTGCTTTGTGCTTCTCCAAAGCTCCATCAAATATGTATTTTTTCTTGTATGTCCAAGTTGCATCTAACCAAATTATTTTCTTCTTTGAAGGGTTGATAATTTCCAAGTGTCATTTTTATTAGAGAGTTGTATTCATCTTACATAGCTTCTTCCCATTCAACTTTTCCGTTGCTTCCTCATATGTGCTTGGATCATCAACTTGCATCACCCTAGTCATAAGAGAATAATTACCAACAAGACTTTTAGGACCTTCTTAGTAGATATCTTAGAAGCTTCTTGTTTTTTTGTGTACTTTCATTTTCACTTTAACTTAATGCTTAAATTTTAATTCCTTCTTCTCCTAAAAAAGACGTTACACCTTCATTTGAATCATTAATATCAATATTTTTATCTTCTTCAATCAAGATTAGAAGAGAAGATGTATTAGTGGAATCTTTTCTATTATCAATGATGTCCTCATAAAACAATACATTTCTTTTAATATGTATTTATTCAGTCTTAGGATTGTATAACCTATATGCTTTTGACTCCTCACTATACCCAATCATTATTTACTTCTCACTTTTCTTATCTAACTTTTTCCTTTTCGATTAGGGACATGAGCATATGCAATACTTCTGAAGACTCGAAAGTGAGAGATAGTGTGCTTTCTTCTACTCCAAGCCTCTTCGGAGTTATATTTATAACAAACTTAGTGGGGATCCTATTGAGAATATATACTGCTGTATGAATTGATTCAGCCCAAAATTTGACTTCTATGTTTCTAGAGTGTAACATACATCTATTGATTTCCATTATAGTTCTATTCTTTCTTTTCTGCAACCCCATTTTTTTGAGGTGTGTAAGAAACAATATATTCTTTCTTTATACCCTTTTTTTTGCAATATTTTAGGAAGGATTGATTTATATACTTTGTACCCCTATCTGTCCTTAGTACTCTTAGTGATCTTCCACTTTATTTTTCTACCAAAACCTTGAACTCTTTGAATCTAGCAAACACTTCACTCTTACTTTTTAGAAAATATACCCATATTCGTCTACTATAATCATCTATAAAAGTGAGTACATACCTTGATCTTGAAAGTGAAGGTGTTTTAAATGGACCCATGACATCGCTATAAACTAGATGCACGGGAAATTTTTCTCTCCATGACTTTACTTGTGGGAAGCTTTCAACATGTTGCTTTCCCATAGCACATCCTTCACAAATACCATGTATTTGAGAGATTTTGGGAATCCCATTAACCATGTCCCATTTCTCTATATCCCTAAGATTTTGATAATTGATGTGCCCTAGTCACTCGTGCCATAACATGTTCATGTCAATATGTTTTGCAATAGCACACATATTCCTATCTTCACACTTAGAGGTGAACTCTTGAAATTTATATAATCCATTTTCAACTTTACCAACTGCGGTGACTTTGTGTTTATCATCCACATCTTTGATTAGACATTTATCATTGTAAAACTCTATCATGTATCCTTGATTTGCAATTTGGAATACTGAAATAAGATTTTTCTTTAAGTCTAGAACTAATTTCACATTCTTGAATACACCATTGTCAACTTTAACATTTCCTCTCCCCTTAACTTTTATAACACTATTATTGCCCAAAAATATTTTCTCTTTAGTGTTATTATTGGTTACAGATTCAAATTTATCTTGATTATGAGACATATTTTGTGTTGCACCAGAATTAATGACCCAATCATCTTTCTAAGAACTATTTGCCTTAAGAGCCACACATAGAGCATTAATTTTTTATTCATAATTTCCTGAAAACTTGCTTGCTTTCCTTTCTGTATCATTTATCTTTTATGTAGATTGATCCTTTTATAACATTCATTAGCTTTGTGACCTATCTTACCACAATAGTTACATTTCCACTTTGGCATATTTCCATAATCATCACCTTTGTTTAAATGAATTATACTTGTTATCATGCTTCTAATTCCTCTCTCTTGGCTTATGTTGATTGTATTGAAATTTCTTGTAGTTATATTTTCCTTTTTCATGAAGGATCGAGAATCATAATTAAGAGTCTCCCTTTCCTTGATTTGATGCTTTTCTTCCTGCACTAACTAGGCACATAGTTCTTGATTTGATGCTTACTAATTTATCAATTGTATCTAGGGCTCTTATGAAAGATTGATAAAATGCGGGAAGAATTTGCAATATTATTTGCACAAAATCATTATCATTTATACTCTTTCTAAGAGAGATTAGTTCATTCTTATTTTATTTTTGTTAGGTGAGGCACTAACTCTTGTGCATCTAACAATGTCATGTTATATAATTTCTGTAGTAAGAGTTAGAATCCATACATCACATGAATTCTCATATGTGCTCTATAATGTATCCCATACCTTAACTCCGCTTCTCTCATTGCGTACTTCTAGAAATACTTCATTTGAAAGAGTGAGCGTTATCCATGTCATTGTATTTTTATCTCTTCTATCCCAATTTTCTTGATCTTTTCTAGGATTTGAAGGTTTTTTTTTCACACCAATAACAATATTATAACAATTCTTGAGGATAAAAACATCTCCATATGAGATACCTAATCATAATAATTTTTCCCATTTAATATAATTTCTAGCAAAGGAGTATTATTAGACTCCATTATGAATAAATCCTTTTACAAATTGAAATACAAACACTTATCTTCAACACACCAGAGAAAATATGATTTCAATTAAATTTGCAATACCCTTTTTAAGATATTTTTAAAATAATTCAAAAAAGTCTTTTTTTCACTCAATATTCTGCTCATACACTTTCAATTTTGTCCCCAAAAAAACATTTATTCTTCCTGCCAAAACAATGCGAAGAAATCAAATGCAATTTGGGAATTTTTCCCTTCAATTTTTTCATTGTTCACTTACAAATTTGTTGCAGATTTGTTGTTGGTAGAAGACCAAATAAAATGCCCAGTGGAAGCCTTAGACAACTGCATGCAGTTCTGCAATGTATCAGTGGTTCCTCAGCCACTTGGCTCTTCAACACGTGCTTGAGAAGAACCTCTTCTCTGATACCATGAAGAAAAATATGGGAGATAAAATAGCATAACTTTATTAAAAAATTAAAAAATATACAAAAATATTACATGAGCTGCAATGATTGAAAGAAATAAACATTAAATTATTTCAACATAAAATAATTATAAACAAAAATCACAATAAACAAATTGTTGGGCCCCTAAAATATTGACTAAGTACAAAAAGGTGCATAGGCGCGCAAGGCCTAAGTTGAGGGGTGGGTACGCAAGGAGAAGGCGCGTAAGGCATGGTTCTATGAGGGTTTTAGAAGAACCCGTGATACATGCTGGCAGAGAAATATTTCGGTACTTAGACATATTTGGCCTATCAAGAAGGACACGAGAAAAGTGTGACCCACTTGCGCACATGCTAAATGGATAAGGTGTCAGCCTAGCAACTTGAAGCCCACGAAAGGAATATACCTCAAGATAGAAGGTTCTAGAAGATCATCATTGCAAGGAATGGAGAGATAGGGCATGTAGGAGCATGTTGCCATGGAGGACCACATTTGGACACTTGGTGACGGATCTTAAGCCACGAGACAGGTGAAATGGCAATTCAAGAGGCCTATAAATACAAGTTCCCCAGAAGAGAAGGGAGATAGAGATCAATAGAGAGTGGAGCTCTGTAGAAATACTATGAGGAGTTGTATTGGGTTGGGGAGATAAAATATAGGAGAAGGATGTATCAAGGGGATGGGCATTGTAAATTTTCTTTTTGAGAGCTAAGGGATATAAATCCAGTTATGATGTATGACGAACGGTCTTCCATCTTTGTGATACTCTATAATGGATAGATAATGCATGTGATGATGTTATCAGATATGATGGAATATGAATATAATAGACTTTGGTTTATACATATGTCTTTGTATTTCTGTTCCATACGTGTTATGTGAATGAATCCAAACTCCTATACATTTCCTTTTCAGTTCAATTCTATAAATTGTTAAGTATCTTTCTGTTCGGAATGACTGTATTGGTCTAGAAGCCATTCTCGAGCTCTATGATCAATGTATATCTCGTGTCCACTCACTCTCTTTAATTTTATATCATAGGTGATGCTTTCCAACTTAACTCACATAAAAGAGATAATCGACACCCGCACGTGCCTCGAGTGAGCGCTCAACACCCGCTGGGTGATAGGTTGGCGCACATGGGATTCCCTTGTTCTTTGGTGGGTGTAAAAATGACTACATCTTGGTTATGTTCTTTGGGAACTCTTTTCGAAGTTTTATTTGGAAATGACATACATCATGATCTATGCAATGAGTGATGACAGAATGTCTAACTTTGGAAAGTGTTGAATCATGGTTCAGAAGCATGAAGGATGAATTTTCTTAGATATTCAACACTGGACCTAAGTTTGATGCACGTAGATGGGTAGAAGAGAACCTCTACCATGAGTTATATGAAACTTTTTTCTGTTGTTTCCCAGTAGAGTTTTATGAATGGCTCTCAGTATATGCGTCCAGATCAAGCTAGTATTATAGATCACACGCGTGGACCCAAGAAGAGTACCAGATGTTACAAGATGTAGATATGACATGGACTCATGTTGTGAATCATTGGTGGAAAGGAGTATTGGATAGTTACACTATGGAGTACACTATTTCTACGTATTCTTGTCCAGAGATCTTTGAGTTCAAATTTTTACGGGATCCCAGAGGATCATTTCTACATGTTATTCCTTTAGCGATGAAGATCTTGATTATTACCTTAAGTTTAGAGGCATTTTCAATGGTCAGCTAAACCTTTCTAAGCACTGGGAAAGGAAGCTAGGGTGGAGTAATATGGTAGACATTGCGACTGGGAAGGAAAGGGAGGAGAGACAACTCAATTATAGCAAAGCACGTGAAAGGGAGATTATTAGACAACATGAGGTTACAAGTGTGATGGATCTATAGAGGCAAACATTGTGGGAAGGAGTTGAGGTTCACGCAGAGGACGTGGAACCTAAGCACTCTGTGCTACCCCATCTTGGCAAGTGCAGTAGAGAGACCCCTTTAGATTATGATGAGAGTTCATCGCATGGAGAAAGAAGATTCGTTGGCGTGCATCCGAACCCACCTAGCAAGAACCGAACCTTGGTGCTTGGTTTTCCAGATCAAAGGAGTATCGTTAACCCAGTTGGTATCGGTGTAAGTGACCGATCTGTGCCCACGAGATATCATTTCTCGTTTGGGACCTCTATGGCTGCACACTTTATTCCAGTGTTTGGAGGAATTTTTGAACGAGGTGCAAATACACAAGGCTTGGGTAATGCGTCAGGAGTGGCGCAGGACACACATCTGGCAATGGGACAATCTTACAGACCATTGGAGTGCGGTTCAAAGCGAGACGTTGGGGACCCTAGGCACGACCACTTCAGTCCATCGTGCGCCGTAGGAGGATCTCGGGAGGTGGGCTGCTTGTGGACTGGAGGCACATGACCTGGTGGATCTAGTGGATCCGGTGGTGGAGGAAACACCAGAGGAAATCAAGGAACTGGATTAGGAGGGCAAGGGCCCCAACCACCTCCTCAAGTCTTCTTTGATATTTCTTTACATCTGCGATTACTAAGGAATAGAAGATGTTGTGGAGCATGTGCATAAATGTGAGCTGATATGGCACGCAAAGGGGATCATAACCTCATATCAGAAGGCTAGTCAATTTGTAATGACGTTGCAGTGGTACAAGCATAATTTTTATAGGAAGTATTACCCCCATCAAACGGTGGTAGATTACACCGCGTTGAAAAACACCTTCCTAGCAAAATTCCACATCCCTGAGTTTGAGCAGAAGAGAATCACCGCTCTCAAGGAGATCCAACAGGGAATGACAGAGAGTGTGCGGGAGTATGATGCATGGTTCAAAACTCTCCTATAAAAATTATCTTATGATATTCACCCTTCACATCATGCTCAATGGTTTTTGGAGGGTTGATAACACCATTTAGAAGTTCATTATCTCATAAGACTTTCACAGACCCACGTGAGGTGTTGGAAGCTACTCTACGCGTTGAAGTTGTTGGAAGCATTGATACTGGTGTTAGCCCATTCCTGGAAGCTCAAATCACTGTTATGGCTAAGCAAGCTGGAGAAGTTGTCTGTGAACTCAGCCCATGATACTCGCAGTGGTATATGGTGTACATGACTTTGTGAAGTGGAGGGTATAGCAAAGGATAGTTGCCCTCGGAAGTCGGTATGTGCTATAGCGATGGATTGTGAAATTTTTCACGGGGACCATGATGCAAGTAGGTGCCCTCTACTATAGTGCACAATCCATAAGAATGTATCTTGTTATTGCAAGATCTATACATCCACATCGTATGACACCAAATACTATAGGATGATTGACTAGATTCATGATGCTATTGATCTTGGTGTGTGCCAAACTAGCCTTGCAAGTAGTTCTAAGGGTGATGAGTGCGCTATGAGGAGCATGTAAATGGAGGTGTGTGCAGAAGGGGTTTTCATAGATGATTTCGTGGCCGTGGTAACCATGAAGGAAGAATTGAGTTCCCTCGAGGAACCTATTTTAATTGTGGATCTACATACCACTACAAGCGCGAGTGCCTAGAGCTATTATAGTGCTCATGGTGTGGGAAGAAGCACAAGTATGAGGAGTGCCCTGAGTTGTTTGAGCACATGAGTCAACAGCACCGGAAAGATAAGGGCACTATAATGGTAAGCATTAAGAAGGTTGACACACAGTGGATGCCACGGCTGACACTTGATGTAGGCTTGGATCCTGTTATGGTAACAACAAGAGCAGAGGCCACATGCGTAAAGGAAATACCAAGGTAGAGGAACCTAGTTTCAAGAGAAGAATTGGTACATGGGAAGTACCCATACCCTGCGCATCAAAAGGAGGTATATTAAGAAACTATGGATGTCATTTAGAGTTTACAAGGAGAAATCCAGTTTCTAAAGGAGCAATCCAGGAAGGAGGAGCAAAGAAGAAATTTCGAAGTGCCAAAGGATGACCTGGATGAAGTCAAGGAAGTATGTAAGATGTTAAGGCAAGAGAATAGTATTCCCTTGCTAGGAGAATGGTTGAGAGAGAAGGTACCACACACACGGAGAAGATCGCGATAGGCGGGTGCGTGCATGCAAACCTTCCCCCTCACAACCTTGACTATGATAAGGAGATCACATTAAATGCAGTCATTGATGGATGGATCCTTAGTAATATCCTCATTGACACAAGCACAGAGGTCAATGTTCTCACCTTGGATGCATGGCATCGGATGGGAAGACCTACATTACAACCATCTTCAAATGTGTTTTATATGGCTAAAAAAATGAAGGGAATGCCCATCGGTGTTTTAAAGGATGCAGATATCACCATCCGGGGATAAGTTTACTAGGAACTTTGAATTCTTGGCACTCGCCAAGGTAGACAATTTCCCAAAGCATTACTTGGGTGCCCATGGTGCTATAAGAAAAATGTGGATCTTCAGTTCAACAAAGGATACATAAGTTTTGAAAATGAAGAGGAGAGGGTCATCATACCTCTTTGGTGGAAAATAAACAACCTATAATGAACCCCTAGGAGAAGAGGTCCTTGATAAAATATACATGTGCTCAATCAAGAATCCAGAGATAATTCATCCCATAGAGGGAGTTATCCGGTTTGAGGATGCTCAGTCCTTAAGTGACACCACTAGTATAGCGTGTGATAATTGAGCGCATGGGACCTATGAGTTGATCTGACGGCATTTGAGAGGATCGGTGACCAAGGTGACAAAGGTGTGTATAGTCTAGCACCTAAGAGGAAAGGAACTACCTAAGTATTTACGGAGGATCCTTCCCGAGATATTTTTGTAGGAGATAAAAGCTCGGTGGAAGAAGGAGGATAAACGATGAGGTATGTTAAGCTATGTCTTTCTTATCACAATAACACAATGGTGGGCTACACACCGAGAACCTCTTGGAATGGCGCGAGGTGAGAATTTCCCTCTCTGTCTGGTTCTCTAGAAGCAACATGTCCACCACCATTAAATACTATCATGGTAAGGAACCCACCTCTTTCCATATCCAAGAGTGTGAGAAGGTATAGAGAGAGGGTATGGAAGCTTTACCACCATCCCTATGGGTACACAAATTGTATTCTACATTACAAGGTTGTGCGCACGTATGGTACATTCACTCTTAAATGCGCCGTCGGACGACAGAGAATCGGTAAGAGTTATCGGCTGATCTCATTCACACATTTGAGTATCAAAGAATGAAACCCTCGGTGGATAAGACATTTCAGGTATTCAAGAGGCTTACAATGGAGGATAGTGTCATGGAAGAAAATAAGATACTATATTTGCTAGGTGAACCGGGTTTGGAGGCGTACTTTGAGGAAGAAGAACTAGAATAAATACAACTTGAGCACGCATGCATGGAGAAGGAAAAAAAAAAGATGGTGTATGTGATTGATGGGGAAGAAGCGGAAAGATTTGATGTTAACCATTCTATAAGGACGCGAAGTGATAGACAATGCTTGATGAAAAGGCGCGTGCCTACCATGAACTGTTAAAAACAAAGAAAGTTAACATTGGGTCGGAAGAAGAACCCAAGGAGGAAATCATTGGATACTATTGGTCGGAGGAGGAAGTCTATAAAATAATTGATACATTACATGAATTCCAAGTTTTTTTCCCACACGGGTACCATGAACTTAAAGGCATCCACCATTCCTTGGGGAAATGAGGATTAAGCTGAAAGAAGGTGCGTGCCCAATCGGAAAATACCATACCGAATGAATCCCAATTTTTGCATGAAGGGCATGGAGGAGATAGATAAAATGACAAGCGTCGGGAATCATTGAAGCTATTGAAGAATCGAGAATGGATAAGTCCGATGGTGATTAGTATCAAGAAGGATGGAAGGATTAGGATTTGTGTGGACTATAGGGAGTTGAATGCGGTTTGTGTCATCGATCCTTTTCCAACCCCTTGCATGGAAGAAATATTGGAAGGAGTGGCATGGCTCGAGATCTATTCCTTTATAGATGGATTTTCGAGGGTACCACCAAGTCGAATTACGGGGAGGAGGACCAAAGGAAGACAACTTTCACCCTTTGTGTGGGGAATTTTTGCATATACAGATCATGCCTTTTGGGTTGAAGAATGGGCCGATGTTTTCTCACGCATAGTGGTATAGGCATTCTAGGACATCATCCATAAATTTCTTGAGTTTATCCGGATGATTGGACCATTTATGGGCTGGTCAAGGACCATTGTGATAACTTGAGATTGATGTTTGAGAGGTGTCGGTAGTTGAGGATATCCCCCTCGGGGCATATCATATGTAAAGAAGGCTTATTAGTAGATCTTGTCAAAGTTGAAGTAATTGTGGGATTAGGGGGAGCCTACTAGTCAAAGCATGGTGCATGGATTTCTTGGGCATACAGGGTACTACAGGAAGTTCATCAAGGGATATGCCAAGATTTTCACACCTTTAGAAGAGTTTCTTAGACATAAAAGTGTCTTTCATTGGGGAGAGGTGTAGTAGAAGGCATTCGACACTTTGAAGGATAGGCTTGTCACCACGCCAATTTTGTTGTTTCCCTCTTAGGATAAGCCTTTCCATGTTCATTTGGATGCCTCAAGAACTACCATTGGAGCAAAGTACTTGCACAACCTTTGGTGAAGGGATTGTTAATCATCCTTTGTGATTTGCAAGTAGGAAGTTAACACCAGTAGAGTAGAATTATACCACGATAACACCAGAGAGTAGAATTATACCACGGACCGAGCACGAGGCATTTTAAATTATCTACGTGCTTCACAAGTTCAAACAATATATGCTAGCAACCCCTTTTATATTTTACACTGATCATATGGCATTGAAATACTTAGTGAACAAGCTCATTCTATAAGGGTGCATATGTTGGTGGGTACTATTTTTCCAATAATTCGAGTTCACGATGGTTGTCAAACCAGAAAAAGTAATTCCAAACCTAATCATCTTTCTAGGATTGACTCAGGAGAGGATGCACAGAGCATTGAAGAGACTATGCCAGACACGCAACTATTTAGGTTGAGGTGCATGCCCTCGATTTTGAGGACATTGTGGTATTTCGAAGACATGTGTGGCGCGAGGACGAAATGAAGGCCTTGGAGAAGAAGTTGGCCATACGCACCGCACCTTATATGTTAATTAGCGAGATATCTATACAAATTAGGTCGTGATGAGGTTATGTGCCGATGCATGCTAGAACATGAGTGTATTGTAATTATGGAAGAAGTGCATGGTGGGATTGCAGGAGGAAACTATGCGGGAAATGTAACCGCGTGGAAGATTCTACTCACAAGGATTTGGTGGGAGACCATTTATCAAGATTACATTGAGTTTTGCAAGGCATGTGACCATTTACAGCGCGCCTTGGCAAACTGGAAAGAGTGATGAGATGCCCTTGTGACCAATAGCTAGTGCAGAACAATTTAAGAAGTGGGCTATCAACTTTGTCGGACCAATCTCGCTTGATGGCAAAAGGACTGGTTTGCGGTATATCCTCACTTACACTGATTATTTGAGAAGGTAGGAAGAGGCAACACCTACAAATGATTGTACGAAAACTACAGCTACTATATTTTTATGGGAAAACATAATCAACAGGTATGGATGCCCATTGAGTCTGACAAGTGATAGAGATACACACTTTCTCAATGAAACAGTTAAGATTATGTTATCTGAATTCTTGGTGGCCCATCAAAAAACTACCCCCTATCACCCTCAATCAAATGGAACTGCTGCAGTGTTTAACAAAATACTTAGTCACACATTGACTAATATTTTTGATGTTAGTAGACAGGATTGGGATGACAAAGTATCAGTCGTTCTTTGGGCATACAGGATAACCTATAAGAGGTTGAATAAGGCCACACCATGTCAGCTAGTGTTGGGTGCGGAGGCTATCCTACTGGTTGAATTTATGTTACCTTCGCTGCATATAGCGCACGTAGGAGGATTAGATGATGAGCAAGCACTGGAGGAAATAATAGACAATTTAATGTAATTAGATGAGAGATGATCATTAGCCAGGTGGAGCTAGAATACTGAAAAATCCAAACAAAAGGCATGGCATGATAATCACATTAAGAACAAGAAGTTTGAGGTTGGGAAGATGGTATTACTATATGATTCCAAGTTTCTACACCATCCTTGGAAGTTAAAAGTCCATTGGTTGGGTCCCTACATCATCTCATACACCCTTGAATCGGGAGCGTGCCTCATTAAGTCTTTGGATGGGATGAGATTGTCAGGACACTTCAATGGGAGTAGGCTGAAGCCCTACTATAAATAATTCTTCTTGGTGTTTTTAAATAAGGCAATGTTTCCAGATAGTTTAGGATTTCCTTTATTACATTTTCTTTCCTATTGTTTCCCTTTCGCGTTCTTTATTTTTTTACGCCTGGGCGCCGGTAACCTGTTAGTTTTTGAAGTTTGTGACTGCATTGAGAGGACCGTGCATCATTTTAGTATGGGGTGGAATAATGTGAAAAAAGTGATAGGTGTAAAGTACCGGGAAGAATTGTGTTGGAAATATCGGTTGAATGGCCCCGTGAAAAGAGGCGCGTAAATAATAAATAGATGTGAATGGTTGGTGTTAGGATAAGACTACATCTTGGTTCCACGTACAAGGGAGGAAGAAGCACAAAAACAACACGAGGTAGGCAAGAGTGAAAATCGGGACGGAAGAAGTGTCGTCAGCGCTAGTGATGCACGCATAAGAGTCTCATGTCGATGGATTATTTGCATGCCATAAGGTTGTAGGATTGGCCGCACAAGGTTGGGCGCATGAGTAAGGGTGTTAGAGTCGGTTTTTTTAAAAGAAACATTAAGTGTTGAAGTATGGTGGTAGGTGAAGTAGCATTTAATGTTAAAAAGTGGGAAAAACTATAAATAGAAGGTTGGGAACTTCATTATTTACATTGCGAATACGAATAAAAAAGTGATTTTGTGAACTAGAGTTTCGAGAGCTAATCCGTGTGAAGAAAAATTTGAAAATTTTTACCGTGAGTGACTAGTTTTGATCTACAAACCAGGAGGGAAGTAGTTCATGGGCATAAGGAGAGTAGTGGAGAAGTGCCTTCTTATGAAAGAGATATTCCAGTTAGGGTTTGGTAGCTAGGGCACGGGTTGAAAAGGGTTTTCTTCACAAGTTTGAGATCTAAGCTTGGAAAGGGAATAAGAGCAAAGAAAGAGGAGTTGAAGTGCTAAGATAACCTACACTATGACACCCAAGAAACCAACCATATCACCTAAGAATCCCAAGGGTAAGGGCAAGGGAAAATAAGCAGAAACCACCGCAAGTACGAATGAAGAATGGTACATAGAAATGCTAGTACCCAGATGAGGTTTTTCTCGGGATGGAATGGGAGTCCCACTTAACAAAAATGGCAATGAGTGATTACAACCATCACACAAATGCCATAGAAAAATAAATGGTGTTGGAGTTGGTGCACCCTATAAACAAGAGAACACCGGAGGGGTTACCTATTTACAGTGACGAAGTAAAAGTGAAGCTGGAGAAGGCAGGATTGTTGCAACTCTATGAGTTGTCATATTTTGGAAAGCTTGAGTGCCTCTATCAATGGCTGATGTTGTGTGTACACAAGGACCACTTTTACTTTGTGGGGCACAAAATGTGTTTAGCTCGTCACCGCTAATTTCAAAATTCACAGGCCTCATCTGTGAAGGAAAGAGTCTAGATGATGACTTGAATGATAAAGAAGCCATCAAAGAAACAATGGCTGCATACGCTTATAAGAAGGGGTCACTGTAATTTGATATTGTAGGCATCAAGACCCGGTGATGAGAATGGATGCACACTGGTGACAAAGTTAAATGACCAAGAGAGGTGGATGTAAGTGAACATGTCCTGGTTAAATGTTTACAAGAGGATATCAGAAGGCACCGTCTACAACGTTTCCATGTGCATCGTAGATGAGATTATCAGTAGCGCACAAGAAGGTGAAAAGATTATGTTTGGCAACATCCTCCTCACCATTATCTTCTCAGAGATCGGAGTACTCGATGGACCGTACAAAGCTATATGGGAGTATCCAGCGGAAGATCCATCACCCACGAAAATATTTTCCAAGTACACCTACGACAACATGATGGTCATTCACAAGGTGCATCTTGAGAAGTGGTATAAGCGCTTAAGGGATGCATTCGGGGCAGAGTGGAGGATCCCAAAACAACTACTAGTGCTTATAGAGGGAGAAGCTGAATTTACAAATGTATCGGCGCTTCGCCTTGGCATATTCAAGCTAGTGGATGAAACTATAAGCCCTTGGTGTAAACTCTCATTCTCTTTCACAACATTATATTTCCAAGTAGGGGTAAACCGATTCACAGAGGCCAAAAGACTAAGGTTTGACCTTAGTGAGGTGGATCAAGACCACAGGGAGTTGTGCAGACAGCTCATTTACCCCAAGAAGTGCACATACGTGGAGAGGTACATCTCCCACGAGGTCCAGATGACAAAGCCTTTAACTTTTCCAATTGCAGGAAGGACCGCGGCGAGGGTATATCTGCACATAAGGCCAAATTTTGAGAAGGGCATGTACCTAGAATGTGATGTCTCCATCCCAGAAGACCCCATGGGAAGAAGGAATCATGTGCCAACCAAGAAAAATGAGAAATAAGAGACGAGATAAAAAGGCACCAAAAGTGTAAGTTACACAAACGGTGGGCGTTCTAGAGATAAGCACTAGAACAAGCATCTACACGTGCGGGAAGAAGTCTCCGGTCGGGGAAAAGATGCCGGAATTGGAAAATCATATCATGAAGGAGAATTCACCGAGAGAAGGAGGAAGAAAAAGTAGATTCTCCTATCTTTGGAATCTCCAGTTAGGAAGAAAGCAAGATGATAGAGGAGAGACCGATTGAGAGGACATAGAGAGCCTAGGGGCCTACTGGGGTGAAAGGGATGATGAGGAAGAAGATGAACCTGAAGGATCCCAAAGACCACCTGTGTTTGAAGTGCATGATTTAGAGGAAGAGGGTGAGGAAGAGAAAAATGAATATCTTTTCGCATGAAGGAAGGGTACAAGGAAGAGGAGGGCACCCAAGATAAAGAAGGAAGAAGAAATAGCGAGAGGAAAAGAACATGAAGTAGGAAGAGTTGTCAACAACACCCAACTAAAGCGTGAGCTAAGGGATGAGAAGGATAGGGTGCATGAGGTATACAAAAAGGTAGAATCAATCACAGATGCCATTGTTTTGAAGCATCCGGACCTAGCACCACCCAAGCGAAGTATGGATTTACCATGGAGTTCTAGAAGACTTAACACACATCCTCACCATGGAGAGGAAGCCACTAGCTTTATAATACGGAAGAAGTAGCAGCGTGCCTGGAAAAGGAAGATAAACTAAAGGTTGTAGCTATCATCACCAAGTACACAAAAAGTTCTTCTTGATGTAAAGATTGCTACCCAAACTGTGAGGCCACATATAAAAATGCGCAAACAAGGATAGAGTGGCAAGCTTTCTAGTTGAGCGCTCACGAGGAATATCTTAAGGAGTTCCAAGAAAAGAAAAAAGGGACAGATCATAGCGGGATAAGATCTTAGCTGAAGTTGAGAAGAAATTAGAAGCCATTAAAACCTTATAAAGTTCAATCAAAAACCGGCTAAAGGAGTTGTACCCACGGATCACAAAGGGATTGGATGCGCTTGAGGATGTGAGCAAGAATCTGGAAGAAGTGGTGCAAATAATGGATGCCAAAGGAGATGGACTAATTTTTGAGGAGGTAAGCACCCTAGTTGGTGACTTTACGCCCAAAAGGCACAGAATCACGAGGGGGTTCACTTAGTAAAAGTATGGTATAACACATGCGTTTGAAGGGTATTAAAGAATACCCTTAATTCTAGTTTCTACCTCTAATTATTCAATTGATAAAACCCCCTCTGTTATATTTTTATAATGAGAATACCCCTATTTTTTCCATGTACCTTACCCATTTTTCAATTACAATTTTATTTACCCCTTTTTATTTCTACCCTAATATATTAGACAAAAATATATTATATTTCTCACTCAATTTTTTTAATATGCATTTCCTCTCAAAAGATAGTTTGAAGCCATTGAATACCTATTACAAATCACCTTATATATGTTAATCTTTAATCATTTATCAATAGTTCTTCAAATAATTAAGATGGTGAAATAATATCACTTGTGTTGAAAAACATACTCAATCCTAGTTTTCTACCATCTTATTATTTCTTGGTTAAGAATCTTATTATTTATTGGTTAAGAATCTAGATTTCTTTATTAAAAAGATATTATAATTTAATTTATGACCACACTCCTTTTGCAATTTTAAGGTATTTACTTTTTAAAACTAGGGTTCAAATGTTTTAGTTTTATATTAAAATTAAACCTCCCTTTCCTTTAGCCCACCTCTCTAACCTACCCCCAATACCTGATTCAAAACATTAATAAATTAAACCCTTTCACCTCCTCATGTCTACCAGTATATTGACTTTAATTTTATTAATTTTAATTACATCAATATGAACCCACGTGCTAGGATATTGCCTAGCTAATGAACCCCCATGCAGAATGAATTCGATGCCTGGAACAAGTTGGAGGCTGACTTAAAGAAAGATTTCCCTTTCTGTTGCACTAGTAGAAACATTTCCCCATTCTTTCATTTATCCCAATTCTTCATTCCCTTATTCTTTTTCCAAGTCATTAATTCTTCCGAAATTATTGTAATTCTTTACTCTTTGAATAGGTGTTCCGAGGGTGGAGAATAGGCGTAGTGTGGGGTGATGTTGGGCCCCTAAAATATTGGCTAAGTACAAAAAGGTGCATAGGCACGCAAGGCCTAAGTTGAGGGGTGGGCGCGTAAGGCGGGGTTCTAAGAGAGTTTTAAAAGAACACATGATACGTGCCGCAGAGCAATATTTTGAGACTTAGCCATATTTGGCCTATCGGGCAGCAGATACGAGAAAAGTGTGACCCTATTGTGCATACTAAATGGATAAGGTGCCAACTGGCAACTGAGGCCCACGAAAGGAATATACCTCAGATGAAGGTTCGGAGAAGATCAACATTGCAAGGAATGGAGATCTCGGGCCTATAGGAGCATGTTCCCTGGGAGGACCACATTTGGACACTTGGCGACGGATCCGAAGCCACGGAAAGGTGAAATGGAAATTCGAGAGGCCTATAAATACAAGCACCCCAGTAAGAGAAGGGAGATATAGATCAATAGAGAGCAGAGCTCATAAAAAATACTGCAAGGAGTTTTATTGGGTTGGTTAAATAAAATATATTTAAGAAGGATGTATCAAGGGGTTGAGGATTGTAAATTTTCTTTTTGAGAACTAAGGGATATAAATCCAGTTATGATGTATGACTTCGGTCTGTCATGTTGTGATACTCTGTAATGGATCTAATGCATGTGATGAGGTTATCGAATATGATGGAATATGAATATAATAGACTCTGGTTTATACATATGTCTTCATAGTTCTATTCCATATGTGTTATGTGAATGAATCCAAACTCCTATAAATTTCCTTTTCAGTTCAGTTCTATAAATTTTTAAGTGTCTTTCGTCTGGAATGACTGTATTGGTCTAGAAGCCATTCTGAACTCTATGATGAATGTATGTCTCGTGTCCACTCACTCTCTTTAATTTTTTATCATAGGTGATGCTTTCCCACTTAACTCGTATAAAGAGAGACTCGGCACCCACGCGTGCCTTCAGGTGAGCACCAGCCGCCCGGGTGATAGGCCAAAGATGCATGGGATTCCCTTGTTCTTTGGTGGGTGTAAAAATGACTACGAAATACTAAGACTTTTTCATTTTTGATATTTTTTTTTTTAAGAATTAATATTTTAAAAAATAGATATTATATTTTTAGTGCGGAGGTTACATAACATATACAAAATATGAATTGATTGATTATAAAATAATCTATGTTTATATTTCTGATTAATAATAATATGTTTTTATTTTTTAAGGGATTTATAAAATATTTATTTATACTTTTTTTATTAATTAGAATTGTTTTCAATTTAGTTTTTCAACATGTAGAAAACAAATTGTTTTTCAACATGTTGAAAAACACACTGTTGGAAAACACACCTTGTTTTTCAACATTTGCAAAAATATTGTGTTTTCTCGCATGTTCAAAAACACGCCATGTTTTTCAACATGTAAAGAAGAGAGAGAACAATAACAACACAAAAACTTTTCATTATAAAAAAATTGTGAAAATTTATACAATTACGAAAAATTAATATTTTCATTTATTATTAAAACGTAAACAATTTTATTATTATGTATATATATATATATATATATATATATATATATATATATATATATATATATATATATATATATATATTCAAAATTTATCTTGAATTATATAAATATTTTCAATTTAGGAGTAATATTCTCATTTCAAAGTATTTAATTTATATTAAAACATTAATTAAAATTATATTCCAAATTATAAAGATTAATTTTTTATTTTTTAAAAGTATTTTAAACAAGGATATTCATAATTTTCCAAATCATTCAATAATATGATCAAAATTAATGGGAATAACAATAAAAAGATATTATAAAATAATTATCAAATAATTATAAAAAAATATCAAAATAAACAAACATTAAGACTTTTTCATTTTTGATGTTGTTTTTATTTGTTTTTAACAAATTAATCTTTAATTTTATTTAATATTATATTTATAGTGCGGAGGTTGACAACATACATAACATTAAAGATTTTTTTAATATCATATTTATAGTGCGGAGGTTACACAACACAATATGAATTGGTTGATTAAAAATAATTTATGGTTCTATTTCGACTAATAATAATATGTTTTATTTGTTAAGAGAATTATAAAATATTTATTTATATTTTATTTATTAATTATAATTATTTTGAATTTAATTTTTCAACATGTGGAAAAAATTGTTTTCAACATGTTGAAAAACACATGTGTTTTTCAACATGTTGAAAAACAACATGTTTTCCAAATTTTGAAAAAAATATTCAACATTTTAAGAAGAGAGAGAACAATAACAACACAAACTTTTCACTATAAAAAATTGTGAAAATTTATACAATTACAAAAATTTGCATATTCATTTATTATTATAGACTTAATGTTATTTTTTATTTATTTTTAAAGAATTAATATTTAATATTTTTAATATTATATTTATAGTGCGGAGGTTACACAACTTACACAAAATATGAATTGGTTGATTATAAAATAATTTATGTTTCTATTTCTAATTAATAATAATATGTTTTATTTGTTAAGAGAATTATGAAATGTTTATATTGATTATACATGTATGTATCTATATTATTTATATTTATATTGAAATTTAATATTATTTCAACTTTTACAAAAATTAAAATATGTTTTAGGTAATATTTTTCTGGGAGTATGGAGTGTAAACATTTATATTTCACAAATTTATTTTGAACCTTATCATGTTTAGAAGAATGTTTTATTATTCATTATATTTTTAAATAATGTTAATGTGTAGATAATTTCTATGTAGAAGAATGTTTTATTATTCATTATATTTAGTTCTCTTAATTTCATTCCTCTCTTAGTTTTGTTGTTATGGAAAAACATTTGAGTATGTTTTGTTTTCTTTATTGTATGGAAAAAAATTGTAAGGTTACAATTGTATGTAAATTGAACAAAAAAATTATCTCTTGTCACACTCTCATTTCTCATTTCGGTATATGGGGGCATGTGCCTTTGTGAAATCTAGGAATCATTGCATGTTGAAGGGGCTTGCCTCTTATGATGCCACATCGATACACCCCTAGTTGGGTGGTAGACTGTGTTACGTAGAGGTTTTTAAAGTTGCTCGCTGAAGAGAAAATTTTCTTACGTCATTTTTTCTTGCATAGTTTTCTAAAATAGTTTTTCCTTTCCATATGTTTTTCATCTTAGTTTATGATTGTTTATGTTCTATTTTTGCCTCATAACATACCAATGTACATTGTATGCTTTTTTTTTATGTGGATGATTTTGTATTTAGTTATTTTATTGGTCGGAGGAAACGAAAACACAAAGTTTCATTCATGTTGATCCAGTTAGAATAACAATAACAACTCCGCATTTCCATAGGGAGGATGATTTTAGAAGGTGTTATTTTGTTGTGAATGTTTTACATTGTAGGAAAAGTCGACCTCCAAAACTAGAAATTACAACAATGGTGAAGGCTCGACTCGGTTTACAAGAAAAATCCATGATTTACCTTTCTAAATTCCACACCATTGGCTCCCACTCTAGAGGATATGGCTTGGTGTATGACTCGATGGAAGATGCACAAAAATATGAGCCTCCCCACAAATTGAATAAAATGGGGATTCCGATCAAAAGTTTGAAACCTTGCAAAAGAGCCAAAAAATGTGCCAAAAAGATCGTACAAGGAAGCAATGCAAAATTTGTTGTTAAATATAAGAATAGATAGTTTATGCTTTTTCCATATTTTCTATTACATATTGTATATATAATCATCCAATATATAGACTTAATCCTTATAACTTGTTCAAAAATTCATGGGAACAGACAAGAGAATTTCATATAACTTGTTTTGTGTTAGAGAGGTGACTTTTCTTCAACTTTTCTTTAGAATTTCCTTCCTAAAACAATAGTATTTAATCTATTTATATTTTATTTAACACTCTTAATATTAATAACAACACTCATTATCTCTTTTTAACTTTGAGTTTTGATGCAAATAAAATTATAATGTTGTCTTACATTTCATCCTCCATTAAATAAGAAGTAGAAAACATTATTCCCTATTTATTTCCTAAATATTATAGTTTGTTATTTTACCATTATAGGGTTTACGTTAAATTAATGTGTAAATCTACATCTATAAGTTTTCATAAATAGAATTTACATTCAAACTAAAATATATCATGAATATTTACAATAGCTGTCAAAAATCAAAAATGTTTTTTCATAGAAGCCCAAGAGGAAAATGCCCTTAAGGGATGTTCCATGAACTTCAAACCAAAATTAGTACAAATAAATAAACAATGGGGTGTCTCTTAAAAAGGTGAAGATGATTTAGATTAAATGTGATAAAGTGAGAAGGTATCCAACTCATATGTCAACGAATTAGTAACTAATTCATGCACATGTTGAAGATTATTACAAGATTTAATTCAATAGAAGTATCATGTAAAATAAAATTCATTTGACCAGAAACAAAATTAAACACTCCCTTGTATTCAACATTACATGCAATCTCTTTTGGATAATGGAAGATAACTATATTTGTATTTGATTTCTATTTTTAAGCCAATAAATGGACTCTAACAAAGAATTGAATATTATTTTTAAAAATGAAGATGAGTATTAATCTAATATTACATTAGGATATATGGTTTTATGAACTTATAAGTCTCTACGTAAAGATTAATTAAGCACATGGATTGGGAATGAAAGGAAAACATGGTTACGCCATCACAGTAGTATGTGAAATTTATTCCAATTCCCTAATGAGAAACCGACTCTTAAGCATGGTAAGCTCAATACTTGAAAATAAGTGTAATACATTAGGTGAGTTTTTACATCATTTATTTAAAATAATCAAAACCAAACTTACGAGATTTAAATTACATTTTAAATAATTAAATATAATGCATAAATTATTCATAACAACATTACAAAACATATTTTCATTGAGGTGATACACTAATTAGATTCCTAATACAAGACTTAGAAATATTTTGTTTCATCATAAAGATTTATCTATAACTCATCACATGTTAGGTTCTTAAGAGTTGATTACGTAAAGTTTTCAACCCATTTCGTTGTGATGCTTTGCTTTTTCTGAGTAAGAAACCGCATCTGTCGAAATTCTCCACTTAGCGATTATAGAATTTTTATGCCAAGTGGAGAACACTCTCGCATTCCGTTATAGAAATTAGTGCCAAATTCCAAATCCAAACACTCTCGCATTCCGTTCTATATAGAAATTAGTGCCGACATAGAACGTCACTATGCCTTGACATGACGTGATTCAATTTTGTCTTATGTAACAATAACTTTGAGGGTACACACAATTATAAGCATTTTCATCAAAAATAAATTCCATAAGAGAGAGAGAAACCCTTTTAACATATAAGGATGTGGACACCAACGAGACACTTAAGAAAAACAATTAAATGTTATAAATTAGCAATCACATGCAAGAAATGCAATGTGAATGTTGAAAGGGGAGTGGAGGTGGTGTCTATAGATGGAGAATGGATAATATGGGAACAGAAAGATGAAATTGGTAGAGGAGGGGAAGGGGAATTTTAGGACCTATCCATCATTCATCAATCACTCATGTGGGAGTAATTCAACATTGACTATGAGCTAAGCATATGTGTCATCATTCTCACACCTAACCTAGACAACATTCTAGAGAACTTGGACATTCTCTTTGAACATAGTGACAAGGCCAATATCTACTGGGACAACATTTTCAACTCTCTTGGCGTATCATCACGGATGTTGATTAAGTCCCGACATCCAAACATTATATATCCATAGTTTTTTATTCATATCATCGATATTACTTGTATTTTTATCATTATTCTCATCTTATTTATTTAAAAGTGAGTTGAAACTTGATAAAATAAGCCCTTAAGTTCCTAGGACTAGCCTTTGCCAAGCAACGCATCCCATAATTATCTAATATCTCTATTGTCAAATTGTCTACATGTGTATAGGTTTTTAATTATATGGAAGAGGAGCTTTTTGTGCACGTTTAAATCCATCACCTTTCGTAATCCTCCACACAAGTATCATTAAACATTGTTATTTCTGATTTTTAGTGATTTGTTTCACACAATAAGACCAAATCCTAAAATCTACTAAAACAATAGCCTTTTAGGATTTTTGGGAGAAGATGCTCAAGCTTTCAAGAGTAGTTTGTCTCCCATTGGGTCTCTTTTCAACACCACTTACAAGATCCCACAACTTCCTAGACATAAATATAGCTTTAATCCTCACTCTCCAAATATTATAATTAGAACCAATTAAAATTTGAGATTTATCCACAAAAAGTTAGATGAACTAGCTATATTTTATAAAAAAACTTAGCAAAACTGAAAAAATAGAATTAAGCAGGTTTTAACGGTTGTAGTTATCCACGAGTAGAAGAAAAAAAAATTCAAATTTCAAACAAAATAAAAATCCTTTTTAAAACTTACAAATTTAATAAAAACACTTCAAACAAGTATGGGAACTAGAAAGAGAGGCCACAAAATTCAAGGATCTAGCCACAAGAGGTCACATGCAATAGAACAAAATTTATGTTAACTTCAAATTTTAAGCGCCACGAGAACAAGGAAACAATGTTTTGCGTGTTTTTGAAAAATTAGAGTTCCATGGAACATGAAAATCTGCGAAAACAAAGCCCGTGAAACAAGGAAAGAACAAGCCACAAAACACAATAGTCCACGAACAATGAAATAAAAAGGGCCCCAAAACATTTAAATCCCACGGAATAAACAAGAGGGTCGTGGAACATAGAAAATTTGTAGCACAAAGAGACAAGGGTTCCACAAGACATGGAAATTCAAATCTGTGGAATATTGAAATTTCACGGAATAAAGGATTCCATGTGACAATAAAATACAAATCGCGAAACAAAGGAATCTGGTGTAGGCCCAACAAATTCCTTAACACACTATATTAATGCCACGTAACACTTAGGAATGTTGCATAAGCCTAAAAACACAATACTTAAACCAACCACGAAAGACTTAAATGAGCCATGATAGAAAGAGAGGCCACGGAGCTAAGAAAAATCTTGCAAAGCAAGTAGGAAGTTGATGAAGACTTAAAATATCAAAACAAGAATATATGCTACAAAACATTCAAATAGGCCGCACATGATCAAAGAACATCAATCAAATCATACTAAAGGTAACAGAAGGAAGAAACACTAGTACACAAAAGTTTTTGATCTTCCAAATTTTATTCAACCTTTCAAAAACTTCCAAAATAACAGGGAATTGGAATTTTACACCTATAGATCATGAAAAAACTGTCAAAAATTTAAATAGACCTTCGCGGGTTTCGTAAACATCAATTTAGCTTGTTTTAATTGATCTACAAAGGATCTTGCACCTGCAAAACAAGTTTATCTTGCACAACCACAAACATCTGGCTCTGATACCATGTTAGGAAAATGCAAGGATATATAATGCCACAGATTTAAATATCCACCAAGATAAATTGCCAAGAATTATAGTTTATGTTTTTACAAAAAATATCAGATAGATCACATTACAGAGTGCAATAGAGATTAGATTAAGTGTAATAACATGAGAGAGAAAATGAACACAAGACATAAGATATAAGTGGGAAAATCTTTTAGTAAAAAACCCACCTTTGAAAATCACTCTTTAATATTGAGAAAAATATGTTTCACCCAGTGCTCCCGCTATTTCTATGCATGCACAATGTAGTTACACCTTCATAAAGGAATTACAAACTATCAAATACACTTGCTACATGGATCTTCACCCATTCGCCTCATGTAATATTCAAAATGGCTCTCTAAGAAGCTCACATGTATTCACACTTTTTTAAAGTTATATGTCATAACCAATCTCAAAGAGAACACCTTGATTTATATCAAGGTGGGTGGGCCTGTTTTGTGTCACTCTTATTATTGACCAGATTCACACTTATATTTTAAATTTAATTCATAAGACATGACCATTAGTCTTTGTTGGTTTTATATTAAGAAAATATCCCACTTAATATTACAACCCCAACACATTGTGCATACATTTATTCTTATTGGTGGGAATATTGGCAATCAAATTCTCATCTTGGCTTCCAAATCATCAAGTGCACAAGAAATGGTTACTTATTTTGCACATATTGGCATTTCCATTGTAACCCTTTGGTGTGGTTACTATTATTATTACAATTTTAGCATGAAAGAATTTGGTTGCATCATGATGAATGCAATCATTAGCTAATATGGGAAGGGGTAGATGCAACAACCATATTTGGTTGTTTGGAGTACCCATCAAAAACATTGCATAAGATTTTCAATAATAAATAATTATCTTTATAGGTTTCGAGCACTAAAGAGAGCCTTACTAGAAAATGTCATATTTTGGTGATGCATTTATGGTATGATTCTTTCTTGCCACTATTCTTTTGTAGATTCGACACCTTGTTTAAAATAAATAATCTTGGCACATGCTTGTAGCATAATATAAAAGGTGAATAGATCAAAGTGGGCACCTATTGGCTGCATTTGGTGAAACAACGAGCAATTCTCTTTGAGGATGCTAATAACTTCCAAGAGCAACTTGGATGTAGGAAGGACTATATAGATACAACACCAATCGTTATTCTACCCGAAATCCTTGTAAAACTATTTAATTTCTACCCAATGGACATCAAATCACCGCCAACACCGACATAAGAGCTACAAATAAACATAACACTTGGAGATTATAAGATGCTTAGATAGTTCGTAAGCAATACCAAAACAAAACATGGTCTCATTTACTGCCATAATTTTGGTTTCTATCAAGTATGGAAATTTTGAGGAAGCATTGGTTTTGTTTTATCAAATGCAGTGAGAGGGAATAAATTCCCAATGGATTCACTTCAAAATTTAGTTTTTCAAATCCTTCATAGCCATTTATGCAACATATGGAAGATTACAAAAGGAATGTGAATTCTTTGACATAATGCCTCAACAAAATGCCAAATTTGGAGCTATGGAATTGTGAATAAAGATCCATCAAAAAATATTTGAATGTGGATTTTTGTTATATGTTGTAGCTATAAATACTCTAATAGACATTTGTGCAAAATGTGGAAGTTTACATAAGACTCTTATTTTTTTTTACATAGTACATAATGCAAATTTGTTCATGTGGACAATAATATTTAGAGGATATGCAATGTATGACTATAGTAAGCATGCATTTAAACTATATGATTTGTATGTATGCAAAAATTGATTGCGACATCTGCATAGGGCATATGAATCTACCTTACGGAAAATGGGCCCACTGTCGTGCAAATTTTCCAACCATGGAAAACATGAGTGGTGATAAGATGTGGATGTGGCTGCGGGTGATGGTGTTTTCAACAAACAAGTTATCGACTGCAAACCGTGACCCAACAAAGAGCACGTAAAGAGAGGACGACAAACATTATTATAATTAAAGTGAAAAGCGCGCTTGAAGCGAGGCTTTGAGTCCTCTGTAGCCATCCGTCTTTGCGCTTTGACGCAGAGTTGGGTGTAGCTTAGGCCCATCCAAAGCTTTGTCAAAGCGTGCGAGATATTAAATACAAAAACGTACATATTTAATTTAGTCCGGCCAGTGATAGTTCATTTAAATATTTAAATATCTATTTTTAAACTACAAAAAAATAGACTGCAGTACTGACGTGACATGGACAAAGTGGACTAGGCGTTGGTGCATGTGCGTGAACCAGCGAAATTAGCCCGGTCAGGCCTTCGGAAGTGAGCTTTGCCCCAACCCACTCTTGCCTTCATGTGCGTAGGACAAGTTCCACCACCTTCTCGTCGGCATTCCGTGTCTCCACCAATTTAGGTCAAACCTGCTCAACTTGTTAAGGTGTAACTATTACAAAGTATTGTTAAGGTGTAACTATTACAAAGTAATGGGTGCAACATGAGAAGGGTCAAAGACTTAGGCGCGCGGGGTGGAAGGAAACTAACTCAGAAGAAGGTGAACGCGCAAAAAGTGGACGCGAGGGGAAGTGGAAGGAGGAAGGAAAGGGACATGTAGGTAAACTGTGACAAAGGGAATGTGCCAAATGATTTTGAGCACGCACAATTTCTTCAATAGATAACTTAGGGCTAGAATGTGTATGCAAGTTATCCAAATCACTATGGGAGTTATTTGGATAACAGGATCTCAATTGGCTTCATGATTGAACCTATCAATTATTCAACTCATAATAAGTTGAAATTAGGGCCAATTGAGTCCCATATTACTTCATATATAATCATAATGAGTACCAAAACTTGTTACCAATTGGACCATTTGAGTAATTATCTCAATATGTGAAGAAATGGGGGTTAATTAAGTGTCAAATCATATCTGAAAGCATAATTAGGTTGAAGGGTATCAAATGGACTCTAATTGGCTCCTTGATTTAATCTATAACCTTTTTGAGCTTCATTATAAAAAAAATTGGAGCTAACTGAGTCCGAATCACATCCTATGCAGTTAGAATTAGGTTCATAGGGATAAATTTGTCCCAAAACATGTTAATATGGGAACGTTGAAAGGGGGGTGGAGGTGGTGTCTATAGATGGAGAATGGATAATATGGTAATGGAAAGATGAAATTTGGTGGAGGAGGGGAAGGGGAATTTTTGGACTTATCCATCATTCATCAATCACTCATGTGGGAGTAATTCAACATCGACTATGAGCTAAGCATATGCATCATCATTCTCACACCTAACCCAGACAACATTCCGAGAGAAGTTGGACATTCTCTTCGAACATAGTGATGAGGCCAATATCTCTTTGGGACAACATTTTCAAGTCTCTCAAAGATATCATCAAGGACGTTGATTAAGTCCCGACATCCAAAAATTATATATCCATAGTTTTTTATTCATATAATCTAATATTACATGTATTTTTATCATTATTCTCATCTTATTTATTTAAAAGTGAGTTTAAACTTGATAAAATAAGCCCTTTGGTTCCTAGGACTAGCCTTTGCCAAGTAACTCATCCCATAATTATCTAATATCTCTCTTGTCAAATTCTCTACATGTGTATAGGTTTTTAATTATATGGAAGAGGAGCTTTTTGTGCACGTTTAAATCCGTCACCTTTCGTAATCCTCCACACAAGTATCATTAAATTTCTGATTTTTAGTGATTTGTTTCACACAGTAAGACCAAATCCTAAAATCTACTAAAACAATAGCCTTTTGGGATTTTTGGGAGAAGATGCTCAAGCTTTCAAGAGTAGTTTGTCTCCCATTGGGTCTCTTTTCAACACCACTTACAAGATCCCACAACTTCCTAGACGTAAATATAGCTTTAATCCTCACTCTCCAAATATTATAATTAGAACCAATTAAAATTTGAGATTTATCCACAAAAAAGTTAGATGAACTAGCTATATTTTATAAAAAAACTTAGCAAAACTGAAAAAATAGAATTAAGCAGGTTTTAACGAGTTGTAGTTATCCACGAGTAGAAGAAAAAAAAATTCAAATTTCAAACAAAATAAAAATCCTTTTTAAAACTTACAAATTTAATAAAAACACTTCAAACAGGTATGGGAACTAGAAAGGAGGCCACAAAATTCAAGGATCTAGCCACAAGAGGTCACAATGCAATAGAACAAAATTTATGTTAACTTCAAATTTTAAGCGCCACATAACAAGGAAACAGTGTTTTGCGTGTTTTTGAAAAATTAGAGTTCTATGGAACATGAAAATTTGTGAAACAAAGAAGCCCGTGAAACAAGGAAAGAACAGGCCACAAAACACAATAGTCCACGGAACAATGAAATAAAAAGGACCCCAAAACATTTAAATCCCACGGAATAAACAAGAGGGTCATGGAACATAGAAAAATTGTAGCACAAAGAGACAAGGGTTCCACAAGACATGGAAGTTCAAATCTGTGGAATATTGAAATTTCACGGAATAAAAGATTCCACGTGACAATAAAATACAAATCGCGAAACAAAGGAATCGGTGTAGGCCCAACAAATTGCTTAACACACTATATTAATGCCACGTAACACTTAGGAATGTTACATAAGCCTAAAAAAACACAATACTTAAACCAACCACGAAAGACTTAAATGAGCCGTGATAGAAAGAGAGGCCCATGGAGCTAAGAAAAATCTTGCAAAGCAAGTAGGAAGTTGATGAAGACTTAAAATCTTTGAAACAAGAATATATGCTACAAAACATTCAAATAGGCCGCACATGATCAAAGAACATCAATCAAATCATACTAAAGGTAATGTGAAGGAAGAAACACTAGTACACAAAAGGTTTTGATCTTCCAAACTTAATTCAACCTTTCAAAAACTTCCAAATTAACAAGGAATTGGAATTTTGCACCTGTAGATCATGAAAAAGCCGCAAAAATTTAAATAGACCTTCGCGGGTTTCGTAAACATCAATTTAGCTTGTTTTAATTGATCTACAAAGGATCTTGCACTGCTTTGAAACAAGTTTATCTTGCACAATCACAAACATCTGGCTCTGATACCATGTTAGGAAATGCGAGGATATATAATGCCACAGATTTAAATATCAACCAAGATAAATTGCCAAGAATTATAGTTTATGTTTTTACAACAAATATTAGATAGATGACATTACAGAGTGCAATAGAGATTAGATTAAGTGTAATAACATGAGAGAGACAATGAACACAAGACATAAGATATAAGTGGGAAAACATTTCAGTAAAAAACACACCTGAAAATCACTCTTTAATATTGAGAAAAATATGTTTCACCCAGTGCTCCCGCTATTTCTATGCATGCAAAGTAGCTACACCTTCATAAAGGAATTACAAACTATCAAATACACTTGCTCATGGATCTTCACCCATTCGCCTCATGTAATATTCAAAATGGCTCTCTACGAAGCTCATAGGTATTCACACTTTTTTAATGTTATATGTCATAACCAATCTCAAAGAGAACACCTTGATTTATATCAAGGTGGGTGGGCCTGTTTTGTGTCACTCTTATTATTGACCCAGTTCATACTTATATTTTAAATTTAATTCATAAGACATGACCATTAGTCTTTGTTGGTTTTATATTAAGAAAATATCCCACTTAATATTACAACCCCAACACATTGTGCATACATTTATTCTTATCGGTGGGAATATTGGCAATCAAATTCTCATCTTGGCTTCCAAATCATCAAGTGCACAAGAAATGGTTACTTATTTTGCACATATTGGCATTTCCATTGTAACCCTTTGGTGTGGTTACTATTATTATTACAATTTTGACATGAAATAATTTGGTTGCATCGTTATGAATGACATCATCAAATAATACGGGAAGGGGTAGATGCAACAACCATATTTGGTTGTTTGGAGTACCCATCAAAAACATTGCTAAGATTTTCAATAATAAATAATTATGCTATAGGTGTCGAGCACTAAAGAGAGCCTTACTAGAAAATGTCATATTTTTGGTGATGCATTTCTGGTATGATTCTTTACGGCCACTATTCTTTTGTGGATGTCCACACCTTGTTTCAAATAAATAATATTGGCACATGCTTGTAACATAATATAAAAGGTGAATAGATCAAAGTGGGCACCTATTGGTTGCATTTGGTGAAACAACAGAGCAATTCTCTTTGAGGATGCCAATAACTTCCAAGAGCAACTTGGATGTAGGAAGGACTATATAGATACAACACCAATCGTTATTCTACCCGAAATCCTTGTAAAATTATTTAATTTCTACCCAATGAACATCAAATCACTTTGCCAACACCGACATAAGAGCTACATATAAGCATAACACTTGGAGATTATAAGATGCTCGAGATAGTTCTCAAGCAATACCAAAACAAAACATGGTCTCATTTCCTGCCATAATTTTGGTTTCTATCAAGTATGGAAATTTTGAGGAAGCATTGGTTTTGTTTTATCAAATGCAGTGAGAGGGAATAAGACCCCAATGGATTCACTTCAAAATTTAGTTTTTCAAATCCTTCATAGCCATTTATGCAACATATGGAAGATTACAAAAGGAATGTGAATTCTTTGACATAATGCCTCAACAAAATGCCAAATTTGGAGCTATGAAATTGTGAATAGAGATCCATCAAAAATATTTGAATGTGGATTTTTGTTAGGGGAGAGGACCCTATAACCGTGCACCTAACTTTAGGGGCACGCAAATATATGTAGGTATGTCGGTAGCGTAAAAAAATTATATCATCATGTAGCGTATGATCGTGCCATATTGACATTTTCGTTTCGCGTGTTAATTTGGAGGGAAAAGTAGTTTTTGAATTGATTTAATATGAAGAAAATCAATATAAAGCATTTGAAAGAGGGACCAATGACCGAGCGCCCTATGTGTCACATTCTCATTAACTCTTAAAAAGTGTAATTAACCAAAAAGTGAACAACTATTGGTGCTTTTGTCAACAACCTATGGTGAAAAGAGATGTACATGTTTTGGTACCCGCTCGGTTATAGGGTCCTCTCCCCTATATGTTGTAGCTATAAATACTCTAATAGACATTTGTGCAAAATGTGGAAGTTTACATAAAACTCCTATTTTTTTTACAAAGTACATAATGCAAATTTGTTCATGTGGACAATAATATTTAGAGGATATGCAATGTATGACTATAGTAAGCATGCATTTAAACTATATGATTTGTATGTATGCAAAAATTGCTTGCTGACACCTGCATAGGGCATATGAATCTACCTTACGGAAAATGGGCCCACCTTCCTGCAAATTTTCCAACCATGTAAAACATGAGTGGTGATAAGATGTGGATGCGGGCGATGGTATTTTCAACAAACAAGTTACCGACTGCAAACCGTGATCGTCCTTCTGATTTCCACCGCCTTCCGTCGTCATTCCGTGTCTCCACCAATTTTGGTCAAATCGCTCAACTTGTGCGGGACCATTAAATCTCTGGACTTGTACATGCGGGGCCATTAAATGTGCGGACCATTAAATGTGCAGGCAGCAGGACCATGTGCAATTTGAACAATGATTCATCACGCCGAACCTTTCAATAAAGGATTAGGAAAGGATTCTCTTTTCAAACGCCAAAGTCGGGTAAGTACTTACCGAGCGCAGAAGAATCCAATGCGGGACATAATTAGCTAGGAGTCAGGACCTCCTCTTCTTCTTCTTCTTGGCGGGGGCCTTTTGTGGGGTAATGGTTGAATTAATGGTATTGTCAGTAATAATGGACTCCTCTTGGTTCAGAGGTTATAGGTGTGTGAGATTTATTATTTATCAGTGAGTGTCGAAGGGAGGTAATTTAGGAAGTCTTCTTCTTTTGGTGGGGTTTATGTAGTAGAACGTGTGGTCTTTTGTGGGTCAAGGGTTTAATTACCAAGTCTTGTGACTAATTATGGACCCTGTACTTCAAAGTTCATGATTTATTATTGCACCTTGGTGTTGGTGTTAATGTTATGAAGAGAAAAATTAAATTAGTCTAAACAATAAAAGGAAGTATAGTCTGTGTCCCATAGTTTAATTTTATAACACCAAAGAGCATATACTCATATTAAAATTATTAAACTCCAATTCATAATTTATATTTTGGGACATAAATGGGAACACAATATATAACATATCCTTGTCCTCTATCTAAATAAGGGTGTGTTGAAACACATAATATGTTTTTTTAAGAAGTTGAAATAATTTGGTTTAGTAGCGAGGTAAAGTGTTGTGATGTTTTGCGCATGATGATTAGAAATAATGGACTCCTCATGAATGATATGAGTGCTTTGTAATTGGTATATATGTGAAATGAGGAAATTAAGCCTTTCATTAGGGCTAAACATGCTTCTAATTACTCTGTTATTTCTTCTTCAACTTTTCTTACTTCTAATGCATTTCTTTATGAGCCATGATAAGTCAAAATTAACTATTAGGGTTGGGAATAACTTAAAGCTATTAAAATATAGAACACTAAAGTGCATAAGGATGCAAAACATGAAAAAGTGGGAACATAATTCTTGCAAAGGATAGAATGATAACGTTGGCAGCGTGTATTCTAATTTTTAAGTAATGTGTATGCATTACAATACATTGTATACACTTTACTTAAAATGCTTCATACACTTGTTATATGATGTTGCTATGCTTCTTAAAAATCGAATAGAACTCTTTCCCAAGGTTGATTCCATGTTTTATGAATGCGATGTACACCTCGTAGTTAGAATTAGGTTGATAGAATCAATATATGATTCAAAATGGGGGTTAATTGAGCCCTTAATAACATCATAAAATCTTAATTAGGTTAAATTCCCATATAAAAGCACACTTATTAGCTCCCCAGTTGAATTTGTCAACTTTTTCATTCATTTTATGATGAAATTGGGACTAATTAAGCCCAAATCACATCCCTCCCCAATTATAATTAAAACATGCTAATGATTCCACCAATTGATTGATAGGCCAAAATTGGACCCCAATTCCCTCCTTGATTGATTGATTAACTCTATTGGACATGTTGTCATGCAAATGTGCAAGGAAATTAGCAATTTTCTAGCATGACAACGATGCCCATGTACCAATTTTTTCATGTTTTATCCTTCTGAGATACCCCGAGTCTACCCAGTCAGTTCGATGACCTCCCAATTCATGTTAAATCATTCTCCTAGGTGATGTAGGAAATTCAATTCGACCCCTAGATGATTTTCAGAGTTCATTGGAAAATGCAAACTTCAGGCAGTTGTGGGAAGGGCTATCATTGGCCTTCCCGGACTAAAACAACCCCATGGATCGGAAAAGAAAATCCAAACTAGACACGAAGGTGAATCAAATGCCTAGGAATATCATGGAATTGATTTAGGAATATTTAGAAAGGATCCAGAGAAGTTGGGAAAATTTCACTAAAATCGTGGTTCTGGGGCTAGGTAGTTTACAAGCCAAAACAGTTGTTAAGCTTCAAGAAGGCGATTTCGAGAGCTCGGATGGAGTTAGGAGGAAAAAACATATTCGAAAAGGTAATTCCAAGCCGTACAAGATGGTGAAATTATTTATTCCAAAAACGTTTTCACAATGGGTATGCAAATAGGTTTTTCTCATGCACAAATGGAGTGCTAGATCAAAACTTTGGTTTTTAAGGGATAAAATGGAAGAATAAAGACATTATACGACCAAAAGGGATTCATAAGGACATTTCTAGTCAATATCATATAAAATGTCATCAAAAAGTCCATCGGGAGCTCAATTTATCACCATTTCAAGTTTATCTCTTACAACGAGTTCGGGAGTTAGTCAAATTTTGATGAGGACACGTGTCAGCTCCAAGATCCTGACACAATTTTGTGTCCCTTACGTCCCTCAACGTCAAGGACATCAAGGTCAATAAAATGTGCCTAGCCCCCATAATCCCTATGGACCCTCATGTAACCTCCAGGATCTCTAGTTCATCCCTCAAGTGCTTGCGGGAGCTCAAAGCCTTGACGTTGGATCGTGTCATGTCATCACCTTGCGTGCCATGCAAATGATGTCCCTCATGTCACTTTGAGGTGGGGAACATAAAGGTATGAAAAATGCACCTAGCCCCTCCATGGAAGCCTCATGGTTTCTCATGTGACCGGTTCCAAGCCCCTCAGTGCTTTGAAGCTTTTTTGCTCAAATCCACTATCGTCGGATCTCCGCCACATGTCAAGCTAAGGAATGTTATGAAAATTGATGTACCTCACGTCCCTTTGAGGTGAGGGACATAATATGTCCAACTCAAACTCAAAAAATTGAAAAAAATTCTAATTGTTTTTTGCTTCTTGTTGCTTCTCACTGCTAGAAGAAAAGTTGCAGAGAACACCTCAATCCACCATTGTTTCTCCAAACCAACTCCGCCATGGAAACCAAACCTTCCACTCCATGAATATGCACAGGTTTCAAATAATATATTTATCGAAAGATCCAGAGGAATGAAGAATGAAAGAGAAGAGTGAAGGAATTCTTCAGAAACCTCCATTGCCATGAGATGAAGATTTGAACATATCTTGCAAGCCAGTGCATGAAACGAAGAACCGTTTGTTGCTGAGTTCTTCACTCTTGAAGGCCATTAAAAAATCACCTTCAAACCTCCCATTCGCAATAAGGAATTCTCATAGAAAATAAATTTCACTTCCATCTCCATGAAGAACAAAGCTCAATTTCCCGTCAAACCGGCAATCGGATCGAAGAGAAATTTCACCAGTGAGACAAGAAACAAAAACCTATCGCAATGGAGTTGATTTCATCGTGAATAGGTTAGAAAACAAGACCTATAAATTTTAAGCTCCATTAAATGCCGTCATGATACGGTAGTGGAAAAAATCAGCAATTTACCTCTCCACTTCTCAGGGTTCCAAAGTGGGCGAAATCGCGCGAAAATTGGAGGGAATGATCATTGAAAAATATAGTTTCACGTGAACTAGTTTTTGTGCCATGAAGTCCCTATTTTTTAGGGATATGGAGGAATGAGTTTTTATCATATTTCTGCCCTGTCATATGAAGAACATATGTAAAAAAATCAGCAAGCTACCTCTTCACTTCTCAGGGTTCCAGTGGGCAAAATCGCGTGAAAATTAGAGGGAATGATCGTTGAAAAATCTAGTTTCGCGTAAACTAGTTTTCATGCCATGAAGTCCCTATTTTTTAGGGATATGGAGGGCTATGTTTTTTTCAGTATTCTTCCCCCGCCGATGAAAATCTCATTTTCCCACTTGTTCAAACAAAGGAATTACTCAAAATTCGGAGTGTGAAACCCCGGAATAAAAACCAGAATCTCAAGACCTTGTTTTGTTATAATCTGACGCCCGTAGTGCGCTTACTAAAAATAACAAGCCTTCCTACATAGGAGAATCCTACTTTTGGTAAACTACCATCTGAATAGGATGTGAAAATGACAGTGAACACGGAGGGAGTATCGCAGGAAAAGCCATCAAAAAGGTCATCTCGGTCCTCAATCGACGCTTACTAAAAATAGTAAGTGGTTCCACAAGCCCCTGCTATAAATAGCCAGTTGGTCCAAAAGGTGAGAGGAACATAGTAATAAGACATAATTCAAGTTACCATAGTCAGTTGAGGTTGGGATAAGCTAACTCCAACACTTACTAAAAATAGTAAGTTGTCCCATCCAAATATAATAAGTGTCAAGGAAACATGAATTTCAAGTCCACAGGTTGGTCTAGTTTCTTAGGTGTAATCAATCATGAAGAGATGACGATTTTTGTGGTTTGGAATGAACATCTCATATTACAAAGCAAGGTATCGTAAGGCACGTCATGTGGATTCATCTTCATCACGCAAAGAGTCGGGTGATTCAAAGTGAATTGGTCAGAATGATTTCAACAAGTCAAAGGGTTCATCAACCAAGTTTCAAGGAGGGTCATTGTGGGCATTGTATATGTTAATCTCAAGCTTGCATTGGTAAACCTAAAAACAGTGTTTCTGAACACTCATTCTATGGTCAAGGATGTATGTGCATCATAGATTTTGTAATCATCACTAGATTAGGAAAATGATTCAAAGTTATTCAAGGGAGCAATCTTCATCAGTGTATACGATCACCAGTGGCAGAAACCATTGCTCAAAGTTCATGGCTGCATAAAGGCATTCAAATAATTTCATCACAGGGAGTGTTTTCCCTTCATTCCTTTTTTCTTCCTCTCTTTCCCTCTCTTCTTTCTCTCTCCATTCTAATTCTTCGTTATGCGTCATTATTGTATTTCTTCCTATTCACTTAAGTGACCTATTTTAAATTTGTAAAAAGTATTTTCTCAAAATTATAAGAGAAATAATTAATTCACGAAAAGCGAAAGGTCATGAGTGGAATATGGAAACGAAGATTCATGTGACGGAGGTGAAATGACAATTCAAATTGCTATAAATTGGGATGGCCTCTCCATTCCAAGGGATTCTAGATTTTGGAAGAACTCTTATTATGTAGCATTGTGATAGCTTGGTTGAAGCTTTGTATTCATCACTACACATGGAATAAAAGGTACACTTCTTCTATTTTGAATGTGTTAATTTTAAGTAAAATCAAGTTGAATCTTTAAGCCTGTTAGAGAATAGGTATGGTGAGGAATTACCCTCTTAACCTAATTGAACTTTCTAACCCTAAATTTTGGACCTTGTGACCTCTAATTATTGTTAATAAAAAAGAAAGTTATATTCTAGTGGATTAGAATTGAGTGGAACTTGTTAGTGACAACTGTTGTCTTGTAACCTAGTTGTAGAGTCTTTTAAACAAAAAAAAATTATTCCATAATTTTCCTATCTAATCCTAGGTTGTTCCATGGGTCTCAAGTGGGTTGTTTTAGTAGGCATCACACAACAAATATGATACTTATGAAGCTATACAATTCATATAATATCTTGTATATAATAGCTTTTCAACTGTAATCTTATCACTCTAAGGAATATCTATATCGAATGCCCTTAAAAACCAATCCAAAATGTGTCCTAACTCTGTAAATCCTAAACTTCCTACATTAAACTTGTCTTATTAAGAAAATATTGATAATGCATACAGGATGAGGATAAATCTAAAATATTTATAGCATGTAAACGCTAAAATTTCATTGTTATACTTGTCATATCAAGGAAATGTTGATAAAAAGGCATACAAGATGACACCTTTTCTGTTCTTTATTTTAGTCCTCTGTTATTTGTTTTTACCACATTAGTTTTTACTCTCTCGGTCGACCGGGGTTCCAAGCTGCAAATAAACATGCACCTCGTCATCTACGTGTCTCACTTAAAATGCATGACACACCTTGTTGTAATGGGCCTCCCCTCTTTTCAAAACAAAACATTGGTAGGAAGTTGCTATGTTGGTCACCAATATCTCCATTCTAAATGACGTGTTTACAGTCTCTTTCATCCAATCAAAGAGACCAAGTGAATGTTAGCATATTTCTTGTGATCTATTGAACACACATCTTCACCATTTCCTTCAAATGTAAGCTTTTATTGGCGCTTTTCCATGCCATATTGAGGTCTTTCATATATGCCAATGTTGTTTTATTGAATTTTAATCTATATAGCTTGAATTAATACTATTTAAGTTTCTAGTCAACATATGTAAATCCATTCTCGGTGCGGTCATTTCGGATGGCAGTCACATGTGATCACCATTTTGAATTCTAACTGTTGTTTAAATATTTTTTTGTCACAGTGCCAACGATGAAATTATTATTGTTTGATCATAAATGTAAAGGTTAAAAACATATAGATTTACACCAAAGGCATGTTAGAGGTGGGTTTATGTGGTGGGTGGTCCGATAGGTGACTTATAAACGACCCGCAATTCAAAGTACGTCTATATCCTCCATGAAACCACCACCGAAATTATCGGCCGCATGTGTTGTATCCTTGGTTTCTTGAAATCGGCAATGCCCATTCAATCCTTTCATAAGTGTAGAAGACTACGACTAATTAGATTTAATGAATTTCATTTACTCTACTTTAAACATGATGTCCTTCGTGGGCCTATGTTGAGGCCAAAAATTAAAATTTCTTGTGGCAAAAGCAATTTTTTTTAGAGAAGTTACTTCTGGAAATCTTGAATGCTAAAAGGTCATCAATTTTACAGTTGTGTCCAAATTTCCAAATCCCACTCCACTTCCACATGATGTATTTGTTTTTCCTTCGACAAAAAATTACGGGTTTTTAAGTGCATAGAAAAATGAAGATAGATTATTTTTGGTGGTTGCATGAAACATAAGAGATAACATAACAAAAAATATTTGGGTAGATGTTAACATTTTATTACTCATGAAAGAAATTTTAGACATGACCTCCGTGAAACACATTTTGTGAAATACGTATGAACCCCCACTAAGGGAAAGACCTGGTTAGCGGCTAATAGGTGCCAGACATTCAAGGGCAAAGATATCTTCTGTTGTTGTTGTCCATACATGGACGTTGAACAAAATAATCTCAGCCTTCCATTTCTCGCCCAGATATCTTTGCCGACATGACCTCTCTGTGAAACACATTTTGTGAATTCACCATGTATGAACCCCTGCAAGTGTCCAAGTAGTTCTCTTCGGCATCATCACTATTTGTTTTTTCTGGTAGTGCTCGTAGTTGCATATGCTTTCGAAAGGATGAACATGAACTCATGTAGAACTAGCGCCAAAGATGTGGTTTCCATCAACTAATAGGGATGATGGACAAGTTTAACTGCCCCATGGAATATTCCTTTGAGGATATGTCTGGTTACATTCAGTAGGTGGTAGGTGATTCGGATTCCCATAGGCGAGGTGCTAGTACTCTAAATTGGGGATTATTATTTTCATTTAAAGAACAGAGCTGGAAAAACATAGGATTTTTGAAACATTAAAATTAAGTGGACAAGACTCTCGGTGTCACTATAACCCAATCCTCCTCTACATTTGACAAAGACCATCATCTAACCCAACCAATGATTTAATCAGATGATGGACAAGATGTAAAATCTATTTTAGGAAGCCTCCTCATACAAGCAATGGGCCTATTCATATTCTACCCCCTTCATACATATCCTCCTCAATGGGAATTACCGAAATTTACTCGCTTTAGTAGTAAGGAGGACCCTCAACAACACTTGCGATCATTTAGACATGCCTGCTATCTGATTGCTCATGACGATGCCTTACTACTCCGTACCTTCCCATGTCCTTATCAGGACCTGCCTTGGAGTGGTATAGTGCTTTAGCCCAGCACTCAATCTTCTCCTTTAACCAGTTAGCCCAATATTTCTTGGATCACTTCTCCATCAATATTGCCAAGAAAGTATCCATTACCGACCTCTATGCCATCCGACAATTTGAAGACGAGTCTATCGCAGATTTCGTTGGACGATGGCGGGGCCTCATCAACCAACTTACTTATGCCTTACCTCAGGCCGAGCTCATCAAACTCTTTACGTGGGCCTGCGCTAAACACATTTCTCCCACCCTCCAAATTCAAACTTTCCACACCTTTGATGAGGCCTTTACTATGGCTCGAAAACTAGAGATTCGAGCCTTAGAGGAGGAGAAATTGAAGTTGCGCAACAAAAACTCAAATTTCCGAACCCAAGACTCCACCAACAAACCCAACACCACCAACTCTCACGCATCGGCTGCTTCGAAATCAAAAGGAGCCATACACGTGGTGATGGTCAAATCTCAAGCACCGTCTAATACCCAGCCGAAATCCACCTATAAGTATAAAGCCGAGCCCATCAAGTACACTCCCTTGGGAGAAACTTATGATGTGATCTTGGAAAATTGCTTAAAGCAGGAGCTATCACCTTGCCTCCTGTTAAACCTCACTCCGGGTTTGATTCCGCCCACGCTATACCTTCTTGGTATAAAGAAAATGACTTCTGTAACTTCCATCGCGTGAAGGGACACAACCACGAAAACTGCAAGATGTTGAAAAACATAGTGCAGGAAATGGTTGATGCAGGGGATATAACCTCGATAATCCTAATGCCCCGCTAATCAAAATTTAAAAATATTCAACAAACCACAAACCATTCATCTAACAAGAATAACACAAACCAAGAAACCTCACCGAGGAGAAGAGTGTGCATGAGATCCATGTGGTTTTCAACTCCCAACCAAGGGCTTCCATCGAGGAAATTCTGAATCGAGCCTCTTCACCAACGCAGGGTCCTCGCCCCTTCTCCTTCATAGACAAGAGGACAGCCCCGCTATTCCTTTACCCATAAAGGAATCAACCACCTGCAGTTCTCTTCTCTAAGAGCCTTCTTACACCACATCCCTCGCAAGACGTGAGCGGATGTTATCCAACCTATCTATTTCCCAAACATCTCCTTCCACCACTCTTGCTACAAAAGAAGAAGGATAGCCACTTTTTTTGTCATCCTTAGAGGAGAAACCCCTCGAGCCTACATCACCAAACTCCTTAACCATGACGGATCCTCTAGAACATGCCCTCCTCCCTATCAGTTCTTCTTCATCGCCTAAATCTTTCCAAATGACCGGTTGACCTCTTAACACCCATTGATACAAAGGCCTCATTCGCCCCGTATCACACCCACAAGTGGACCGGAATCACAACACACTTCTCTTCCATACCAAAATTCCCATGTCCACACGTGAAGATTGTCATCCCCGTAAGATAGACGAGTCTTATGGGAACGTTTGAGTACACCATGCTCTACTCAAATGCAGATGACTAATCCAGACACCTCTACCATATGCCCGAAGTTTTTACAAAAGCTCAAAATGCCTATGTCCTCACCTTCACCCCCCTCATCTCTACCGAATACCTCATCCACCTCTATCAACCTAACCAAACCTTCCCCTACGCTTGGGACTTCACCAATACCCAGCCTGACGCACCCACCTAAATGGTTAGATTTATCCAAAAATAAAGCCATCAATCCACCTAGGAGATAGACCCAATCTCCTCGAGTCCAATCTATGCCTCCGCCACAACTAAAACCTCACCCCGATCACACCAGACATAGAAGGCACGGTTTCAACCCTCACCATCACACCTACCTTCTATATTGGGGCCTCACCCCTCCACCTTGCCTCAATACACCATGCCTCCCATGTCTTCTTTAACACGACCTGCACCTTTTGCACCCATACAGAAATCCATGGGCATCTCAACACCGTCACCCCAAGTATCCTACCTACCTACCAACCCTAAGAAAACTCGATCATCGAAGGACTTGTTTGTTGTCGCTCCTCTTTCCCCGTGGTTGTTTCCTGCCACCACGTCATCTGTGGCCTCATCATCTAACCAGCTAAACATGACTTTTGCAGAAGAAGCCACGCCTAGTTAAACCCAATCATCAAAATCCCTTGCCTAAACCACCACCCATACGAACCACTCATACCCAACCATTACCAAAACAATCAATAATCTCACCCACTCAATCAATAGCCTCATCTTCATCTGAATTTGACCGCTCAAAGGATCTTACGCCAAGATCCTTGATATGTTGGTAGGGGATGCGACCATTTCCCTACCCCCACTCAGACCCTATGATCCATCTAAACCTCGACCTATAGGTTATGATGAATCTAAAATCTGTGCCTACCACCGCACACCAGGACACAATGTAGAAGGATGCAAAGCTTTGAAAGCCATCCTTCGCCAGTTGCCTATCTCAGATAGAAAATCTAAGAAAGACAACTTACGGAGGGAAAAGCCCTTAGCTTCGATCCCTTCTCCTATACCACCTGTCCCCGCCTCGCCAAAATCTATCATCATTGCAACCCCGCCTCTCGAGAACAATGACTTATCCTTGCCATCTTCCTCATCTCGTATTCACGAGATCAACATGATTAGCATTGCTACTCGAGGTCAGAAAAACAATGGAAAAGCTAAAGAGAGCACACCTGCGGCCTCTCTTTCTCCTTCCGCCATCCCGATCGCACCACCACCTAAAGTGGTTATTCATGGACCTGCCTATCTAGTCTCTGATGGAGTTTCCCATCGCACCATGATCAAACAACTTCACCAATCTCCTATAAAAATGACACTCTATGATCTCATTCAAACATCTGAATCTCATCGACAAGCTCTAATTGAGATCCTCCAAGGGATAGAGGTCCTACCTAATGAAACCCTGCCCATCACCTCCATCTTAACACCCAACCACGTCGCTTCTCTCACCAAACAACCTACCTCCACAACCACCTCTCGCCCTCGTACAACAAGCGCCATCTTTGTCGGCTTTTTTTCAAGAAGAAATTGTGCTCTTTGGTGTAAGATCCGACCCCGCTCTTTTCATCTCGGCTTACGTCCAGGACATCCGGGTACGTCGTGTTATGATCGACGGGGCACTAGCCTAAACATCATCTCTTCCAAAGCCTTCCAACAGATGAATATCCCTCCTAGTTGCATGTGTGCCAACCCCACCATGTTACGTTCATTCAACGATGCTATTACTTCTACCCTAGGCACCGTGATCCTTAACATTTGTGTAGGGCCACGTACCTTTGCCCGAACTCTTCTATGTCCTTGAGGGAGAGTTCCAATACAACATGTTGTTAGGCCACCCTTGGATCCGGGCTATGGGATGCATTCCCTCCACCTTACATAGATGCATAAAATTGAGTATGAGGGGAAGTCATACACCGTCACAGCTGACACTTCCCCCTTCAAAACCTGTAATATGTTATACCACCCTAATGATGTGCTTGTACTACATCAAGGCACCCATTGATCCGACCCAACCATCTACTTCAACCACGCCTCAACCATCCACCTTAGCCACACCCACACCTTGACCAATGAAACCACCGACGCGAATACCTCTTCCTTCCCGCATGGACAACATCCCAACCTCAGATCCCTTGGTAGGTGTTTTTCAACACCTTACGCTGGGGGAGTACCACCTATACAATGTTAGCACCTTCCATACCCCACAAGAGTATGGACAGTTACATGCGCATCCTACCTATGACCATCGTGTGGGGGAGGTGATCTCCTATGGACCACCTAATTCCGCACCAACCTAACATATGGGGGTGTCGACGCATCCTCTATCACCCCGAACCTCCCCTTGGTGTGGTTCCCTTCCAATCTGATTTTCAATATCTAACCAACCGTCATTTTTCCCTCACCTTCCTGACTCATTGTGCTTGGAAAGGTTTTGGTTTCGGTCTTTATGAACAAGGCCGACATACGATCATTCCCATGACTACACGCAAACACAAAGATCGTAGTGGTCTTGGATTTTTTGAACCACCTACACCGAAGAAACCTCATGTCAATTGTATCAGGAAGATGATGAAGTCACCCCTTCCGAACCATCATCGCCCATTTTTCCATCTTCACCTACTTGCCTCTCGAAATACAAATCCCTATCCCTCTAATATCTCTCCGTCCTCTCAATATTCTTCGTGAATGATCTTCCTCCAAGAGTCCTTCACTGGATCTTCTTGACTTTGACGATGTCATGAAGACCCATGACTCTCTCCCACCTTGATTCCAGACATTTATCAAAAGCGCATCTCAAAAGCGTTAATGTATGATGGAAGATGAATTCACTGAGTCCTCACCTTAAGATTGGTGATCTTATATTCAAAGAGAATCAATCATGTAACCAAACATGCCAATGAGAAAACTATGGAAAATTTACATCCTAAGGATTGGGCCTTACAGAAAAGATCACTCACACTTATGGATTAGATACTTATCATTTACCTTCGCTTAATGGTAATCAAGCTTTCGAGCTCGAACCCTTAATGCCAGATCGATCGATCCTAACATTATTCCATAACATTGAATTTAGTGTTACATCACTTCTTATCTACCTTGCGCTCGTCCCTTGAGCTCATTTACCACCTCATACACCTTGTTTCGTGCATCTCAAAGTAGTAAATCAAACTCACGTGGTTTGATCATCACCTCCTCTTAAGATGCCTTCCCTAATTTTTAGTCTAAACGGTCCATGACTTAAAAGTATCAAAATAACAAGTTCTCAATTATAAAACCTGGGATATTCTTGAGTCAAACTTCATGAAAACTAGATGCTTCATGATGCTTTTCATGGATGGACATCTAGACCTCTAAGCTATAAACTAGTAGTGCTCATCCTCGAAGGAAAGCTATGTGCAAAGCCGCTTACTGCTACTATAAATTAGACTTCTCCTCGAAGGACAGCTATGTGCAAAGCCATGCCATGCGGCTCTACTATAAGTAGACTGCTCCTCAAGGACAACTATACAATTTTTCAGCCTCTATCAAGCTTCTCGCATTGATCACTTCTTGAAGACCTCAAGAACAACAAAATGCATATCCCATATAGACTTCCCACATCGATCAGTCTATATCCAAAAAATAAAAGTAGTATTCAAAAGCACTTTTGAGTCATGGACTTGTCTATTTAGGTTTGGTTCTCTTTCATCAGAATAATCACCTTATAACAAGTTCTCTGCGCCCTAGCTATACCATCCACCTCACCTCACCATTCTTCAAAACAACAAAACTCAAGGGACGTGACATATATCCGATATATTGTGATTATACAACTCTTTTCACCTATCGACTTCTCGCCTATGCAAGGTACCTAGGGATTCAAGCTCATCCTACGATAATACGTGGTTTTTTTAGCTCTTTCCAACTATGGGACACTTTTGCCTCTTTTACCCGAATCTAGGATTATGTGTTGACCTTAATCAGACACGGTTTCCTATGCTTGGGTAAGCTAACCCTCACTTCACCTATACCCACACCAACACCAACAACATTACCCTACCAACATCAAACTTTTACCAACCAACAAATTGCCTAACCACAACCAAATTGCCTGAATTCACCTCTCCCTAGTCCTAAGGGAGAACTACATCGGTCTGAGGCCCCTCCTTGCTTTGTGCAATGGGCTATGTAGGCAAGCACTTAGGAGACATGGGGTCTCCCAAGGTTAGCTCGACCATCCCCTACCATAACCTATCATGTGTTGTGTTTTCCTTAAAAATATAAATATTTTCACGTATTTATATTGATAACACTCACCTTTGTCCTTTATCAATCCAAACATTCAAAACACAAACATTCTTATTATTATCATAACTCAAATCAACATACATATTCAGTTTTATTTAGATGTTAAACAAATACATCTTCTCTATTATCGACGCGTAAGTCGGATTCCTTATTTATTCTTCTACCCCTATGTATGAAACTCACTTAGGCCCCCGCTCCTCTCATCCCGAACTAGTAGCGATGGTGATCGCCGACGCCGCCACACCGGCCTCTCCATCCTCAAAAGGTACCATTGCTAATGGTTCCTCCCACCGATCCACCAATCTCTCCTATAACATACGAATATGCCTCTCGCGTGGAGGAGTCTTGCCTCTAGTCTCTCCACTCGTGACTGAAGCCTCTAACAATCTCGTGGTCTCGCTTCACCGTGTTTGAAGCCGGTGAACTAAAACCCTGCGCAAGTGGTCTCTCTCAATGTAATCACTAGCTATGTCGATGATGATCGCCCTCTCGTGTGTACCTCGCAGCTACGCTGCCCACCATAATCTATAAAACTCGCTACTCCCGCATCCATTACCCTACGATCGGCTGCTATCTCTTTCGGTCCCTCTCGGAAGTGTCTACACTGTGGAGGTGAGAATGGTGCCTCAAGATGACCGATCCTCCCATATATGGTCTATGATCCATGGGTATATCCTGAACAAATCCAAATTTTACGCCACATGCGATCTAGAGGAATCTCTCGTACTCTCCTCAGCCTCGTGTCCTCCGCGATCCACCTCAATCGCTCTATACCCTCAAATCCTCGGCTATGTTCATCATCACCATGTAGTTCCCATTCTGCCTCCAACGGATATCCACAATCATCACCGTCTCCAACATCTTGCCTATAATACTCGCATCATCTGTCATGGTCTCGCTCTTGCTCTTGCTTGCTCGTCTGGACATCCATGAATCCCAATCCCCTCGCAACACCTCCTACCTCCTCCTCCAATTCCCTATGTGCCATAGTTCCAAAATCCTCAACAGGTTCTCCTTAACCAATCAAGCTCTGCCTCCCGATCTCTGGGGCCTACCAATAACTCACTCACCCACTCAACTAGTGCCAACTCAGCCCAAACACTCGACACAATCAATTCAAAACTCAACAAGAGATGTTTTGGCACTCAAATTCACAATGTGAAAATGACATGCCACTTTTTTTTCTTTTTATAGGTTTTGACCTCTAACCTCGACATCGATTAGACATGCCTAGAAGACCGACCGAGCATCGGTCTTACTCTAACTAATATCGGTCACCCTAACCGATATAAAAATATACCTACTTATTATTTTAACCTAACTCCTGCCCTTATCCACCAATCTCCATTTTTCACCACATCGCCTACCCCCGGCTTTGCTAAATAGCCTTATTTTGAATTCATCGGCCCGACCTAAGGCCACAACCAATCAATTGGCCCAACCCAAGGCCGCAACTCACCAATCGCCCGACCCAAGGCCGCAACCAACCAATCGGCCCGCCCAAGGCCCAATCGGCCCTAACCAATCAGAAACCAACCAATCAACTAACCTCACGGACCCAAGGCCATAACCAATCAATTGGCCCGACCCAAGGCCGCAACCAACCAATCGGCCCGACCCAAGGCCGCAACCAATCAATCGGCCCGACCCAAGGCCAACCAACCAATCGGCCGACCCAAGGCCGCAACCAACCAATCGGCCCGACCAAGGCCACAACTAACCAATCGGCCCGACCTAAGGCCGCAACCAACCAATCGGCCCGACCCAAGGCCGCAACCAACCAATTGGCCCGACCCACGGCCGCACCCAACCAATCGGCCCGACCCAAGCCGCACCAATTAAGTACCTCGACCGAGGCCCACAAATTATGATTCTATCCACCCATCATGTAGTTGTTTGTTCAATCGAGCTCACCTGTTCGTGTTTTAGCATGACTAGGATACTTGAATTGATCAGCCGACCAGCTTTTCCTAGACCGAGACCATGATGTTTATCTCAACCAAACCAACCATTTGGTACTGCCGAACATGCCTAAACATTCCGGTACCTTACCCGTTATATCCCCTGGAGCTACTTCCTATGCCTTGGATACCAGGATTATATCAACCTTGTTTGGATAAACTATCGACCTTTGCCTATGAATTGCTTGTTTGCTCTTCAAATCGTGTACCCTGGTCGCACTACTGCATTTCAACATGTCTGCTTCCTTGAACTTACCCCACCATCTTACCATCATCTCATCATCATTCACCCTTTATCAACCCTATCCCTGATTTCACGTCGCCTCAATCTGTGATAGATTTGAGGGGGATTACCTATACCCTTAACTGGGGCAACCACTTCTTATTATTGTCAAGCAGACTTTACAAGACAAGCTACATGACAACAAGGGGAAAATGTAGACACCAAATTTGGGTCTTACGACGCCCTGTGCCCCGCATCTCGTCTCGCAACCTAACCCTACCTCACCACCTAAACCTTACACACTTAATTATTTATTAATTACCTTATAATTAATAAATCCACATCTCCAACCCTGCCACCTCACCTCGCCACCTCACCATGACCTAGCCCTAACCCTAAACTAACCTAATTAAGACCTATAACTTGGTCCAAACCCACACCCATGACTCATCACCCCTCACCCACACCAAAACAAACCTAATAATGACTTGACCAAGCCCACAACTAACCCTCGGGAGAAAAGGAGGGAAAGTTGGCTATTTTACTAAAAATAGCCAACTTTGACCTAACCGACATCGGTCCCTACTCGACCGGCATCGGTTAGGTAACCGCCATCGGTTCCCTGTAAATGACCTCCCCCAACCAAAACCAAAGGATCCGAATTCATTTGCAAGGATCGAATTCATTTGCAAGAGAGAGACAAGTGAGAGAGAGAGAAGAGGTTGCAGAGAGGAGTATTGAGCCCAAGACTATAACTGAGCAACTAGATCACGGTCACACTCATCCAAACATTGGGAGAGTCAGAGGATAGCTTCATCAGCTCACTTCCGATTGCCGGATCATCCCAACTGAGCCTTTCCTTCGCCACTGCATTCCTTGGACCTGCATCCACATCAGAAACTAGTAAGTAGTCTCTTTTATTACCTTGTATGCTTCTAGACACTACTTTGTGAACTTTTGATTCATAGTGATTATAAGCTCACTCCTGGATCTACCACCCGGCAGCACCCTGCACCTAACCTTCATTCATCCATCTCTATATTGCCCCAAAGACAGCTTTCTCACTCTCTGAGTCTTCTCTATCACCCTACTACTCCCCTCAACCATCTACCAACCTTCTAAACCCCATAACCACCTTACAACCAACCTCCATTTAAAAGCCCCTAAATCACTGCCCCTACCGATATCAGTTATCCCTACCGGTACCGGTTTTATAACCATGGTCGGTTATCCAGTGACCGACATGGTCACTGTGACTTATACCAAAAACTAACCTTTCACCTATTTACCTCCAAACAATCTCATATCCAGCCTTGTCTATCCCTGTAACTTGATCTGAACGTATCAATAACCAATGACCAAACAAACAACATGACATTTTATTATTGGTAGTTTAGTCTCTATTGCTTTTAGTAACGAGGTACCTAAATCGTGATTTCGCAATAGCTTCTTTATTATCATTTGCATTAATTTGTATTAAAAGGGAACTGACCACCTTCGAAAGGAAGTCTAATATTTCTGGGCCCAAGGTAGTTCCTCACTTATTGTTTAACAAAAATCTGGTGGTCTTGCATTCTTATTTATAGTAGTCCTTCCTGCATAAAAAGGAGTTCTTCACAATCGGTCCGATCTCTCTAGTACGCACACACCTTCCCAACACTCAACAGGTATTCCTCCTAGCCCTAACCCTTATCTGTTTCTCAAGAGAATGAAAAGATAAAATAATAGAACAAAACGTGTGAAATAGAACCGTCACATGCGACTTGCATATTTTAAGTATGACCGTCATTTTTATATATATTTATATGTAAAATATATAAAAAATTAATTAAATATATACAGAATAATTTGATTTATAGTTTGTTAATAGTATAAAAATAACATTATTTTACATTTTCGAAGGACAATATTTTAAAAATGACCATCATCTAAAAATTGTTTGAAAAGCATAGGTGGTCGTCAAATTTAACCCTGCCTCTCTTGGTTCATTTTGAAGTTCTAGATGATTGATATTTATTATTTATTAGTGCGTGTCGAAGGAAGGGTAAGTTAGGATGTCCTCTTCTTCTTAAGTGGGGTTTATGTAGTAGAATGTGTGGCCTTTGGTGGGTCAAGGGTTGAACTATCAAGTCTTCTCATTAATAATGGACTCCTACTTCAAAGTTCATATGGAGGAGATGATTTATTATTACACCTGCGTGTTGGTGTTGGTGTTTGAGAAAAATTAAATTAGTCTAAAAATAAAAGGAAGTAGGTGTCCCATAGTTTAATTTTATAACACCAAACATATACTCATGTTAAAACTAGCAATTGCACATGAGTTGCAAATTACAGCAGACAAAATGTAAATATTTATATATTTATTTTGACATGGGATTCCTTAAGAGAGAATCATTGCTTCGACATATGCAAAAACAAGTCTCAACCCACTCAATTTACATTTGACAATTTACTCCCAACCTGTGCCAAAATATGAGCTCTAGAACATGGTGTCAATGTCCATCAAAGTATAAAAGAATGGGGGATTTTTTTCAAATATGTATTTGCAAATGCTTTGGTAGACGTGTGTAAATTGTAGAACCTTACACAAGGCACATAAATTTTTGATATCTTAGGGGTATTGAATGTTTTTTTTAATAATAAAATAAAATTAAAAATTTAAGATATGTATTTACTATTGTTTAAAATGACCCATATAAAAGCTTCCCAAAGCGCCCTAAAGAGAAAAATGGAACAATTTTTTCAAAGCATACTAAAAAAACCCTACAAAAGGCTTTATTGATGCAAACATTTACACCGTATGAAACAAGCCTATGGAATATACTACTACTTGGCTCTCAGAATTATGACCTACACTTTACACAACTTCTAAGTTGAATATATACAGACACATTTAAAATGCAGGAACCCCCTTTCTAATGTACAAACACATTTCATTACCAAGAGGTGAACATGTATACGCGTGCCTGGAGCAGCTGTAAAACACATCCTCCATCTAACACGCTATCTTGCAAAATTTTGATTTTGTCTTTGTGGCTCAACCCTTCTTTGAAATCCTCCCCCAGGTGTTGATCCTCCTTCCTAATTTTTATCACCTGGCTTTGCAAAGCATGCCCTTCGGCTTCCGCACAGTTGTCAAAATAATCAGGCTTATTTTCACTCCGCACTTGGAGCCCTCTTTCATCGTTTTCTTACAAGTCTCGAGTTCGAAACTCGGGAAGAGGCAGATGAGGCTACTTGGCTTGCCATAGGAATGAATATATTATATTACCTCCTATCTGCAAAACTATATTTCCCAACAAAGAGATGGAAACAAACCTGTCATGGACTTGGGCACTCGCCTACAACGTGGAGAGCATTAGCCGATCCGGAAAGTTCAGGAAACTTGGTCCACTTCCATTATATAAAGCCCATCTGTAAACAAAAAAAGAAAATTAGTATATAAATCAAAATAGTTAACCTAAGGTCCTTTTGTAACTAAAAAAATTGACATCAAACAAAAAATTTAACTGTGAATAGCTCCCCTACCATTTGCAGTCCAAGGAATCAAACAAGGTGAACATTGGAAGGGTAAGGAAGTCACTCAGTGCCTATGACATTAATCATGGCAGGCACACACGCTCCAATTTTTTCTTCCTTTTCTGTGATGTGTTTCAATTACAATTGTCTGCTTCAGGTAAAGCATTGCACTCTGTTTTTTGTTTTAAAATAAAGAATGCATTGTGCATCTCTGCAAAACTGCAACTACGAAATGATTTCTCTTATTACCAAGTCAAGAATGGCCAATCTGATTTAAAGATTGTATAGTCCAAAAAGTAGATAAACATTGTAGCCTAAAAAAACTAAAGTAGAAAATCAGATTGTTAGATATTATTATAGGAAATATCTAAAATCTATAAATATCTAGGATAGTAAATATTTAGGACTGTAAAAAAAATCTATAAATATCTAGGATAGTAAATATTTAGGACTGTAAAAAAATATCTAAAATCCGGCAACTTTATTGAAGCCGTCGGAATTTGACACTTTCCAACCAAGGCATCTTCAAAGGTGGACGCCTACCGACGAATTATTAATCTCCAATTCTTGATTTATAAAAGATATTTTTTATATCTAAATGGAACATAATATTTTGGGACATACATGAGGAACATAATATTTTGGGACATAAATAGGGAACACAATATGTAACATGTCCTTTTTCTCTCTCTAAATAAGGTTGTGTTGAAACGCATAATATGTTTTTTAATAAGTTGAAATAGTTTGGTTTAGTAGTGAGGTAACGTGTTGTGATGTTTTGTACATGATGATTAGAAATAATGGATCCCTCATTAATGATATGAGTGATTTTGTAAGTGGTAGATAAGTGAAATGAGGAAATAAAGCCTCGCATTGGGACTAAGCAAGAAGGATAACATGAAGTAAACTACACTAAAAGGTGATATAGACACTAAAAGAGGGATGAACACTATCTGTTTTCTGAGAATGAAGAATGATAGGGAATGTGTGAAAGGAGGCTAGGCAGTAAGTACAACAAAAACATGCATTCACCAAATCATTCTATGGAACACAACCAAATATGGAACTGCAAGGGACCTAAAGTAGCACAACAATACACAATGCAAGAGAAAAGGAAAGAAGAAGGAACAAAACATGCTAGGACAAAGAATAGTCACAAAATGATGCTTCTATTACTTCCAAAAATGCACAAAACTATTACAATGATAAGGAGGCCGATATCCACATGCAAGAGCCAAACATGGAGGTGCAACTCAAAAAATATAAAAATATGGAGTCCTTAGCAACATGCGTAAGGATCCAGAGTATCCAACATAACAAATGAGCCTTGCTCTTACATTTATAGATGAATCCATGGAGGAAGAAAGGAAAAGGAGGGAAAACCCAAATTTGAAACACAACCACCAACAAGAAGCATTCAATGTCTATAAATCCACTTGGAAATATATGAAATATGCTTCCCCATGCCTGTTTGATGTGTTGAAGACAAAAGAGGGATCATACTAAATTGGGTGGTTGGAGCAATCAAGATCTGCTCATCAATGTTTAGAGAGACATTTTCCCAATTTTCTCACCTACCAGATCCACCAAAATTTGAAATTTGAATTTTTTGGCACTATAGCATGATGTTGATGTCAAACAACTTTTCGACAAGTCAGTGCAGTGCATGCCGATCTGAGCTTGTAGCTGATGATGATATGGCTGTTAGAAGATGTCGTTAGAGTCATCAGCATATACAAAACACATGTGTGCATGCCAATTGGATGAGATGGTGGCCAAATGTATACAACTATTTTTCATTTCGCCATGTGTTAATCATTCATTTTTGTTGCAAGGATTGGTGCACCCTATTGGCGTGCTACTGATGGTGTCACATGTTACACATACACTTAAGCATGTCAAAAGAGATGATACATGGCAAAGGGGGCACATGGAGACAATAGAGGAAAGCATGGAGGGAGTGCATGCGTGATGCACGCGGGGAGATGAATCAAACCAGTGAGTAGAGAACGTATGGTTAAGGTGCAAACAACTATTACAAAGTAATGGGGTGTGGCGTGAAGAAGGGTAAAGACTTAGGTATGTGGGGTGGAAAGAAACTGACTGAAGAAGAAGGTGACATGTGGAAGGAAGGGAAGCGAGGGAAGTGGAAGGAGGAAGGAAAGGGGTGCGTAGGTAAACTGTGACCAAGGGAATGTGCCAAATGATTTTGAGAGTGTGCACAAATTCTTCAATAGATAACTTAGGGCTAGAATGTGTATGTAAGTTATCCAAATCACTAGGAGAGCTATTTGGATAACAATTTTGGTGACTTTCGGGGCCATCTACCTGCTAGATGCAAGAGACTAGTAGCTTAAGCATCCATTGGGCATGGAGTCTACTTGTTCAATCATGAAAATGCCCCTTGTTGTCACTTTGAGAATCATTTCTACACTTTTTCTGAATCTCACAACTGCTGAGAGAAGCTCACATTTAGAAGTAACAAAAAAGAGCATGCGTGCAGAAGCACATGAGAGGAAAGAACTATGTACAAACAAACAAATGTGCAGAGCACACTTGGAGGAATTGACTACTTTATATATATACAACATGATGCAACAAACCTAATGGAAGGGTTTGAGATAGATCCTGTTTATTGGGATTTACAGTGTGCTTCCATCCAGATGAGTTAACTGAAAGAGTTAGCTTCTTTTATAGACTTGATGATGTATGGGCCACTCCAAAGTGCATCAAACTTTGAATGGTGCCCTGGTTTAGCTCTATCAACATCCCATTTTAGAACCAAGTCCCCAACTTTGAAAGCTTGAGGCCTAGCCTTTTTTGTCAAACCATTTCTTTTTTCTTGTTGATGTTGTTCTAGCTTGATCATGGCAGAGTTTTTGAGCTCTTCAAGATGAACCAGCTCTGCCATCCTGATTTCTCTTTGATCCATGCCCTCAAATTCCAGCTTGTTGGGAAAGTGCTAATGAATTTAGTTCTAGTGTCAAAGGAAGGGTAGCCTCCTTGCCATAGACAAGCTTGTAAGGCAAAGTTCCTATTGCCTTTTTTACTGTGATTCTATCTACCAAAGTGCATGCGCACGAGACCTTTGTATGCCACTGTCTTTGGCTGATGTTCATTGTGTGCTTCATGATTCTGATCAAGGTTCTTGTTTGTTGATTCTGCCAGACCATTTCCCTGAGGGTAATAGTTGGAAGAGGTTTTTAGGTAAATGTCCCAAACTTAGAGCCCAATCAGTGATTTTAGCACCAAGGAAGGCCTTTGCATTATCAGAGATAATGGTTTGAGGAATGCCAAACCTTGTGACTAAACCTTCGAGAAAGTCAAGGATGACTACCTCAGTTGATTCCTTAAGCGTGACAACTTCTGTCCATCTGGTGAAGTAATCTGTAGCTATCAGCACCCATTTATGTCCAAAGTGCTTGAAGGTGGATTGATCATGCCTATGAAGTCGAGACCCCATTGCAAAAAGGATGATCCACTTGGATTGGTCGGAGGGGAAGAACGCCAATATTTTCTTTCCTACAAAGAAAGCACATTCCTTTGCATTTTGTGACCCACCTATGTGCATCTACAAATAGGGTAGGCCAAAAGATACCTGCCATTATGATCTTCATTGTTGTAGTTTTGGCAGAGAAGTGTCCACCAGAGAATCCATCATGAAATTATGCTAACACTTTTTTCTCTACGCACGTGCCGTTGATACATCTTAACAACACATGCCATCTAGATTTCTTTTGAAGAGAAGTCCATCAATCAAAACATAAGGAATAGATTGCAACCTCAGATGCCTTCTCTTTGCTTTATTCAAACCAGAGGGTATGCACCCTTGGAAAGGAATGTGATCATGTCCTTCATCTATTCACATGCGTGTCGGGGTCTATATTTTGTTCATGTTCTATGTGGGAGGTCTTCATCCTAGAAATAATGAAGCCTCAGGTTCACTCTGCGCATCCTCAACAATCTGCTTGCAGAGAGTGCACTACCTCTTACCAGCTTTGTGGCCTTAATAGTCACATCATATTCCATGATTTTGGTCACCCATCGCATGCTCTCTTCTCACTGATTTCTACTCCCATGATGAAGTCTCTGATAGATGAGTGAGAGACTAACACCTTGATATGATTTTGGTGAGCATACTTTTGAATTTCTTGAGCACGTGCGCATGATGGTGAAGACCTACTTCTCCGTGTGACTATATTTCAATTCATAATCCAGTGATCTGGTCAAGAAGGCCACCGGCTATTCCATCCTTGTTCATTTTCTGTGTTAGAAGACAACAACAATGCTTGCATCAACAGCACATAAGCATAAAGGATGAAATCCTTTGAATAATCTGGATTGATGAGTGTTGGTGCACACAAGAAATCTCTTTCTTGATCTTGTTGAAGCTTTCTCTTCCTTTGTTGTCCATCTGAAGGCTATGTCCTTCTTGAGCATAAGGGTGATGGGCCGAACTAGTCCTACAAAGTTAGGGATAAAACACCTAACAAAGTTAATCTTTCCAAGGAAGGACTGTAAAGGATTTTTTTTCTTTGGAAAGGAAAGGGCTAGGATGGGAAAAAATGTGCAGCTCAGGATCAATCGTGATGCCATCTTTCAAAACCACATGGCCCAAGAGCCTTCCCTGAGCCACCACAAAATTACACTTCTTGGGGTTAAGAGATACCCCAAATTCTCTACATCTCTCAAAGACCTTTTCTAGGTGTGCCATGTGATCCACACTCTCTGCTTTGAGAAGATAGTTATATCATCAAGGTAAACCAAGATGAACTCATTGATGTAACCTTTGAAGGCAATATCCATGGTGCATGTTGAAATGTTGTGCCCACATTTGATAGACCAAAGGGCATTTTTTGATATGCATATGTTCCCCACTTGGTTGTAAATGTTGTTTTGAATTGATCCTCTTCCTTGACCAGATCTGGTTGAAACCTGAATACCCATCTAGCATGGAGAACTCTTTGTGCTACTACCATAGTCTATAGAATCTGCTCCATTGAAGGCAAAGGATAATGATCCTTTAGAGATGCCTTATTCAAATCTCTAAAATCAACACAAAGTCTGATTTCACCATTCTTCTTTGTGTACTGGAACAAGATTTGTGACCCAAGTAGAGTATTTGATAGGAAAGATAATTTTTGCCTCAATGAGTTTTGATAGTTCCTTTCTCATGAGGGGCTCTATCCTTGGATTGACTGGCCGTTGTTTTTTCTTGATGGGCTTTATGCCAAGATCAAGGTCAATGGAGTGTTGAGAAACACTTGGATCAAAACCTTTGAGGTCTTCATACTCCCATGAGAAAATGTCACTGTATTTTTGACAGAGAGAGATGAAGGCCTATTTTTCTTCATGTGCACAAGTCCTGCTGAGCAACAACTCCTTTCCATGCGTGCAATAGTAATGGAGGAGAAATCCTCTTGCGTGGCGCACATGTATCTTTCTTCACCCTTGAACTCATCATCAGGGCTGAACATTTTCTCTAAGGTGACCAGCCCTTTAGGAAACTTATTTGTCTTTAGCTATATTACTTGGTCACCATAGTTGTCATGCAAGTCAGCTTGCATACTTGATGAAAATTCAGCTTCATTTTGGATAAACTGGATGATCTGTGCATGTCACTATTTCAAACACTTTCCAGCTGGTGTTATTATCTATGAATGGATGGTCTGATTACCATCTTAATGTGTTGAGTGTTTCCTTTGACAAAGTCCTCAACAGGAGAAAATTGTGAACCAAAGCATGGCCATTTGGTCAGCCTTCTTTGTTCATTTTCGTGGGACTACCTGTAGATTAAGAGCATCAAAGCTCTCAAGTAGGTCCCAAACTCTATGTTTATAAGCTTTAAGAAGCTTATTATTTTTTCTGGAATTTTTGGTGACCTGGTGGATGACCAATTTTGTGTCCCCAAAGATCTGCAATGCTTTAATTTTCTTCTTTTCAGCAATAAGCAAGCCATGCACCAATGCTTCATATTTTGCCACATTGTTAGAACATGCAAACTACAGCCTATGTGTGAAGAATAATTTCTCATCCTTAGGGGAAATGAGAACCACTCCTACTCCGTGCCATTTCTACTTCTGGATCCATCAAAGTATAACTTCCATAGACCAGTTTTGAACTTTGTCTCCTATGAGCGCGTGGAAGCGTAATGTCTTCTTCTAGAATGCAATAAGTACCAAGCCCTAGTTTCATAGGCTTCTAGTTCTTCAACATAGGGATCAAATTTGTGATGCCTCTCCACCCATTCATCAAGTACTAGGTCTGGAATAGAGGGTGGAAGAGACTGCTCTCTTCAGAACTGAAACTTGTTCTTCTTGGATAAGACAATTGGCTTGGAGAGGGGATGGGACATATGGCTCTACATGATAAGAAAATATAGGCTCATCTTGTATGGTAAACCGGGTACCATACCTTGTCTTGAGTAACATATGAGACCAATCAGAAGACAAGTAACCACCCACTTTAGTAGTAAATTCTCTTGATAGACATAGGGAAAACAAAGGAGGCAAGGTCAATAATTGACACATCTTGAGTAATTGTCAGGCTTGGACATGCATGGAGGGTTAACTCAAGATCCTTGATGACTCCTAAGGTGGTTACAATTGAGCCATCAAGTTGTAGGACTCCTTTAGACAAAGGGCTATATTTCAGACCTAAGACATCAACTATCTTCTTAGGCATAACAAAAGTACTAGTACCTGAGTCAACTAAGTAGTTATGCACTAGGTGTTTGCCTATAATCAAGGACATATAGAAGGGTGGGGTTTTAGAAATTTTTCTTACTTGTTTCTCCTCTTCTTGGTAGATTTTGATAGAAGTGCGTGGCTTCTACATAACTAGGTCAATGCATGGAAGTTGTGCCAGAGCTTCATGCAACAGATCCCACTGAGATGGAATGGTTAGGGCATCCCACATTGTGATGTTTATGTTTTTTTTCTTCATCTGGTCAACAATGTTGAATGGAAGCCCCCCCACCTTGTGAATTTGGGGAACAACATCCCTTCTTGACTGTGTTTAGTGTGGAAGCCTGAATTTTAGCTGGAGCAGAGGCTTGGCCTACCAGGAGGATGGGGCGCATGCTACTTTTAGAAGGAGCTTTTACGCATGGGACCTCCGCATAGGGGATTTGAAATTTTTTGCTGCAAGAGGTCTTGTCTGATTATTTTTTTTTTAAGAAGATCTTACTTGTATTATGGGACTATGTGACTGTGCATGCCTGACTCTAATATTATTTTCTTATATCTTGTGTTGTCCGCAACTTGGGTGTGTGGTCTATTTGTATCTTCTTGTAGCTTGGTTGATTACACAAAGTCCCTCAGCACCAAAGAACATCAAATTGGTTTCGGAGGAACTTCTGGTCCTTCTGGATTATCTGCTTCATGGGTGCTTGTTGAGGGCTCACAGGATGAAGCATTCTAGATCATGAAGGCTTGGGGTGCATTAGCATTAGCACAATGGTACTGACTATGAGGCATTTTTGCAAGGGAAGCACCATTCTGATTCTTGTGCCAAGTTGTTCTAAACTAGGATGAGCACTCAGCTCACATGCTGGGTGTTGGGAGAGAAGGCGCGGAGGGACAACTTGCAAAGGTAGATGTGCATTAGGTTGCCACCTATCATTCTACTGGTTGGGCATGTATCTTTGATTTCCATATTGATTTCCACCAGGCTGATTGCCTTGGCCATGTGCTTGATTGGAAATGCCTCTATATGCTTGCGCTTGCTACTTTTCTAATGATATGACCTTGTTTGATAAATTTCTGATCAAGGCCTTCAATTCTTCATCTTCCTTTTGTTGTGATGGAGAATAGGATGTTGAGGCAACGGTTGTTGTGCTTTTCTCAGAGTAGGAATAGGGGCCACAAAAGGTTGGGGTGCTTGTGACATCTCTGGGAACAAGGGCATGGGTGGTCTAGGAGCCAACTTTTTCCCCGAATGAGACTATTTTCTACCCTTACTACAATGTTATAAGTAGCTGGTAAGAGTCCTACCTCCCATAGATTGGATCATAACTGAAATATCATTGTTGAGCACCTTTAGATAATAAAGGAAAGCATGTTGGGTTGTAGGTCTTACCACAAGAGGAATTTGTCCCAAGTCTTCTGAAATCTGATGTTGAAATCAGTCATCTACTCATTGGGTGCCCTCCTTGTTGTTAGTTGCTCCACCAAAGATAGGTGATCTGACTTGTCTTCAAAATAACTACATAGTTTTTCCCAACTCATCCCAAGTGGTGATAGATCCAAGTCTCAAGCCTCAGTACCATTGAAGTGCTTTACCTTTGAAAGAGGCTACAAACAACCTGACTACTACATCATTATGTGTGATCAGATAGAATGAACACACATTTTGCTACATCCTGGATATGCTCCTGAGGGGTGACTTGATTCTCACCAAGTAAAGTAAGGAATACTTTTGAGCGTGCCATTGGGCATATCATGTTACATGGCCAGGAGTAAGGGACTCCCTCCATCAAAGTTTGCACAAAGCTTCTTAAGGAGGAGGGGTTGATGCATGCCATTGCAGGGCACACACAGGTTGTCTATTTTGAGGAGAGTTGAATGGAATGGGTGCATGCTGGAGATAGAGATGCATGCACGTGGGATTTCTAGAATGAACTTTTCTCGAGGATAGCTAGAGGTATTCAAAAGAATCTTCAACTTGCACTTCTTCTTGTGTGCACTCTTTTCTCATGAAAGGCACTCAAGACTACTGAAACAGAGATTTTAAAATATTGGGAGTCAGATGTGTTTGAAAGGAGCCTCTTCAAAGGCTAAAACACTAAGTCCACACACTAGAACTTAGAGATATGAAATTTGAGCTTTCAATGTTGGTCCCACCGGGCATGCCAAAAACTGTTGGTTGCTCAAATGTGCACCCATGCATCTCGGATCTCTAAAAAGGGACCGAGGTGTTTGAGACCACAATGGAACCATCCCCAAGTTGTGGGACCTTGTGAGCTTGGGACGGATCTCTGAGAGAAGGCTCGGTTCCTCTATCTATCTCTACTGCTACTGCTACTCCTAGTGCTGAAAGGGGAAACTAAGCTAAGAATGCTAAGGGACCAGGAAAGAAGGATAACATGAAGTAAACTACACTAAAAGGTGATAGCACTAGAAAAGAGGGATGAACACTATCTATTCTGAGAAAGAATGACAAGGAATGTGTGAAAGGAGGCTAGGCATACAAGTAGCACAACAAAACACGCATTCACCAAATCATTCTCATGGAACACAACCAAAATATGGAACGCAAGGGACTCAAAAGTAGCAACAACAATACACAATGCAAGAGAAAAGGAAAGAAGAAGGAACACAAACATGTTAGGATAGAGAATAGTCACAAAATGATGCTTCTATTACTTCCAAAATGCACAAAACTATTACAATGATAAGGAGGCCGATATCCACATGCAAGAGCCAAACATGGAGGTCTGCAACTCAAAATACAAAAATATGGAGTCCTTAGCAACATGCGTAAGGATCCAGAGTATCCAACATAACAAATGAGCCTTGCTCTTACATTTATAGATGAATCCATGGAGGAAGAAAGGAAAAGGAGGAAAACCCGAATTTGAAACACAACCACCAACAAGAAGCATTCAATGTCTATAAATCCACTTGGAAATCTATGAAATATGCTTCCCCATGCCTGTTTGACATGTTGAAGACAAAAGAGAGGTGGATCATACTAAATTGGGTGGTTGGAGCAATCAGATCTACTCATCAAATTTTCAGAGAGATGTTTTCCCAATTCTCACCTACCAGATCCACCTAGAATTTGAAATTTGAATTTTTGGCACTATAGTTGATGTCAGCAGCTTTTTGACAAGTCTAGTGCAGGTGCACACCGATCTGAGCTCTATCTATAGATGATGATATGGCTGTCGAAGATGTCGAGTCATCATCGGTATATATACAAACGTACATGCATGCCCGATTGGATTTGAGATGGTGGCCAAATGTACAACTATTTGTCATTTTTTGCCACATGTTAATCATTCATTTGTTGTAAGGATTCAATGCCCCCTATTGGTGTGCCCTGATTGGTTGTCATGTACATGCACACACTTAAGCATGCATGTCAAAAGATGATGATAAGGGCACAAAGAAGGTGATGGAGAAAATAGAGGAAAGCATGGAGGAGGGAGTGCATGCATGATGCACATGTGGGGAGATGAATCAAACCGGTGAGTAGAGAATGTATGGTTAAGGCACAACTATTACAAAGTAATGGGTGCAGTGCATGAGAAGGGTCAAAGACTTAAAGTGTGGGGTGGAAAGAAACTGACTGGAAGAAGGTGAATGCATGGAAAGGAGGGCGCGAGGGGAAGTGGAAGGAGGAAGGAAAGGGGCATGTAGGAAAATCGTGACCAAGGGAATGTGCCAAATGATTAGTAATTAGCTCAAGGGTATCAAATGGACTCTAATTGTGCTCCTTGATTTAATCATAACCTTTTTGAGCTTCATTAGGGTAAAAAATGGACTCTAATTGGCTCCGATTTAATCACATCCTATGCAGTTAGAATTAGGTTCATAGGGATAAATTTGTCCCAAAACATGTTAATATGGGAACGTTGAAAGGGGGTGGAGGTGGTGTCTATAGATGGAGAATGGATAATATGGGAATGTAAAGATGAAATTTGGTGGAGGAGGGGAAGGGGAATTTTAGGACCTATCCATCATTCATCAATCACTCATGTGGGAGTAATTCAACATCGACTATGAGCTAAGCATATGCATCATCATTCTCACACCTAACCTGCACAACATTCCGAGAAGTTGAACATTCTCTTCGAACATAGTGATGAGGCCAATATCTCTCTTTGGGACAACATTTTCAACTCTCTCAAAGCATATCATCAAGGATGTTGATTAAGTCCCGATATCCAAACATTATATATCCATAGTTTTTATTCATATAATCTAATATTACATGTATTTTTATCATTATTCTCATCTTATTTATTTAAAAGTGAGTTGAAACTTGATAAAATAAGCCCTTTGGTTCCTAGGACTAGCCTTTGCCAAGTAACTCATCCCATAATTATCTAATATCTTTCTTGTCAAATTCTCTACATGTGTATAGGTTTTTAATTATATGGAAGAGGAGTTTTTGTGCACGTTTAAATCCATCACCTTTCGTAATCCTCCACACAAGTATCATTAAACCTTGTTTTTCGATTTTTAGTGATTTGTTTCACACAAGAAGACCAAATCCTAAAATCTACTAAAACAATAGCCTTTTGGGATTTTTGGGAGAAGATGCTCAAGCTTTCAAGAGTAGTTTGTCTCCCATTGGGTCTCTTTTCAACACCACTTACAAGATCCCACAACTTCCTAGACGTAAATATAGCTTTAATCCTCACTCTCCAAATATTATAATTAGAACCAATTAAAATTTGACATTTATCCACAAAAAGTTAGATGAACTAGCCATATTTTATAAAAAAACTTAGCAAAATTGAAAAATAGAATTAAGTAGGTTTTAACAATTGTAGTTATCCACGAGTAGAAGAAAAAACTTTTTCAAATTTCAAACAAAATAAAAATCCTTTTTAAAACTTACAAATTTAATAAAAACACTTCAAACAGGTATGGGAACTAGAAAGGAGGCCACAAAATTCAAGGATCTAGCCACAAGAGGTCACAATGCAATAGAACAAAATTTATGTTAACTTCAAATTTTAAGCGCCACGAACAAGGAAACAGTGTTTTGCGTGTTTTTGAAAAATTAGAGTTCCATGGAACATGAAAATCTGCGAAACAAAGAAGCTCGTGAAACAAGGAAAGAACAGAGCCACAAAACACAATAGTCCACGGAACAATGAAATAAAAAGGACCCCAAAACATTTAAATCCACGGAATAAACAAGAGGGTCATGGAACATAGAAAAATTGTAGCACAAAGAGACAAGGGTTCACAAGACATGGAAGTTCAAATCATGGAATATTGAAATTTCACGGAATAAAAGATTCCACGTGACAATAAAATACAAATCGCGAAACAAAGGAATCCGGTGTAGGCCCAACAAATTCCTTAACACACTATATTAATGCCACGTAACACTTAGGAATGTTACATAAGCCTAAAAACACAATACTTAAACCAACCACGAAAGACTTAAATGAGCCGTGATAGAAAGAGAGGCCACGGAGCTAAGAAAAATCTTGCAAAGCAAGTAGGAAGTTGATGAAGACTTAAAATCTGTCAAAAACAAGAATATATGCTACAAAACATTCAAATAGGCCGCACATGATCAAAGAACATCAATCAAATCATACTAAAGGTAACATAAGGAAGAAACACTAGTACACAAAAGTTTTTGATCTTCCAAACTTAATTCAACCTTTCAAAAACTTCCAAATTAACAAGGAATTGGAATTTTGCACTGTAGATCATGAAAAAGCCGCAAAATTTTAAATAGACCTTCGCGGGTTTCGTAAACATCAATTTAGCTTGTTTTAATTGATCTACAAAGGATCTTGCACCTGCTTTGAAACAAGTTTATCTTGCACAATCACAAACATCCGGCTCGATACCATGTTAGGAAATGCGAGGATATATAATGCCATGATTTAAATATCCACCAAGATAAATTGCCAAGAATTATAGTTTATGTTTTAACAACAAATATTAGATAGATGACATTACAGAGTGCAATAGAGATTAGATTAAGTGTAATAACATGAGAGAGACAATGAACACAAGACATAAGATATAAGTGGGAAAACCTTTCAAAAAAAACACATTGAAAATCACTCTTTAATATTGAGAAAATATGTTTCACCCCAGGTGCTCCGCTATTTCTATGCATGCAAAGTAGCTACACCTTCATAAAGGAATTACAAACTATCAAATACACTTGCTCATGGATCTTCACCCATTCGCCTCATGTAATATTCAAAATGGCTCTCATAAGAAGCTCATAGGTATTCACACTTTTTTAATGTTATATGTCATAACCAATCTCAAAGAGATCACCTTGATTTATATCAAGGTGGGTGGGCCTGTTTTTGTGTCACTCTTATTATTGACCATTAGCCACACTTATATTTTAAATTTAATTCATAAGACATGACCATTAGTCTTTGTTGGTTTTATATTAAGAAAATATCCCACTTAATATTACAACCCCAACACATTATGCATACATTTATTCTTATGGTGGGAATATTGGCAATCAAATTCTCATCTTGGCTTCCAAATCATCAAGTGCACAAGAAATGGTTACTTATTTTGCACATATTGGCATTTCCATTGTAACCCTTTTGTGTGGTTACTATTATTATTACAATTTTAACATGAAAGAATTTGGTTGCATCGTTATGAATGACATCATCAGATAATATGGGAAGGGGTAGATGCAACAACCATATTTGGTTGTTTGGAGTACCCATCAAAAACATTGCATAAGATTTTCAATAATAAATAATTATGCTATAGGTGTCGAGCACTAAAGAGAGCCTTACTAGAAAATGTCATATTTTTGGTGATGCATTTTACGGTATGATTCTTTCTCGCCACTATTCTTTTGTGGAAGTCCACACCTTGTTTCAAATAAATAATATTGGCACATGCTTGTAACATAATATAAAAGGTGAATAGATCAAAGTGGGCACCTATTGGCTACATTTGGTGAAACAATGAGCAATTCTCTTTGAGGATGCCAATAACTTCCAAGAGCAACTTGGATGTAGGAAGGACTATATAGATACAACACCAATCGTTATTCTACCCGAAATCCTTGTAAAATTATTTAATTTCTACCCAATGGACATCAAATCACCGCCAACACCGACATAAGAGCTACATATAAACATAACACTTGGAGATTATAAGATGCTCGAGATAGTTCTCGCAAGCAATACCAAAACAAAACATGGTCTCATTTATGCCATAATTTTGGTTTCTATCAAGTATGGAAATTTTGAGGAAGCATTGGTTTTGTTATATCAAATGCAGTGAGAGGGAATAAGACCCCAATGGATTCACTTCAAAATTTAGTTTTTCAAATCCTTCATAGCCATTTATGCAACATATGGAAGATTACAAAAGGAATGTGAATTCTTTGACATAATGCCTCAACAAAATGCCAAATTTGAAGCTATGGAATTGTGAATAGAGATCTATCAAAAAATATTTGAATGTAGATTTTTGTTAGGGAGAGGATATGTTGTAGTTTATAAATACTCTAATAGACATTTGTGTAAAATGTAAAGTTTACATAAGACTCCTATTTTTTTACAAAGTACATAATGCAAATTTGTTCATGTGGACAATAATATTTAGAGGATATGCAATGTATGTCACATTCTATAGTAAGCATGCATTTAAACTATATGATTTGTATGTATGAAAAAATTGCTTGCTGACATCTGCATAGGGCATATGAATCTACCTTACGGAAAATGGGCCCACCTTCCTGCATTTTTTTACCAACCATGGAAAACATAGTGGTGATAAGATGAAGATGTGGATACTATATGGGCGATGGTGCAAAAATTTCAACAAACAAGTTATGACTGCAAACCGTGACCCAACAAAGAGCACCGTAAAAAGAGAAGACGACAAATGGTATTATTATAATTTATAATTCTTTTCTCGTGATCGTCCTTCTGAGTTCCACCGCCTTCTGTCGTCATTCCGTGTCTCCACCAATTTTGGTCAAATCGCTCAACTTGTGTGGGACCATTAAATCTCTGGACTTGTACATGCGGGGCCATTAAATGTGCGGACCATTAAATGTGCAGGCAGCAGGACCATGTGCAATTTGAACAATGATTCATCACGTCGAACCTTTCAATAAAGGATTAGGAAAGGATTCTCTTTTCAAACGCCAAAGTCGGGTAAGTACTTACCGAGCGCAGAAGAATCCAATGCAGGGCATAATTAGCTAGGAGGACCTCTCTTCTTCTTCTTCTTGGTGGGGCCTTTTGTGGGGTAATGCTTGAATTAGTGGTATTGTCACTAATAATGGACTCCTCTTGGTTCAGAGGTTATAGGTGTGTGAGATTTATTATTTATTAGTGAGTGTCGAAGGGAGGGTAATTTAGGAAGTCTTCTTCTTCTTGGTGGGGTTTATGTAGTAGAATGTGTGGTATTTTGTGGGTCAAGGGTTTAATCACCAAGTCTTGTGACTAATAATGGACCTGTACTTCAAAGTTCATGATTTATTATTGCACTTTGGTGTTGGTGTTAATGTTATGAAGAGAAAAATTAAATTAGTCTAAACAATAAAAGGAAGTATAGTCCGTGTCCCATAGTTTAATTTTATAACACCAAAGAGCATATACTCATATTAAAATTATTAAACTCCAATTCATAATTTATAAAAGAGTGATTTTATATTTAAATGGAACACGATATTTTGGGACATAAATGAGGAACATGATATTTTGGGACATAAATGGGAACACAATATATAACATATCCTTGTCCTCTATCTAAATAAGGGTGTGTTAAAACACATAATATGTTTTTTTAAGAAGTTGAAATAATTTGGTTTAGTAGTGAGGTAAAGTGTTGTGATGTTTTGCACATGATGATTAGAAATAATGGACTCCTCATGAATGATATGAGTGTTTTGTAATTGGTAGATATGTGAAATGAGGAAATAAAGCCTTTCATTAGGGCTAAACATGCTTTTAATTACTCTGTTATTTCTTCTTCAACTTTTTCTTACTTCTAATGCATTTCTTTATGAGCCATGATAAGTCAAAATTAACTATTAGGGTTGGGAATAACTTAAAGCTATTAAAATATAGAACACTATAAGTGCATAAGGATGCAAAACATGAAAAAGTGGGAACATAATTCTTGCAAAGGATAGAATGATAACGTTGGCCAACGTGTATTCTAATTTTTTAAGTAATGTGTATGCATTACAATACATTGTATACACTTTACTTAAAATGCTTCATACACTTGTTATATGATGTTGTTATGCTTCTTAAAAAATCGAATAGAACTCTTTCCCAAGGTTGATTCCATGTTTCTATGAATGTGATTTACACCTCGTAGTTAGAATTAGGTTGATAGAATCAATCTATGATTCAAAATGGGGGTTAATTGAGCCCCAAATAACATCATAAAATCTTAATTAGGTTAAATTCCCATATAAAAGCACACTTATTAACTCCCAATTGAATTTGTCAACTTTTTCATTCATTTTATGATGAATTTGGGACTAATTAAGTCCCAAATCACATCCCTCCCCAATTATAATTAAAACATGCTAATGATTCCACCAATTGATTGATATGCCAAAATTGGACCCCAATTCCCTCCTTGATTGATTGATTAACTCTATTGGACATGTTGTCATGCAAATGTGCAACAGGGAAATTGGCAATTTTCTAGCATGACAACGATACCCATGTACCAAATTTTTCATGTTTTATCCTTCTGAGATACCCGAGTTTGCCCGTCAGCCCCGATGACCTCCCAATTCATGTTAAATCATTCCCCTAGGTGATTTAGGAAATTCAATTCAAACCCTAGACCGATTTCCAGAGTTCATTGGAAAATGCAAACTTCAGGCAATTGTGGGAAGGGCTATCATTGGCCTTCCCGGGACTGAAACAACCCCATGGATCGGAAAAGAAAATCCAAACTAGACACGAAGGTGAATCAAATGCCTAGGAACATCATGGAATTGATTTAGGAATATTTAGAAAGGATCCAGAGAAGTTGGGAAAATTTCACTAAAATCAGGGTTCACAGGCCTAGGTAGTTTACAAGCCAAAACAGTTGTTAAGCTTCTGAAGGCGATTTCGAGAGCTCGGATGGAGTTAGGAGAAAAAAAAACATATTCGAAAAGGTAATTCCAAGCCCTACAAGATGGTGAAATTATTTTTTCAAAAACTTTTGCACAATGGGTATGCAAATAGGTTTTTCTCATGCACAAATGGAGTGCTGGATCAAAACTTTGGTTTTTAAGGGATAAAATGGAAGAATAAAGACATTATACGACCACAATTGGATTCATAAGGACATTTCCAATCAATATCATATAAAATGTCATCAAAAAAGTCCATCAGGAGCTCAATTTATCGCCATTTCAAGTTTATCTCTTACAACGAGTTCGGGAGTTAGTCAAATTTTGATGAGGACACGTGTCAGCTCCAAGAGCCTGACACAATTTTGTATCCCTTACATCCCTCAACGTCAAGGACATCAAGGTCAATAAAATTTGCCTAGCCCCCATAATCCATATGGACCCTCATGTAACCTCCAGGATCTCCAGTTCATCCTTCAGGTGCTTGCGGGAGCTCAAAGCCTTCAGCATTGGATCAGTGCCATGTGTCATCACCTGGCGCACCATGCAAACTGATGTCCCTCATGTCACTTTGAGGTGGGGAACATAAAGGTATGAAAAATGCACCTAGCCCCTCCATGGAAGCCTCATGGTTTCTCATGTGACCAGCTTCCAACCCCTCGGCTGCTTTGAATCTTTTTTTGCTCAAATCCACTATCGTCGGATCTTCGCCACATGTCAAGCCGAGGCATGTTATGAAAATTGATGTACCTCATGTCCCTTTGAGGTGAGGGACATAATACGTCCAACTCAAACTAAAAATTGAAAAATTCTAATTGTTTTCTTCTTCACACAAATTAGAAGAAAAGTTGTAGAGAACACCTCAGTCCACCATTATTGCTCCAAACCAGCTCCGCCATGGCAACCAAACCTTCCACTCCATGAATATGCATAGGTTTCAAAGAATATATTTATCGAAAGATCCATAGGAATGAAGAATGAAAGAGAAGAGTGAAGGAATTCTTGAAACCTCCATTGCCATGAGATGAAGATTTGAACATATCTTAAGCCGTGCATGAAACGAAGAACCTTTGTTGTTGAGTTCTTCACTCTTGAAGGCCATTAAAAACTCACCTTCAAACCTCCCATTTGTAGTAAGGAATTCTCATAGAAAATAAATTTCACTTCCATCTCCATGAATAATAAAGCTCAATTTCCCGTTGTGCAATCGGATCGAAGAGAAATATCACCAGTGAGACAAGAAACAAAAACCTATCGCAGTGAAGTTGATTTCATTGCAAACAGATTAAAAAACAAGACCTATAAATTTTAAGCTCCATTAATGGCCATCATGATACAGTAGTGGAAAAAATCAGCAATCTACCTCTCCACTTCTCAGGGTTCCAGTGGGTGAAATCACGCGAAAATTGGAGGGAATGATCATTGAAAAATATAGTTTCGCGTGAACTAGTTTTTGTGCCATGAAGTCCCTATTTTTTAGGGATATGGAGGATGAGTTTTTATCATATTTCTGCCTTGTCACATGAAGAACATCTGTGAAAAAGGCAGCGAGCTACCTCTTCACTTCTCAGGGTTCCAAGTGGGAAAAATCGCATGAAAATTAGAGGGAATGATCGTTGAAAAATCTAGTTTCACGTAAACTAGTTTTCATGCCATGAAGTCCCTATTTTTAGGGATATGGAGGGCTATTTTTTTTTCAGTATTTTCCCCGCCGATGAAAATCTCATTTTCCCACTTGTTCAGACAAAGGAATTACTCAAAATTCGGAGAGTGAAACCCCGGAATAAAAACCAAAATCTCAAGACCTTGTTTTGTTGTAATCTGACGCCCATAGTGCACTTACTAAAAATAACAGGCCTTCCTACATAGGAGAATACTACTTTTGGTAAACCACCATCTGAATAGGATGTGAAAATGACGGTGAACATAGAGGGAGTATCGCAGAAAAGCCGCCAAAAAGGTCGTCTCGGTCCTCAATCGACGCTTACTAAAAATAGTAAGTGGTTCCACAAGCCCCTCGCTATAAATAGCCAATTGGTCCAAAAGGCAAGAGGAACATAGTAATAAGACATAATTCAAGTTACCATAGTCGAGTTGAGGTTGGGATGAGCTAACTCGACACTTACTAAAGATAGTAAGTTGTCCCATCCAAATATAATAAGTGTTAAGGAAACATGAATTTCAAGTCCACAGGTTGGTCTAGTTTCTCAGGTGTAATCAATCATGAAGAGATGACGATTTTTTGTGGTTTGGAATGAACATCTCATATTACAAAGCAAGGTATCGTAAGGCACGTCATGTGGATTCATCTTCATCATGCAAAGAGTCAAGTGATTCAAAGTGAATTGGTCATAATGATTTCAACAAGTCAAAGGGTTCATCAACCAAGTTTCAAGGAGGGTCATTGTGGGCATTGTATGTGTTAATCTCAAGCTTGCATCGGTAAACCTCAAAAAAATGTTTCTGAACACTCATTCTATGGTCCAGGATGTATGTGCATCATAGATTTTGTAATCATCACTAGATTGGGAAAATGATTCAAAGTTATTCAAGGGAGAAATCTTCATCAGTGTATAAGATCACCAATGGAAAAAATCTTTGCTCAAAGTTCATGGCTGCATAAAGGCATTCAAAGAATTTCATCACAAGGAGTGTTTTCCCTTCATTCCTTCCTTCTTCCTCTCTTTCCCTCTCTTCTTTCTCTCTCCATTCTAATTCTTCGTTATGTTTCATTATTGTATTTCTTCCTATTCACTTAAGTGACATATTTTAAATTTGTAAAAGTATTTTCTCAAAATTATAAGAGAAATAATTAATTTGTGAAAAGCGAAAGGTCACAAGTGGAATATGGAAACGAAGATTCATGTGAGGGAGGTGAAATGACAATTCAAATTGCTATAAATTGGGATGGCCTCTCCATTCCATGGGATTCTAGATTTTGGAAGAACTCTTACTATGTAGCATTGTGATAGCTTGGTTGAAGCTTTGTATTCATCACTACACATGGAATAAAAGGTACACTTCTTCTATTTTGAATGCGTTAATTTTAAGTAAAATCAAGTTGAATCTTTAAGCTTGTTAGAGAATAGGTATGGTGAGGATTTACCCTCTTAACCTAATTGAACTTTCTAACCCTAAATTTTGGACCTTGTGACCTCTAATTATTGTTAATAAAATAAAATTATATTCTAGTGGATTAGAATTGAGTTGGAACTTGTTAGTGAAATCGCTGTTGTCTTGTAACCTAGTTGTAGAGTCTTTTAAACAAAAAAAAAAAAATCCATAGTTTTCCTATCTAATCCTAGGTTGTTATGTGGGTCTCAAGTGGGTTGTTTTAGTAGGCATCACACAACATATACGATACTTATGAAGCTATACGATTCATATAATATCTTGTATATAATATCTTTTCAACTGTAATCTTATCACTTTAAGGAATATCTATATGAATGCCCTTAAAAACAAATCCAAAATGTGTCCTAACTCTGCAAATCCTAAATTTCCTACATTAAACTTGTCTTATTAAGAAAATATTGATAATGAATACAGGATGAGGATAAATCTAAAATATCTATAACCTGTAAACCCTAAAATTTCATTGTTATACTTGTCATATCAAGGAAATATTGATAAAAAGGCATACAAGATGGCACTTTTTCTATTTTTTATTTTAGCCCTCTGTAATTTGTTTTACCGCAGTTAGTTTTTACCCTCTCAATCGACCGAGGTTCCAAGCTGCAAATAAACATGCACCTCATCGTCTACGTGTCTCACTTAAAATGCATGACACACCATGTTGTAATGGGCCTCCCCTCTTTTTGAAACAAACATTGTTAGGGAGTGGATATGTTGGTCGCCAATATCTCCATTCTAAATGATGTGTTTAGAGTCTCTTTCATCCAATCAAAGAGACCAAGTGAATGTTAGCATATTTCTTGTGATCTATTGAACACACATCTTCACCATTTCCTTCAAATGTAAGCTTTTATTGGCGCTTTTCCATGCCATATTGAGGTCTTTCATATATGCCAATGTTGTTTTATTGAATTTTAATCTATATAGCCTGAATTAATACTATTTAAGTTTCTAGTCAACATACGTAAATCCATTCTCGGTGCGGTCATTTTGGATGGTAGTCACATGTGATCACCATTTTGAATTCTGACCGTTGTTTAAATATTTTTGTCGTCAGTGCCAACGATGAAATTATTATTGTTTGATCATAAATGTAAAGGTTAAAAACATATACATTTACACCAAAAGCATGTCAGAGGTGGGTTTATGTGGGGGTGGTCTGATAGGTGACTTAACGACCCACAATTCAAAGTACGTCTATATCCTCCATGAAACCACCTGAAATTATCGGCCTGCATGTGTTGTATCCTTGGTTTCTTGAAATCGGCAATGCCCATTCAATCCTTTCATAAGTGTAGAAGACTATGACTTATTGGATTTAATGATTTTCATTTACTCTACTTTAAACATTGATGTCCTTCGTGGGCCTATGTTGAGGCCAAGAAATTAAAATTTCTTGTGGCAAAAGCAATTTTTTAGAGAAGTTACTTTTGTAATCTTGAATGCTAAAAGGTCATCAATTTTACAGTTGTGTCCAAATTTCCAAATCCCACTCCACTTCCACATGATGTATTTGTTTTTCCTTCAACAAAAAATTACGGGGTTTTTAAGTGCATAGAAAAACGAAGATAGATTATTTTTGGTGGTTGCATGAAACAGAAGAGATAACATAACAAAAAATATTTGGGTAGATGTTAGCATTTTATTACTCATGAAAGAAATTTTCACTAAGGGAAAGACTTGGTTAGCGGCTAATAGGTTCTAGACATTCAAGGGCGAAGATATCTTATGTTGTTGTTGTTCGTACATGGAAGTTGAACAAAATAATCTTGGCCTTCCATTTCACTACCCCCACTATCGTTGACGTGACCTCTGTGAAACACATTTTGTGCATTCACCATGTATGAACCCCGCAAGTGTCCAAGTAGTTCTCGTCGGTGTCATCACTATTTGTTTTCGGCAGTGCTCGTAGTTGCATATGCTTTCAGAAAGGATGAACATGAACTCATGTAGGAACGAGCGCCAGTGACAGGGTTTCCATCAACTAATAGGGATGCCTGCAACATTGCTTCGGTTTAACTGTCCCTATGGAATATTCCTTTGAGGATATGTCTGGTTACATTGTAGGTGGTAGGCGATTCGAATTCCCATAGGCGTAGGTGCTAGGTACTCTAAATTGGGGATTATTATTTTCGTTTAAAGAACAGAGCTGGGAAAAATAGGATTTTGAAACATTAAAATTAAGCGAGACAAGACTCTCAGTGTCACTACTAAAATGCCCATCTTTTTCCATTGTATTTAGTGTCTCACTATTGTGTCGAACATAATATGTTTATTGAGAAAAACCCACTAAAAATCACTTTTCTTTATTGAGAAAAATATGTTTCACCTAGCACTCCCATTATTTCCATGCATGCACAGTAGTTACACCTTCATAGAGGAATTATAAACTATCAAATACACTTGCTCATGGATCTTCACCCATTTGCCTCATGTAATATTCAAAATAGCTCTCTAAGCAGCTCACATGCATTCTCACTTTTTAAATATTACATGTTGCAACCAATCTCATAGAGATTGTCTTGATTTATATCAAGGTAGATGGACATGTTTTGGGTCACTCTTAATGTTGACTCAGTTCATGCTTATATTTTAAAATTTAATTCATAAGCCATGACCATTAGTCTTTGGTGGGTTTATATTAAGACAATTTCCCACTTGATATTACAACCCCAACACATTGTGTATACATTTATGCTTTCCGGTGAGAATATTGGCAATCCCATTCACATCTTGACTTTCAAATCCTCATGTGCATAAGAAATGGTTACTTATTTTGCATCTAGTGGCATTTCCATTGTTATAACCCTTTGGTGTGATCACTATTATTATTACAATTTTAACATGAAAGAATGGTTCCATCATTATGAATGACATCATTCACATAATATGGGAAGGGATAGATGCAACAACCATATTTGGTTGTTTGGAGTACCCATCAAAAACTTCGCGTAAGATTTTCAATAATAAATCAATAAATAATTATGATAGATGTGTCCAACACTGAAGAGAGCCTTACAAAAAAATGTCATATTTTTGGTGATGCATTTCTGATAGGATTCTTTCTAGCCACTATTCTTGTACAGATTTCCACACCTTGTTTCAAAGAAACAATGTTGGCACATGCTTGTAGCATATTAGAAAAGGTGAATTGGACACCAATTGGTTGCATTTAGTGAAACAACAGACCAATTCTCTTTGAGGATGCCAATAACTTCCAAGAGCAACCTAGATGAAGGAAGGAGTATATAGAGGCAACACCAACCGTTATTCTGCCCAAAATCCTTGAAAGATACTTCATTTTCTACTCAATGGACATCATATCCATGCCACCACCGTTAGAAGAGCTACATATAAACATAACACTCGGAGATTATAAGATGCTCACATATTTATGCAAACAATACCAAAATAAAATGCGGTCTCATATATTGCCATGATTGTGGCTTCTTGCAAGTATGGACATTATGAGGGAGCATTGGATTTGTTTTATCAAATGAAGTGAAAGGTAATAAAAGCCCAATGGATTCCCATCAAATTTTAGTTGTTTAAATCCTTCATAGCCATGTATGGAAAATATAGAAGATTATAAAAGGCATGTGAATTGTTTGACAAAATGCCTAAACAAAGTGCCAATTTTGGAGCTATGGAATTGTGAATGGAAGACACATGCAATTGGTGCAAAAGCGTGGAGGGCCTGCCTCCAAGTAAATCCTTATCCTGGCACTCTACAAAGGCCGCAGGGAGGGGGTCATGATAGACTGTTAAAAACGTACAGAATTTAATATAGATAAAACATTTCAACCAAATATAAATTGCCACCTGTTCTATTGTACCTATTTTTTAATTATAATATTTTTAAAAGTAAGGAGACTCTAGATAGGGCACTGCATTGCATGTGCGCGAAACCAACATTTTTGCCCTCCCACGTCAGCATTGAGTGCGCTCCTATGGCTGGGCATTTTTGCTCATGTGCGGGAGCTGGGAGAAAGATTGGTGAGGTGGAAGCGTGGAAGCGGATCCTTATTGGGACTCTAGTAGAGCGCATTGCATGATTTGTATGCATGGGTTAAATTTGGCCGTTTAGGCGTTTTTGTGATTTTGGACGTAAAATACTTGTAAATTTCTGATCTAACCGTCACATGCAACTTGCATATTTAAAATGTGACCATCATTTTTTACATAGATTTGTATAAATATTATAAAAAAATATGTAAATTTATATTATAAAAATATAATAAATATAGAATAATTAGTAAAAATAAAATTATTTTGTATATTTGAAAGGCGGTCTTGAAAAATTACCGTCACCGAAAATTGTTTGTGTGCATAGGTGGGCGTCAAAATTGTATGTATGCAAAAATTGCTTGCTTGACATCTGCATAGGGCCCCGACCCTTTACCTAGGCATACGAATCTACCTTACGGCAAACGGGCCCACCTTCTGCAAGTTTTCGAACCATGGAAAACATCAGTGGTGATAAGATGTGGGCAAGTGATGATGTTTACAAAATTACAACAAACAAGTTACTGACTGCAAACTGTCACCCAACAAAGAGAACGTGAAGAGAAAACGACAAACATTATTATAATTTCTAATTCTTTTCTCATGATCGTGACTTGTACATTAAATGTGCGGGACCATTAAAAGTCGGTGGAAATGGAAATCGGAATCTAGATATTTAGTGGGTACTTACTTACCGAGCAGAAGAATCCAATGTGGGGCATAATTAGGTAGGACGTCCTCTTCTTCTTCTTCTTGGTGGGGGCACTTTTGTGGGTCAAGGATTGAACTAGTGGTACTATGATTAATAATGGACCCCTCTTGGTTCATTTTGAGGTTCTAGATTATCGATATTTATTATTTATTAGTGCGTGTTGAAGGGAGGGTAAGTTAGGATGTCCTCTTCTTCTTAGTGGGGCTTATGTAGTAGAATGTGTGGCCTTTGGTGGGTCAAGGGTTGAACGACGGAGTCTTCTCATTAATAATGGACTCCCTACTTCAAAGTTCATATGGAGGAGATGATTTATTATTGCACCTTGGTGTTGGTGTTGGTGTTGAGAAAAATTAAATTAGTCTAAACAATAAAAGGAAGTAGGTGTCCCATAGTTTAATTTTATAACACCAAACATATACTCATATTAAAACTAGCAATTGCACATGAGTTGCAAATTACATGAGAAAATGTAAATATTTATATATTTATTTTGACATGGGTTTCCTCAAGAGAGAATCATTGCTTCGCCGTATGCAACAAACAAGTCTCCAACCCGCTCAATTTACATTTGACAGTGTACTCCCAACCTGTGCCAAAATATGAGCTCTGGAACATGGTGTCAACATCCATCAAAGTATAAAAGAATGGAGGATTTTTTTCAAATATTGCAGTTGCAAATGCTCTGGTAGACGTGTGTAAATTGTAGAACCTTACACAAGGCACATAAATTTTCTGATATCTTAGGGGTATTGAATGTTTTTTTAAATAATAAAATAAAATTTAAAAATTTAAGATATGTATTTACTATTGTTTAAAATGGCCCATATAAAAGCTTCCCCCAAACTGCCCCAAAGAGAAAAATGGAACAATTTTTTTTTGCAGCATACTAAAAAAACCTGTGAAAGGCTTTATTGATGCAAACATTTACACCGTATGAAACAAGCCTATGGAATATACTACTACTCGGCTCTCAGAATTATGACCTACACTTTACACAACTTCTAAGCTGAATATATACAGACACATTTAAAACATAGGAACCCCCTTTCTAATGTACAAACACATTTCATTACCAAGAGGCGAACATGTATACTCGTGCTTGGAGCAGCTATAAAACACATCCTCCATCTAACACACTATCTACAAAATTTTGATTTTGTCTTTGCGGCTCAACCCTTCTTTGAAATCCTCCCCCAAGTGTTGATCCTCCTTCTTAATTTTTGTCACCTGGCTTTGCAAAGCATGCCCTTCGCTTCTTCACAGGTTGTCAAAATAATCAGGTTTATTTTCACTCCGCACTTGGAGCCCTCTTTCATCATTTTCTTGTAGGTCTCGGGTTCGAAACTCGGGGAAGAGGCAGATGAGGCTACTTGGCTTGCCATAGGAATGAATATATTATATTACCTCCTATCTGTAAAACTATATTTCCCAACAAAGAGATGGAAACAAACCCGTCATGGACTTGGGCACTCTGCCTACAGCGTGGAGAGCATTAGCTGATCCAAAAGTTCAGGAAACTCGGTCCACTTCCATTATATAAAGCCCATCTATAAACAAAAAAGAAAATTAGTATATAAATCAAAATAGTTAACCTAAGGTCCTTTTGTAACTGAAAAAATTGACATCAAACAAAAATTTAACTATGAATATCTCCCCTACCATTTGCAATCCAAGGAATCAAACAAGGTGAACATTGGAAGGGTAAGGAAGTCACTCAGTGCCTATGACATTAATCATGGCAGGCACACCGCGCTCCAATTTTTCTTCTTTTCGTGATGTTTTTCAATTACAATTATGCTTGAGTAAAGCATTGCACTCTTTTTTAATTTCAAAATAAAGAATGCACTTTATGCATCTCTAGCAAAAGCTGCAACTCACGAAATGATTTCTCTTATTACCAAGTCAAGAATGGCCAATTTGATTTAAAGATTGTATAGTCCAAAAAGTAGATAAACATTGTAGCCTAAAAAAACTAAAGTAGAAAATCATATTGTTAGATATTATTATAGGAAATATCTAAAATCTATAAATATCTAGGATAGTAAATATTTAGGACTGTAAAAAATATCTAAAATCCGGCAACTTTATTGAAGTTGTTGGAATTTGACACTTTCCAGCCAAGGCATCTTCAAAGGTGGATGCCACCGAGTGAATTATTAAACTCGATTCTTGATTTATAAAAGATATTTTTATATCTAAATGGAACATAATATTTTGGGACATAAATGGGGAACATAAATATGTAACATGTCCTTGTTCTCTCTCTAAATAAGGTTGTGTTGAAACACATAATATGTTTTTAATAAGTTGAAATAGTTTGGTTTAGTAGTGAGGTGACGTGTTGTGATGTTTTGTACATGATGATTAGAAATAATGGATTCCTCATTAATGATATGAGTGATTTTGTAAGTGGTAGATAAGTGAAATGAGGAAATAAAGTCTTGCATTGGGACTAAGCATGCTTCTAATTACTCTTCCATTTTCTTCAACTTTTTCTTACTTCTAATGTATTTCTTTATCGGTCATGATAAGTCAAAAATAACTATTAGGGTTGGGAACAACTTAAAACTATTAAAAATAGAGCTCTACAGTGCATAAGGATGTAAAACATAAAAAGTGGGGACATAATTCTTGCAAAGGATAGAATGATAACGTTGGCCACAGTGTATTTAAATTTTTAAGTAATGCGTATGCATTACAATAAATTTCATACACTTTACTTCAAATGGTTCTTACACTTGTTAAACGATGTTGTTATGCTTCTTTAAAAAAATGAATAGAAATCTTTCTCAAAGTTGATTCCATGTTTCTATGAATATGATGTACACCTCATAGAGAGAATTAGGTTGATAGGATCAATCCATGATGAAATGGGGGTTAATTGAGCCCCAAAATGACATAGTAAAATCGTAATTAGGTTCAAGTCCCATATAAAAGCACACTTATTAGCTCCCCAGTTGACTTTATCAACTTTTTCATTCATTTTACGATTACATTGGGACTAGTTATGCCCAAATCACGTCCCACCCCAATTATAATCATGTTTATGGGGCTAAAGTTAGCATAAAACATGCTAATGATTCCACCAATTGATTGATAGGCCAAATTTGGACCCCAATTCACTCCTTGGTTGATTAACTCTATTGGACCTGTTGGTTGCTCAAACATGCACCCACGCCTCGGATCTCTGAAAAGGGACCGAGGTGTCTGAGACCATAATGGAATTGTCCCCAAGTTGTGGGACCTTGCGAGCTTGGGATGGATCTCTGGAGAAGGCCGGTTCCTCTATCTATCTCTACTGCTACTGCTACTCCTAGTGTTGAAAGGGAAAACTAAGCTAAGAATGCCAAGGGACCAAGGAAAGAAGGATAACATGAAGTAAACTACACTAAAAGGCGATAGCACTGAGAAAAGAGGGATGAACACTATCTATTACGAGCAAGCAATAATGACATGGAATGTGTGAAAGGAGGGTAGGCACGAGTAGCACAACAAAACATGCATTCACCAAATTATTCTCCTGGAACACAACCAAATATAGAATTGTAGGGGACCTGAAGTAACACAACAATAAAAAATGCAAGAGAAGAGGCAAGAAGAAGGAATGCAAACACGTTAGGACAGAGAATAGTCACAAAATGATGCTTCTATTACTTCCAATAATGCACAGAACTGTTACAGTGATAAGGAGGCCGATATCCACATGCAAGAGCCAAACATGGAGATCTGCAACTCAAAATACAGAAAATATGGGGTCTTTAGCAACATGCGTAGGGATCTAGAGTGTCCAACATAACAAATGAGCCTTAATCTTACATTTATAGATGAATCCATGGAGGAAGAAAGGAAAAGGATGGAAAACCTGAATTTGAAACACAACCACCAACAAGAAGCATTCAATGTCTATAAATCCGCTTGGAAATTTGTGAAATACGCTTCCCCATGCATGTTTAATGTGTTGAAGACAAAAGAGGGCGGATCATACTAAATTGGGTGGTTGGAGCAATGAAATTTTCTCATCAATGTTCAAAGAGTGTTCAAGAGAGACATTTTCCCAATTCTCACCTAACAGATCCACCAAAATTTGAAATTTTAATTTTTGGCACTGTTGTTGATGTCAACAACTTTCTGACAAGTTCAGGTGCACGCCGATCTGAGATTTGTAGTTGATGATATAAGCGTCAGAGAAGATGTCGAGTCGTCGCCGTATACAAGACACGTGGCGCACCCTGATTGGTTGAGATGGTGGCCAAATGTATAAATATTTGTCTTTTCTGCCACGTGTTAATCATTCATTTATTGCAAGGATTCAAAGCGCCCTGGTGACGTGTGATACCTTTTGCACTTAAGCATGTCAAAAGATGATTTGGCACAGAAGGGCACGTGGAGAAAATAGAGGAAAGCGTGGAGGGAGTGTGCGCGACGCGTGTGAGGAGATGAATCAATTAGGTGAGCAGAGAACGTATGGTTAAGGTGTAACCATTACAAAGTAATGGGTGCGGCGTGAAGGGTTAAAGACTTATTTGCGTGGGGTGTAAGGAAACTGACTCGAAGAAGGTGAATGTGTGGAAGGTGGGTGCGAGGGGAAGTGGAAGGAGGAAGGAAAGGGGCGCGCAAGTAAACTGCAACCAAGGGAATGTGCCAAATGATTTTAAGCATGCGTAATTTCTTCAATAGATAACTTAGGGCCAGAATGTGTATGCAAGTTATCCAAATCACTAGGGGAGTTATTTGGATAAAAATTTTGGTGACTTTCGGGGACATCTACCTGCTAGATGCAAGAGACCAGTAGTCTAAAGCATCCATTGGGCAAGGAGTTTGTTTGTTCTATCATGAAAATGCTCCTATTGTTGCTTTGAGCATCATTTCTACACTTTGTTCTGAATCTCACAACCTGGCCGAGAGAAGCTTGCACTGCTGGAAGCAAAAAAAGAGCGTGCGCAGGAAGCACGCGAGAGGAAAGAACTATGTACAAATAAATAATGTGCATGAGCACACTTGGAGGAATTGAAACTACTTTAATATATACAATATGATGCAGCAAACCTAATGGAAGGGTTTGAGATAGATCTTGTTTACTGGGATTTGTAGCGCACTTCCATCCAAATGAGTTAACTCGAAAGAGTTAGCTTCTTTGCAAGACTTGATGATGTATGGGCCACTCCAAAGTGCATCAAAATTTGAATGGCGCCTTGGTTTAGCTCTATCAGCATCCCATTTTAGAACTAGGTCCCCAACTTTGAAAGCTTGAGGCCTAGCCTTTCTATTAAACCATTTCTTTGTTGCTTGTTGATTTTGTTCTAGCTTGATCATGGTAGAGTTTCTGACCTCTATTATCTTGATTTTTCTTTGATTCGCGCCCTCAAATTCTAGTTGTTGGGAAAGCGCTAATGAATTTAGTTCTAGTGTCAAAGGAAGGATAGCCTCCTTGCCATAGACAAGCTTGTAAGGCAAAGTTCCTATTGCCTTTTTGAGTGATTCTATCTGCACCGAGCGCACGCACAAAATATTCGTATGCCACTATCTTTGGCTGATGTTCATTGTGCATTTCATGATTCTGATCAGGTTTTTGTTTGTTGATTATGCCAGACTATTTGCCCTAAGGGTAATGGTTGGAAGAGGTTTTCAGGTAAATACCCATAATTAGAGCCCAATCAGTGATTTTAGCACCAAGGAAGGCCTTTGCATTATCAGAGATAATGGTTTGAGGAACACCAAACCTTGTGACTAAACCTTCGAGAAATTCAAGGATGATTGCCTCAGTTGATTCCTTAAGCACAACAACTTTTGTCCATCTGGTGAAGTAATATGTAGCTATCAACACCCATTCATGTCCACCGCTTGAAGGTGGATTGATCATGCCTATGAATTCGAGACCCCATTACGCAAAAGGGTGATCTGCTTGGATTGGTGAGAGGAAGCACTGCCAATCTTTTCTTTCCTACAAAGAAAGCAAATTCCTTGCATTTTGTGACCCATCTATGTGCATCTGCAAACAGGGTAGGCCAAAAGATACATGCCATTATGATCTTCATTGTTGTAGTTTTGGAAGAGAAGTGTCCACCAAAGAATCCATCGTGAAATTTTGCTAACACTTGTTCGATCTGCGTCTTTGTTTATACATCTTAACAGCACGTCATCTAGATTTCTTTTGAAGAGAAGTCCATTAATCAAAACATAAGGAATAGATTGAACCTTGAGATGCCTTCTCTTTGCTTTATTCAAACCAGGAGGGTATGCACCCTCGGAAAGTAATGTGATCATGTCCTTCATCTAGTCACGTGCGTTGAGGTCTATATTTTGTTCATGTTCTACGTGCGGGAGGTCTTCATCTAGAAATAATGAAGCCTCAGGTTCACTCTGTGCATCCTCAACAATCTGCTTGCAGAGTGTATTACCTCTTACCAGCTTCGTGGCCTTAATAGTCACATCATATTCCATGATTTTTTTCACCCATCGCGCTCTCTTCTCACTGATTTCTGCTCCCATGATGAAGTCTCTGACAGATGAGTGAGAGACTAACACCTTGATATGATTTTTGCGAGCATACTTTTGATTTTCTTGAGCATGTGCATGATGGCGAAGACCTTCTTCTCCATGTGACTATATTTCAATTCATAATCCTTCAGCATCTGGCTGAAGAAGGCCACTAGTTGTTCCATTCCTTGTTCATTTTCATGTGTCAGGAAAGCAAGCAATGCTTGCCTTGGCACCATAAGCATAAAGGATGAAATCCTTTGAGTAATATGGATTGAGGAGTGTTGGTGAACAAGAAATATCTTTCTTGATCTTGTTAAATATTTCTCTTCCTTCTGTTGTCCATTTAAAGGCTATGTCCTTCTTGAGCATAAAGGTGATGGGCCGAACTAGTCTGCAAAGTTAGGGATAAATCACCTAACAAAGATAATCTTGCCAAGGAAGGACTGTAAGGATTTTTTCTGCACCACAGGGAAAGGGCTAGGATGGCTAAAACGTGTTTAGGATCAATCGCGATGCCATCCTTCGAAACCACGTGGCCCAAGAGCCTACCCTGAGCCACTGCAAAATTGCACTTCTTGGGGTTAAGAGACACCCCATTTTCTATGCATCTTTCAAAGGCCTTTTCCAAGTCTTCCATGTGATCCACGCTCTGCTTTGAGAAGACAGTTATATCATCAAGGTAAACTAAGATGAACTCATTAATGTAACCTTTGAAGGCAATATCCATGGTGTGTTGAAATGTTGCGCCCACATTTGACAAACCAAAGGGCATTTTCTAATATGCATATGTTCCCCACTTGGTTGTAAATGCTATTTGAATTGATCCTCTTCCTTAACCAGGATCTGGTTGAAACCCGAATACCCATCTAGCATGGAGAACCTTTGCATGCCAGCCACAGTCTGCAAAATCTGCTCTATTGAAGGCAAAGGATAATGATCCTTTAGAGATGCCTTATTAAAATCTTTGAAATCAACACAAAGTCTAATTTCACCATTCTTTTTGTGTACTGGAACCAGATTTGCAACCCAGGTAGAGTATCTGATAGGAAATATAATTTTTGCCTCAATGATTTTGATAGTTCCTTTCTCATGAGGGCTCTATCCTTGGATTGGTGGCCAATATTTTTGTCGATGGGCTTTATGTCGGATCAAGGTCAATGGAGTGTTGAGCAACACTTGGATCAAAACCTTTGAGGTCTTCGTACTCCCATGATAAAATGTCACTGTATTTTTTGCATAGAGAGATGAAGGCCTATTTTTCTTCATGTGCACAAGTCCTGCTGAGTAATAGCTCCTTTCTGCGTGCAATAGTAATGGAGGAGCAGTCCTTTTACGCGCTACACACATGTATCTTTATTCACCCTTGAAATCATCATCAGGGCTGAATATTTTCTAAGGTGACCAGCCCTTTAGGCAACTTATTTGTCTTTAGCTGTATTACTTGGTCACCATAGTTGTCATGCAAATCAATTTGCATACTTGATGAAAATTCAGCTTCATTTTGGATAAATTGGACGATCTGTGCGTCACTGTCGAACACTTTCCAGATGGTGTTATTTTCTAGAATGGATGGTCTGATTACCATCTTAATGTGCTGAGTGTTTCCTTCGACAAAGTCCTCAGCAGGAGAAAAATGTGAACCAAGCATGACCATTTAGTCATCCTCCTTGTTCATTCTGTGTGGAACTACCTGCAAATTAAGAGCATCAAAACTCTCAAGTAGGTCCCAAACTCTATGTTTATATGCTTTAAGAAGCTTATTATTTGTCTAGCATTTGTTGGTGACTTGGTGGATGGCCAATTTTGTGTCCCCAAAGATCTGCAGACACTTTAATTTTCTTCTTTTCAACAATAAGCAAACCATGCACCGAGCTTCATATTCTGCCACATTGTTAGAACATGCAAACTACAACATATGCATGAAGAAGAATTTCTCATCCCTAGGGGAAATGAGAACCACTCCTACTCTTGTGCCATTTATACTTTGGATCCATCAAAGTATAACTTCCATAGACCAGTTTGAACTTTGTCTCCTATGAGCACGCGTGCGGAAGCGTAGTGTCTTCTTCTAGAATGCAATAAGTACCAAGCCCAGTTTCATAGGCTTCCAGTTCTTCAGCATAGGGATCAAATTTGTGATGCCTCTCACCCATTCATCAAGTACTAGGTCTGGAATAGAGGGTGGAAGAGATTGCTCTTCAGGAACTGAAACTTGTTCTTCTTGGATAAGATAATTGGCTTGGAGATGGGATGGGACATATGGATATACATGATAAGAAAATATAGGCTCTATGGGAAACCGGGTACCATACCTTGTCTTGAGTAACATATGAGACCAATCATAAGACAAGTAACCACCCACTTTAGCAGTAAATTCTCTTAATAGACATAGGGAAAACAAAGGAGGCAAGTCAATAATTGACACATCTTGAGTAATTGTCAGGATTGGACATGCATGGAGGGTTAACTCAAGATCCTTGATGACTCCCAAGGTGGTTACAACTGATCCATCAAGTTGTAGGACTCCTTTAGACAAAGGGATATATTTTAGACCTAAGACATCAACTATCTTCTTAGGCATAACAAAAGTACTAGCACTAAGTCAACTTAGCAGTTATGCACTAGGTGTTTGCCTATAATCAAGGACATATAGAAGGGCGGGGTTTTAGCAATTTTTCTTACTTGTTTGTCCTCTTCTTGGTAGATTTTGTGAAGCGTGTGGCTTCGCATAACCAGGTCAATGCACGGAAGTTGTGCAAGAGCTTCATGTAGCAGATCCCACTGAGATGGAATGGTCAGGGCATCCCACATTGTGACGTTTATGTTTGTTTTCTTCATCTGGTCAACAATGTTGAACGGAAGCCCCCCACCTTGTGAATTTGGGGAACAACATCCCTTCTTGACTAGTCAGACATGGAAGCCTAAATTTTAGCTGGAGAGAGAAGCTTAGCCTACCAAAGGATGGGCATGCGCTACTTCAGAAGGAACTTTACGTGGGACCTCCTGCATAGGGATTTAAACATTTTGTTGCAAGAGGTCTTGTGTGATTATTTTTTCTTCTAAAGATCTACTTGTATTGTTGGGAATGTGACTGTGCACTGATTCTAATATTCTTTTCTTATATCTTGTGTTGTCTGCAACTTGGGCGCACGGTTTGTTTGTATCTTTTGTAGCTTGGTTGATTGCACAGAGGTCCTCAATGCCAAAGAACATCAAATTGGTTTTTGGTGGAACTCCTGGTCCTTCTCGATTATCTGCTTCATGGGTGCTTGTTGAGAGCTCATAGGATGAAGCACTCTGGATCATGAAGGCTTGGGTAGGCATAACATTAGCACAATGGTACCGAATATGAGGTATTTTTCAAGGGAAGCACCACTCTGATTCCTGTGCCAAGTTGTTCTGAACTGGAACGAGTGCTCGGCTTGCGCTGGGTGTCAGAAGAGAAGGCATGGGAGAGAAAACTTGCAAGGGCAGATGTGCATTAGGTTTTCATCTATCATTATATTGGTTGGGCGTATCTTTGGTTTCCGTATTGATTCTGCCAAGGTTGATTGCCTTATCCATGCACCTGATTGGAAATGCATCTATACGCTTATGCTTGATGTCTTTGTAATGATATGACCTTGTTTGATAAATTTCTGATCAAGGCCTTCAATTCTTCATCTTCCTTTTGTTGTGATGGAGAATTGGATGTTGAGGCAACTGGTTGCGCGCTCTTCTCAAGGGTAGGAACAGGGACCACAGAAGGCTGCGGTACTTGTGACATTTCTGGGAACAAGGGTATGGGCGGTATAGGAGCCAACTTTCCCACCTGAATGAGACTATTTTCTACCCTTAATATAATGTTATAAGTAGCTGGTAGAGTCCTACCACCCATAGATTGGATCATAACTGAAATATTGTTGTTGAGCACCTTCTGAAAATAAAGGAAAGCATGTTGGGCTATATGTCTTACCACAAGAGGAATTCTATCCCAAGTCTTTTGAAATATGATGTTGAAATCAGTCATCTGCTCATTGGGTGCCCTCCTTGTTGTCAATTGCTCCACCAAAGATAGGTGATCTGACTTGTCTTCAAAATAACTGCATAGAGATGTTCCCAGCTCATCCCAAGTGGTGATAAATCCAAGTCTCAAGCCTCGGTACCATTGAAGTGCTTTACCTTTGAAAGAGGCTGCAAGCAACCTGACTGCTACATCATTATGTGTGATAACATAGAGTGAACACACATTTACTACATCCTAGATATGCTCCTGAGGGTGACTTGATTCTCACCAGTAAAGTAAGGAATAATTTTGAGCATGCCATTTGGCATATCATGTTGCATGGCCAGGAGTAAGGGACTCCCTCCATCAAATTTTGCAAAGCTTCTTAATGGAGGGGGTGGTTGATGTGCCATTGCAGGGCACATAGGTTGTCTATTTTGAGGAGTTAAATGGGTGCGATGTGCGAGAGATAGATATGCGCACGTGGGCTTCCCGGAATGAACTTTTCTTGAGGATGGCTAGAGGTATTCAAAATAATATTCACTGCAACACTTCTTCTTGTGTGCACTCTTCTCATGAAAGGCGCTCAAGACTGCTGAAATAGAGATCTTAAAATGTTGGGAGTCGCCAGATGTGTTTGAAATGAGCCTCCAAAGGCTAAAACACTAAGTTCACACACTAGAACTTAGAGACATGAAATTTAATCTTTCAATTCTACTCCAACTAGGCATGCCATAAACTGTTGGTTACTCAAATGTGCACCCGCCTCGGATCTCTGAAAAGGGACCGATTTTTCTGAGACCAAAATGGAATGTCCCCAAGTTGTGGGACCTTGCAAGCTTGGGACAAATCTCTAGAGAAGGCCGGTTCCTCTATCTATCTCTACTGCTACTGCTACTCCTAGTGCTAAAAGGGAAAACTAAGCTAAGACTGCCAAGGGACCATGGAAAGAAGGATAACATGAAGTAAACTACACTAAAAGGTGATAGTACCAGAAAAGAGGGATGAAGACTATCTATTTTGAGCAAGAATGATAGGGAATGTGTGAAAGGAGGCTAGGCATGAGTAGCACAAGTAAAACACGCATTCACCAAATTGTTCTCATGGAACACAACCAAATATAGAACTATAGGGTCACCTGAAGTAGCACAACAATAAAAAATGCAAGAGAAGAGGAAAGAAGAAGGAATAAAAACATGTTAGAATAGAGAATAGTCACAAAACGATGCTCCTATTACTTCTAATAATGCACAAAACTATTACAGTGATAAGGAGGGCGATATCCACATGCAAGAGCCAAACATGGAGGTCTATAACTCAAAATACAAAAATATGGGGTCCTTAGCAACATGCGTAGGGATCCAGAGTGTCCAACATAACAAATGAGCCTTGCTCTTACATTTATAGATGAATCCATGGAGGAAGAAAGGAAAAGGAGGGAAAAACTGAATTTGAAACAAAACCACCAACAAGAAGCATTCAATGTCTGTAAATCCACTTGGAAATATGTGAAATACGCTTCCCCATGCCTATTTGACGTGTTGAAGACAAAAGTGGGCGAGATCATACTAAATTGGGTGGTTGGAGTAATGAAATCTACTCATCAATGTTTAGAGAGTGTTCAGAGAGATGTTTTTCCAATTCTCACCTACCAGCTCCGCCATAATTGAAATTTGAATTTTTGGCTTGTTGTTAATGTCGGCATCTTTTCGAAAAGTTAGTGAGCACGCTAATATGAGATCGTAGTTAATGATATAGCTATCAGAAGATGTCAGAGTCATCGGCATATACAAGACATGTGGCGCACCCCGATTGGTTGAGATGGTGGCCAAATGTACTACTATTTTCATTTCTACCACATGTTAATCATTCATTTGTTGCAAGGATTCAACTCCCTATTGGCGTGCCACTGGTCGCGCATGTTGCACACTTAAGCGTGTCAAAAGATGATTTGGCACAAAAGGGCACATGGAGAAAATAGACGAAAGCACGAAGGGAGTGCGCGCGACGCGCGTGGGGAGATGAATCAAACCGGTGAGTAGAGAATGTATTGTTAAGGTATAACTATTACAAAGTAATGGGTGCGGCGTGCGAAGGGTCAAAGACTTAGGCGCGCGGGGTGGAAGGAAACTTACTCAGAAGAAGGTGAACGCGTGGAAAGTGGATGCGAGGGGAAGTGGAAGGAGGAAGGAAAGGGGCGCGAGGTAAACTGTGACCAAGGGAATGTGCCAAATGATTTTGAGCACGCACAATTTCTTCAATAGATAACTTAGGGCCAGAATGTGTATGCAAGTTATCCAAATCACTAGGGGAGTTATTTGGATAACAAGACCTCAATTGGCTTCATGATTGAACCTATCAATTATTCAACTCATAATAAATTTAAATTAGGGCCAATTGAGTCACATATTACTTCATATATAATCATAATGAGTACTAAAACTTGTTACCAATTGGACCATTTGAGTAATTAGCTCAATATGTGAAGAAATGGGGTTAATTAAGTGTCAAATCATATATGAAAGCATAATTAGGTTGAAGGGTATCACATGGACTCTAATTGGCTCCTTGATTTAATCTATAACCTCTTTGAGCTTCATTATAAAAAAATTGGAGCTAATTGAGTCCGAATCACATCTATGAGTTAGAATTAGGTTCATAGGGATAAATTTGTCCCAAAACATGTTATTGATTGGACCAATTGATTAATTTGCTCAATCTATGATGAAATGAGGGCTAATTGAGATATAAACCACATCCTAAATTTGTTATTAGGTTAAAGGTATCATTAGCCCTAGTTTCTAATGTGAATCGACCAACTGAACCTCAAATCATGTCGATTGAACCTCAAATCATGTCCTATGCTACTGGAATTTGGTTCACAAGGATCAATGTATCCCAAATCATGCAAATCACTACACTAATTAACTTATTGGATCAATATATCATGAAATTAGGGTTAATTGAGCCACACAAATCACATCATATGGTCACAATTACCTTAATGTATGACACAAATTAACCTTAATATCCTATATTTGAATGGACCAATTGAATCTTTATTCCATTCTATGATGAAATTGGGGATGATCGTACCACAAATCACATCACATATATAACCCTAATTTACTTGATAAGGCTTAATTTATCCCAATCACACAATTGATTGCACCAAATTTGGTTATTTTTCTCTTTATATTTATTGAAATTGGGGTCAATTAAGGCCCAAATCACATTCTATTTGAAATTAGGCTCAAAAAGCTCTTAAATTTGGTTCATGTTGCTCAATTTATCCCAAATTAGCCTTAATATCACCTAGCACACCCTATAACTTTGTATGTGTAAAATGAAGGGGCTCAAAGTGACCTATTTTTTCTCTATCAATGAACCATATGACTTGAAACTTAGTTCAATATGTGATGAAATCGGTTTGACAAAATTTGTGAGTGCATATATTGAGACCACTATTTGTTATTTGATGTCCGCTCTTTGTTATAACTATTATTGAATCATCCATGTTTTCTGTAGGTCGAACCTATTGTTATCTAACCCCTAGTTTCAATGGTTTCTCCTCTAATGGGAGAAATTCCTCCATTGTGCCCTTGCAAGCCTTGGTAGCACTTATGAACCTCAATATTTTGTTCTTGGAAGAGTTCTTGTTGATAGGGTTCTTCATCGATTTTGGATACTAATGAATAATTAAAGAGAAGACTATGAAATCCGTGAAAGAGTGAAATTTGTGGAAAACTATGGAAGGCAGAAGACTACAAGAAACCACATAAGCCTACCAGAAGATGGAAAAAATACAAAAATAGAGTATAGAATGAGCAAGACAGAGTCGCCACCAAAAGAACTGACTTTTGAATGATTGGCACAATAAAGATGCTTATTTGAATGTAATATATAGAGATAGATGGATAAAGAAAAAGAGAAAGAAAGATAGAACATGAGGGAATAAAGATTAGATAGAAGAAAGAATGAATGAAGGACGTAATAATATTTTGTGAGACAGATGTGTATGACATATATAATAATTATATTGAATGAATAAAGAGATATGTTTTGGTGCAATTTGTAATGTTTATTAATTGATTCCCTTATGGTTTACATTATTATCTGAACCAAACTTCTGTTATGTCCTTAACAAAAGGGAGAACTACTTAACCCATACATTACCATTGAGACTTACGGACAACATTTTGGATACTGAGGCATAAATAAAGATAAATATGTGAAATCCTCAGAAAACAATGGAAGCCACAGAAGGTCACAAGAAACCGTGGAAGCCTACAGAATTCTCAGAAAGACCAAAACAACATATAAATTAATACATTAAATTGCACATGGTTCTGTAGGTTGTCATTCCGTGTCTCCATCGATTTTGGTCAAATCGCTCGACTTGCACATTAATGTGTGGGACCATTAAATGTGCAGGACCATGTACAATTTGAACATTTCAACATAGGAAAGGATTCTCTTTTCAAACGCCACAGTCCGTGGAAAATTGGAACAAGAAAAGTCAGTGGAAATTGGAATCCAGAGCTATAGCGAAGAGTCGGGTAAGTAATTACTAAGAACAGAAGAATCTAATGCGGGGCATAATTAGGTAGGACGTCCTCTTCTTCTTGGTGGAGGCCTTGTGTGGGTCAAAGTTTGAATTAGTGGTATTGTGAAAAATAATGGACCACTCTTGGTTTAGAGGTTATTAAAATTATTAAACCCCACTTCATAATTCTTAAAAGAGTGCTTCTATATTAAAATGGAACACAATATTTTGGGACATAAATGGACCCCAATTCATTCCTTGAGTGATTGATTAACTCTATTGGACTTCAATTGGCTCCGTGATTGAACCTATCAACTATTCAACTCATGATACAATGAAATTAGGGCCAAATGAGTCTTATATTACTTCATATACAATCATAATGAGTGCCAAAACTTATTACAAATTGGACCATTTTATTAATTAGCTCAATATGTGAAGAAATGGGGGTTAATTAAGTGAAAATCATATTTGAAAACATAATTAGGTTGAAGGGTATCAAATGGACTCTAATTGGCTCCTTGATTTAATCTATCAACTCTTTTAGCTTCATTATAAAATAAAATTGGAGTCAATTGAGTCCAAATCACATCCTATGCAGTTGGAATTAGGTTCTTAGGGTCAATTTGTTCCAAAACATGTTATTGATTGGACCAATTGATTAATTTGTTCAATCTATGATGAAATAAGGGCTAATTGAGTTCCCCATTCCCCATCGTCTTTCTCCGGCCAACGTCTTTCACTTCTATAGTTATATAGTTCTCTCTATAGGGGGGGAAATTCTTTATATAGGGGGCCAACGCGGATCCTCTTTTTTTACATAATAAGGAAAGTAATCCGTGAATGGTCTTTGGATGGGGGCTCTCGAGACTCCCCCTCCCCCTCCCCCTATATATAGATCAGATCATATCTTATCTTCTCTATCTGGCGGCGGATAGAATATCTATATAGAGAGGTGACCGACCACACCACATCCATGCTCGGGAGGATCGAGTCGACTCGTACTATATCGTATCGATTTCACCATACCACGATAGGGTCGGGGGTTCATGTACTATGGTTACAAATGAATGAATTACTACACTATTATAGGCTCGTCGTACTCTCACATCCTAAAATTGTTATGGTTAACGAGATCATTAGTCTTAGTTTCTAATGTAAATGAATCAATTGAATCTTTTACTCATGATGTTATGAAATCGATGTCAATTTAACCTCAAATCATGTTATATGTTATTGGAATTTGGTTCAGAAGGATCAATGTATCCCTGTAGACACAAATATTGCACATTAGACAATATTTAGCTCAGTCTTATACTACTATTTAGAGGGTTCTCAAGTGTACTAGAAGTGCTAATTAATCCCATCTTTTGGATACCTTTTTCTTATCTTTTATTTCATCTTTCCCGCATATTTCCCGATACCTATCAACCCATTTCGTGACTATTCTGACATTCTAGCCCAAAATTAGGGCGCCCCATCATTAACTAGGGCACCCTGAGGTGCCCTTGTTCCATTCCAGGTGCCCCGGTCTATGCATAACCTCTTCTTCTCCTTTTTGGGTCACTTGCGGTTGTTGGTCATATTTATCTTCTTCTCAATCGACCTTGTCAAGATTAATTATGAAACTAAGCTTGAGAGCCCTATAAATATAAAGTTATAAGACCATAATGAGGGTCCTAGGTCATTTGCATCTTATCACTACTATCACTCCATATAGGGTTGCATCCATTACATCACTTGCATCCACATAGTGCCATGCACTTAAGCTAGGATATCTGCATCACACACACTACATAGGGGAGAGATTTCATTCTATTCCATGCACACATGGTACTTATATTTCTATAGCTATTATTTCTCGTTACTTCAAAAAGTGCGACTAGCATGAGAGAACCTAGGGCACAACACGCACACACACACACACACACAAAAAACTACATCGGGTCATAATGTTGTGCTGTTGTATACACCAAAATTAGGTCATACTACCCTTATAACCCCGTTAATTAAATTAACCATACCTTACCTATTCATATCCCATAGTGCACATGATTAATTGAATTAATTACCTTAATTAATTTAATTAACATCCTCACTTGACCACCTCACCCATCCAACTCACCTAGCCACCTCACTCCATGACCCACTCAAACCTCATTAATGACCTAAGACCAAGTCTAAGCCTATCCTAACCAACTAGGACTTAGTATAAACCTAGACTTAACTCCTATTAACAAACCTAAGAGGACTCTTACTCATCATTCCATGATCTATCACTCTAGAATCAGACGAAGATTAAAGACCACATCAGAAATAACAACAATTAGGATATTTTTGGCCAACCTAGATATTCTTGCCTTAACCGATGCCGGTTATACCTCAACCGATGTCGGTCCCCTAACCGTCGCCAGTTAGGTTAAATATATTTTCAAAATCCTTTTTTGAGGTTGGTCATTCGATTTAGGATCTCATACGAACAAAGACTTGGAGCACTCGAATTTCTGAAGCACTCAAGAAAAGGAAAGCACCCGGGAGCACTACCAACAACCATCAACATCCATCACCTTCTTCATGATCATAGATTCACACAAAGAAGAACAGAGGCTCAAACTATCGTGATACATACATGACATCCCTTCTCTCTAGATCTCTACCATCATTTTTTTCATCACCTGCACTCTCCAAACCCATTCTTCAGTAAGTACCTAACATCTCTTTAGTTATCTCTATTTTCTTTCAATAAGATCATCATTCCTCTCAGTAATTTATTTTTCTATACATCCATACACCTCCTTCCTCCCACCAACCTATCACCTTACCATATCTATCCCTTTCACCTATCTTCACCATCTCCTAGTCATCTTTGAGTCACTAAGGCCATTTTACGATCTCACCCTCACCATTTCCAGCCTCTGAGCAATCACAAAGAGCTTAAAAACCAGTTTCTAAGAGCTTTTCACTAGCTGCCCCTACCGACACCGGTTAGTCAACCAACGTCGGTCATCCTGCCAAACCAACATCGATCATACAACCGATCTCGGTTAGTGTGTTTGGAAACATACCTTAAACCAGCAAGCTCATATCCATTCCCCAACAACCCATAATCAATTTTAACCTTTACCAGACCCTATCTATAACCTATACCAGACCTGTAACCCAATACCAGCCAATCAACCCTTCTGTCTTGACCTTAAATCACCTTTGAACAACCTTTCTTATTGTTTTGTATGAGATACCTAAATCGTTTCAATTGCAATAGGATATTTACTTCATGTATGATTTAACTAGCATTAATATTGTTATTTAAAAGGTAGATTGATAGTATTTTTAGGAAGCATCATGCTTCCTAGATCTAGCTTCCACTAGGTAGTCCACTCATTGTTTTGTTTAAATCTATTTTGTGGTATTGTTTTGCATTCTACAGGTAGTTCCTCCTAGCCAAAAGGGAGCATTCACAATCAACATTGGATCAAGAAATCATAACGCTTACACAACCTTCAAATGACATCACAAACATGTATTCCTCTTTGGCCTATCACCCTCTATCTATTTCATTAATTTGTTAAGAATCTGGTGAAACAACAACGCTCAATGATAAGTCCACTCGTTTGGCGAATGAGGTCATTTTGACCCATTCATATGCATATTTTATTTTTATAGGGTTTGGGTACTTCTCCTTACATTATGGGTCATTCTCAAGTTCATCTAATGAATCCAACATGACAGATATAGAAGCATTCATAACCAACTTGTGACCATACCAGTTGTAGGTTTTGAGAATTTAGAGTGTCAAGAGTGCCCAACTTGTAGACCAACACACCCCGGGGTGCCCAATACCTTCCCAGTGCACCCCAGTCACTTTAGACATCCCAAATGTGGTGTTCTTAGGGTTTCTAAGTGATCGTATACACTTCCAGATTCTTTGTTCAGCCTACGACACCTTGTGACAAAAGATATCCTCTTATAGCTACACCATTTCTCTCCCTTCTCTTGCACACTTAGGGTTTTATTCCACTTAGTATGATCATTTAATTTCATTATATACTACTGTAGTTTATGTATTTACTATCATTTACTTCTACTTAGTTTATTTATACAGCGTTTTAGTCCTCCTATTTAGATTAACTAATTTACTATACCTTCCACTAAAAGGTATTAGTTTAATTTTTAGTTAATCATTATGGTAAACCCAAAGTCTCCTTTCAACACCTTCTAGGGTTTCCTTTACACATTTTCCCCACCATGTCATCTCCTTCTCAGGTCATGCCCCAATATTCCTATACTACCTTTGCACCCACAAAGATCAACAATATAATTTACTCTGCTCAGCAGACTTCGGGGTGTGCATACCCAACACCCCTCGCTTATTACAACTTTATCTGATCCATCCATCAATGTGGTTACTACCCTCCAAACTTGCATTACTCCACCCGTTGATCCACCCATTTTGATGCCACCTCTTGTCGTACCTACTACTCCCTTAGCTCCTTCCAAAGGCTATGATATCATTGACCAGCTCAAGAATACACCTGCTAAAATATCCCTTTATGAATTACTACGCAATACACCATATTACCAAAACACTCTCGAGGCTACCCTCCATGTTATCCATGTTACAATAATTATACTAAAGCTTTTACCCATATCATTCAACCCCTTTGTAGCTTACCTCATTCTATCTCTTTCATAGATGACGACGTATCACCCACTACTAAAAATAACCCTTGTGCACCATTACTCATTACCATTATCGTTAGTACTACCTATATCAAATGTTTCCTCATTGATAATGGGTCCATTGTTAACCTTTGTGCCTATTCTCTCTTACAACAATTAGGTATCAATGATAGTCTCATATCCTGTAACTCCACTCTTATTTGTGGTTACGATTCTTCGACTCGCACATGCCTTGGTACTATATCTCTCCACATTCATGTCGGACCTAAAACTATTCTTACTAAATTCTATGTCCTTGATACTTCTTTTCAATTCAATATCCTCTAGGAAGACCTTGGATTCAAGTCAATCAAGATGTTCCCTCCACTTTACACCAATGTGTCAAATTCCTTCATGATGGCCATGAACATACTATTTTTTTATTATTGGTAAATAGTTTTAAAGGGACTATACCCTGTTACAAAAAGGGCTCAATAACCAAATATAGCTATAAAGGAACAACAAAAGAGGATCAAAATCTAGATAAAACACTATGTCCAACAGTAACCAAAAGATAGTTACAAGCAAGAAACAAAACAGAACATAAACTACAACAATACAACACAAAAGCAACATAGAAACAAAAAAAACCCAAAAAGAGAAGCGAATAAAACGATGCCCTGCCAGCCCGAGTAAGTTTACTTCTTGGATGCTCTGTCGATTCTGGACTAGATAGTTTACAGCGAGGTGAAAAATCCAATGTGGTGATGTGTGTTGGGTCAATTGCATTTAGTTGTGAGATGGTCTAGCTTCTCTCTCTTTCATTCCCCTAAATAGTGTCAAGGATCTCGCTAAGCATGGTAATGCTTTGAACATGCTGCTCTAAGAAGTCACTAATGGCATTGAAGATAGCCATGTTGTGATCATGCTTGTCTTTTTCTCTCCCCAATCTACTATCCAGAGAGTTCAACTTCTTATAAATGTCAGCAATCTGATCCTTCCCAATGTCATTATCATCATCAATTTTTCTTTTTCCTTTCTGCTTGTCCATGTCATTGCAAGTCCTTCTTAAGCTACTTCATCTCTTTCTCCAGAGACTCCAATCTATGAGGTATGTTATTCCCCTCCTAATGCAGGGCCATATCCATACCAACATTGCTAATATGCAGCAAATTTTGCAACTTCCAGCTCTTTGGTGCTTCTAAGAACTCGGGAAGAGTGAGGGGTGTTAGTTTTTGGAAGCCTAGGTTTCCTTGTCTTTGGTTTGGAAGAGGTGTCTAGTATGGGAGTGGGAGCAGTGGAGGTAGTGATGTGTAGATCATTGGGAGAGGTTAGGAAGCTGGGGAATTTGGAGACACAAAGCTTATGGAGCAGGAAGATGAGGCCCTGGTGGAGAGGGATAGCACGAGAGTGCTTGAAAGTCCAAAATGGAGTGTTGAAGGGAATTTAATAGGTAGTGCGGGAAGCAGACTGTAAATTGCCTTCTAAAATGATTAAGAAAGACTAGGTGCTTAACAGGGATAGTTTTGTATCGCCCTTCTAGAGAAATATACCTAACCATCATATTTGTTACTTCATCAAATGGCTTGGGGATAGAACTTACCCTAATACCCACAGAAACAAATTCAAGCTCCCCTCCCTCATCAAAGAATTTATTAGCCTTGGTGACCCTATGTCAATCCTTTTCTTTGAAAAAAGCGGTAACCCTCCAACTCGAGGCTGCAGCCTCAACAATCAACTCTTCATTAATAGTAACACGGTGGCCACCATATTTCACATTTTTATCCTTCCAGTCCATTGCGAAATGAACTGAAATATTTTGATCATGGCCCTGAATGCGTTCTATAAAATTGGAAATTCCGCCTTGTGTAAGAGGTTCCATAGCTCCTCATTGTTCTTCCAGGCTGGATCACTGCAGGGATCCAATTGGCATGAGGCACCTCCCATTTTCTTCTTCTCCTGTTATTCCTACAATTTTTTTGCTCAAAACCCTCGTTTGAATTTTTTCTTCCTTATGTCCTGTCCTAGTTTTAAGAACCATTCCACCTATGCGAAGGTCATGGGCGTTAATATGGCCGTAGTTAGGATGATAATTCTCACATGTGTGATCTTTCACCTCCGCTATAGCCTACTCCATACCATTATTATTTCTACTCCACGTTTGAATGCCCATATTTATCCGCATTAATGTTATTATGTACCTCCTTAGGGATGTAATTTTAATTATCCCATATGGTTAGATTATTATTGATGCCAACATTGGCCAAGGTATCAACAACCTTATTCCTCTTCCTATAAGTATGCCTAATGATGATATTCTTGAAATTTTGATAAATACTTATGGATTCCATAATAAAGTCCTTGACAATCCAACTAGGAGGAGAAATTTGATTTAGATGATTGATGATGTTTAGTGAATCTCCTTCCAAAATTAAATTTTGTATATTATAATATTTAGCAACCCTTATCCCCCATAGAGCAGCTAGGGCTTCTACATAATGATTTCTCTGAATCCCCATTTTACTAGCATAAGTAGCAACTAAACAACCTTTATGATCCCGAGTTACACCTCCCCTAACAGTAATAGTAGGATTACCCTTGGAGGCACCATCAAAGTTTAGTTTATGCTAGTTTATCTCAGGAGGGATCCAATGAATCAGAGACCTATCAATGTTTGAGGTATTCCTAATCTAAAATTTACAATTCCTATCTTCTAGTTGGAAAGTATATATTCTTCATTGTTAGGATATTTCTTATTTTTGGGAGGTTTGAATCTCCCAATATTATCTTTAAGAACATGACCAATCTTAACAAAGCTAAGCTTTTAATGTTGTTTATTGTTTCTAAAAATGATATCATTCCTATCTTTCCAAATCCTCCAAATAATATGGGGCATGACCAGTTTATAAAGTCTTCTCACAACACAATAGTTTAAAAGGAGGATTCCATTGGATCCAAAACTGAATGAAATCCTTAGGCACAGTCTAGAAAACATTGAACTTGGAAAAGACATAACTCCAGATCATTGAAGCATACTCACAGTGGACAAAAAGGTGCTTAATATCCTCAGATTATTTTTTGCAAAGGTGACACCTATTAGGCATAATGAATCCTTTCTTCATCAAGTTGTCATTAGTAAGAATTCTACCCTCGAGAACAAGCCAAAAGAAAAAGTTAATTTTAGGGGATAGCCCAAATCATCAAAATATTGATCCAATTAAACTCACTCTAGATATTCTCAAAGGAAAAATTATATCCAAATTTTAAATATAATCCCCATCTCTAGATTTGTGCAAGACAATTTCATCCTCGACTTCCAACTTGATTTAAGGGGATGATGTCAAATTTCTCTGAAGAGAGGACAACATGGAGTTAGTTCAATTCTATCCACTAAGAGTTGTTTCCATCTCTTCTTATTTCCATCAATTTCCATGTAATCAATGACCTTAGTACCATATTTATGTTCAATACTATCCTTTGATGCACCAAATCTATCATTGAGGCTGAAATTAGACTAATTATCTCCCCAAAATTGATGTCTCTGCCATTTCCCACTTTCCATCTATAACTTTTCTTGATAAACTTCCGACTAGAATCAAGTTGTTCCAGAAAATGAAACCTTGGGGAAGTTGTTCATTATGAAGGAAAGAGAAAGTTGTTTGTTGTTCAAGATATTTGGCCTTAATGAGATCAATCCATGGTTGTTCCTCCAAGAGCATTCTCCAACCCATTTTTGCAATTAAGGCCATATTCATTTTTCTTATATCTTTTATGCCCAATCCCCCAATCCTTTTAGGAGTGCACACTTGATCCTAGGAAACCAGGTGATATTTGAATTTTTCCTCCATTCCCTTCCATAAAAAGTGTTTTGAATCCTTTCAATTTTTTTCTTTAAAGGCAAAAGGAATGTTATAGAGAGACATAATGTAGATAGGTAGATTTTGAAGAGTGCTTTTGATAAGAAGACATTTACCAAGACTGGAAAGAATGGCCCCTTTCCATCCGGCCATTTTCTTTTGGAATCTTTCCAGTAAATCATTCTAGACTTTGATTGAGACTTTTTTAGTACCAAGGGGGCCCAAATAAGTAGTGGGAAGTAAATTGATTTTACACCCCAATATTTTAGCAATTCTATTCTGCCTTTCCAAAGGAGTGTTGAAAAAGAAAATTGAACTTTTATCAAAGTTGATCTCTTGTCCAGAAGAAGCCTCATAAAATTTTAGAATGGACTTGATTGCCTTAGCTTCCAGGATGGCTTCCACTAAAAGTAGGATAGTGTCATCTGCAAATTGCTGATGAGAAGTCATTTGATTCATAGAGGTAGGTTTAGTGCCTTTTAGAAGACCATGTTTAACAGCTTTGGTAATAGTTCTAGCTGAGGCGATCCACCATAATAATGAAGAAGAGGGGATATAAGATCCCCTTGTCTTAATCCCCTATTGCTGGTAAACTACCCCACTGGTTCACCATTAACCACCATAGAGAATCTAGCAGTAGAAATGCAAGCCTTGATAATTCTTCTGTATTTGTTGAGAAAACCAAATTTGGCCAGAACCTTGTCAAGAAAAGACAAGGATACTTTATCAAAGGCATTATTCATGTCAAGTTTAAGGACCATGCTTAATTTTTATTATTATCCATAGAATGAATAATCTCATGCACCATGATCACACCATCTTGAATTATCCTTCCTCGATGAACTTGTTATCCAAAATAAGCCCATGCTTATTTTTGGCTAACTCCTCCTCCATTTCCTTTGCTGGTACTTAAAATGGAATTTTTGCATGCTTCAGGGACTCAAAATGTTTTGGGTATGATTCCATTAGATAGAGAATTTTCTTACCTTTCCAGAAAGGTTAAATTTTCCTTCTAACTCCTTGTAATTTTTGAGTTATGGCTTGGCGAAGTTTTTGGGAAATTTTCCCTAGACAGGCCCACGGCCAATAAGAAGGTACCACGTGTCTAGTGGCGGAGGAGTCGGACCGACGGAGGAAGTTTTGGTTTTTTGCCAAAACCAAAAAGGGCACAAAGGTGAAAAGATGAGGTGCATCCCCACCGAACCAATGAGGGAGCACCACGTGTCCGGTCGGCGGCGAAGCGGCGAGCGTGGAGGTAAAATGGGAAATTTTCCCAATGAAAATTTTCAAAGGAAAAAGACAGGTTTTCGGCCTGCGATCCCATCAGTGAACCAGAACGTGACACGTGTCCTGGGGTGGTGGAGGCATGGAGATTTTTTGGAAAATTTTCCAAAAGTGCAAAAAGCAAATTTTGACCCCGTGGACCCGTTTTCAAAATCTGATTTTGCCACCAAGTATGCCCTAATTTTGCCTCAAAATTTGTGCCCAATTTTTTTCCCTAAATCTTCAAATGAGCATATCTTTCAATCCAAAGATCAGATTTGAACAAAATCAGACTTTTTGGAAAGGTCTCAAGCCCCTCTATGCATTGGAGGAATAAAAACATCATTTTTTTTTATAGGTTTCGATGGAGAAAATGTTAAAAACATCTTTCAGGCCTTTAATGTAAACCAGATTGCTTCAAATGAGTTGTTTTTGCTCAAAACCGCCATGGTTGCTTTCTCCCACACACCAAGGATGAAGAATCAACTCGTTTTGATGGAGGAAAACCCTAAAAGGTCTTCTCATGCCATTAATCCAAGATCAGATTTGTTTTGAGAGTTGTGCTTCACCAAATTTATCATTTTCTCTCCAACACGCAAAACAGAAACAGAGGAGGTCGATTTGATGGATTGCAGGCCGATTTGAAAGGATTAATGGCGGGTGGTTGAGGAAAAAGATCAAATTTTGTTTCCTCCTCTGTTTTCCCTCTCTTTTCTTCAGCTATAAATGGAGGAGATGTAATCTATTGTAATTTTGGACATTTTGCTTTTGCAAACTCTCTTTTCTTCCTTAAGCAAATTGATTCATGTACTACTATTACGAATGAATCAGATTACTACACTATTACGGTGCTCTGCTTTTACTCTCACATCTTAAAATTGTTATCGTGTTAAGGGGATCATTAACCGTAGTTTCTAATGTAATTGAATCAATTGAATCTTTTACTCATGATGTTATGAAATCGATGTCAATTTAACCTCAAATCATGTCATATGCTATGGAATTTGGTTAAGAAGGATCAATGTATCCCTGTAGACACAAATATTACACATTAGACAATATTTAGCTTGGTCTTATACTACTATTTAGAGGGTTTTCAAGTGTACAAAGTACTAATTAATCCCACCTTTTGGATACCTTTTTCTTATCTTTTATTTCATCTTTCCCACGTATTTCCCGATACCTATCCACCTATTTCGTGATTGTTCTGACATTCTAGCAAAAAATTAGGGCACCCCATCATGTACTTGGGCACCCCGAGGTGCCCTGGTTCCATTCCAAGTGCCCCGGTCTATGCACAACCTCTTCTGCTCCTTTTTGGGTCACTTCTAGTTATTGGTCATATTTATCTTCTTCTCAATTGGCCTTATCGGGATTTTTATGAAACTAAGCTTGAGAACCCTATAAATATAAATTTATAAGACCATAATGAGGGTCCTAGGTCATTTTCATCTTATCACTACTATCACTCCATCTAAGGTTGCATCTATTGTATCGCTTGCATCCACATAGTGCCATGCACTTAAGCTAGGATATCTACATCACACATACTCCATGGGGAGAGATTTCATTCTATTCCATGCACACATGGTACTTATATTTCTATAGCTACTATTTCTCGTTACTTCACAAAGTGTGACTAGCATGAGAGAACATAGGGCACAACATGCACACACACACAAAAACTATATCGAGTGCATCTCGTAATGTTGTGTTGTAGACACCAAAATCAGGTCATACTACCCTAATAACCCCGTTAACTAAATTAACCATACCTTACCTATTCATATCCCATAGTGCACATGATTAATTGAATTAATTACCTTAATTAATTTAATTAACATCCTCACTTGACCACCTCACCCCCAATAACTCACCTAGCCACCTCACTCCATGACCCACTTTGAAACCTCATTGATGACCTAAGACCAAGTCTAAGCCTATCCTAACAACTAGGACTTAGTCTAAACCTAGACTTAACTCCTATTAACAAACCTAAGAGGACTCTTACTCATCCTTCCATGATCTATCACTCGAGAATCAGACGAAGATTGAAGACCACGCCAAAAATAACAACAATCAAGCTATTTTTGGCCAACCTAGATATTCCCACCTTAACCGACGCCGGTTATACCTCAACCAGTGTCGATCCCTAACCGTCACCTAGGTTAGGTTAAATACATTTTAAAAAGCCTTTGTTGAGGTTGGTCATTTGATTCAAGATCTCATACGAACAGAGACTTGGAGCACTTGAATTTCAAGCACTCAAGAAAAGGAAAGCACCGGGAGAACTACAACATCCATCAAGCATTTATAACCTTCTTCACGATCATAGATTCACACAGAGAAGAACGAGAGGCACGGACTATCACAACACATACACGACATCCCTTCTCTTTGGATCTCTACCATCATTTTTTTCATCACCGCACTCTCCGGACCTAGTCTTCGATGAGTAAGTACCTAACATCTCTTGATTATCTCTATTTCTTTTAATAAGATCATCATTCCTCTAATTAATTAATTTTTCCTGTACATCCGTACACTTCCTTTCTCCCACCAACCTATCACCTTACCATATCTAGCCCTTTCACCTATCTTCACCATCTCCTAGTCATCTACGAGTCACTAAGGCCATTTTACAACCTCACCCTCACCATTTCACTCTACGATAAATCATAAAGATCTTAAAAACCAGTTTCTAAAAGCTTTTCACTAGCTACCCCTAACGATGCCGAGTTATTCAATCGATGTCGGTCATCCTTCCACACCAACATTGATCATACAACCGATCTCGGTTAGTGTGTTTGGAAACATACCTTAAACCAACGAGCTCATATCCATTCCCAACAACCTATAATCAATTTCAACCTTTACTCGAGCCTATCCATAACCTATACCGGACACAGTAACCCAATACCGTCAATCAACCCTTCCATCTTGACCTTAAATCACCTTTGAACAACCTTTCTTATTGTTTTGTACGAGATACCTAAATCATTTCAATTGCAATAGGATCTTTACTTCATGTATGATTTAACTAGCATTAATATTGTTATTTAAAAGGTAGATTGGCGGCATTTTCAGAAGCATCATGTTTTCGGATCTAGCTTCCGCAGTAGTCCACACATTGTTTTGTTTGAATCTATTTGGTGGTATTTTCTTGCATTCTACTGGTGTAGTTCCTCCCAGCCAAAAGGGATAATTCACAATCAACATTGGATCGGAAATCATAACGCATGAAAAACCTTCAATTGACATCACAAATAGGTATTCCTCTTTGGCCTATCACCCTCTATCTATTTTATTAATTTGTTAAGAATCTGGTGAAACAACAAGTGCTCAGTCATAAGTCAACTTGTTTGGCGACTAAGGTCGATCTTACCAATTCATATGCATATTTTTTTATAGGGTTTGGGTACTTCTCCTTGCATTATGGGTCCTTCTCAAGTTCATCTAACGAATCGGTGTGATAGAAAAGAAGCATTCGGAGTAACAACTTATGACCATACCGGTTGCAGGTTTTGAGAATTCAAAGTGTCAAGAGTGCCTCAGCTTGTAGACCCAAAGACACACCCTCGGGGTGCTCCAATACCTTCCTAGGCACCCCGGTCACTTCATACATCCCAAATGTGGTCTTCTTAGGGTTTACGAGTGATCATATACACTTCTAGATTCTTTGTTTAGGCCTCGCGACACCTGCGACAATATCCTCTTATCAACTACACCATTTCTCTCCCTTCTCTTACACACTTAGGGTTTTATTCCACTTAGTATGATCATTTAATTTCATTATATGCTATCTTGTAGTTTATGTATTTACTTGTCATTTACTTATACTTAGTTTATTTATATAGCATTTTAGTCATCCTATTTAGATTAACTAATTTACTATACCTTCCATTAAAAGATCTTAGTTTAATTTTGAGTTAATCATTATGGTAAACCCAAAGTCTCCTTTTAGCACCTTCTAGGGTTTTCCCTTTACACATTTTCCCCCACCATGTCATCTCCTTCTCGTGTCATGCCCCAATCTTCCTATCCTACCTTTGTACCCACAAAGATCAATAATATGGTAAATAGTTTTAAAGGGACTATACCCTGTTACAAAAAGGGCTCAACAACCAAATATAGCTATAAAGGAACAACAAAAGAGGATCAAAATCTAGATAAAACACTATGTCCAATAGTAACCAAAAGATAGTTACAAGCAAAGAAACAAAAAGAACAACAAAAATCAAAACCAGATAAAACAATACAACACAAAAGCAACATAAAAACAAAAAGACCAAAAAAGAGCAGTGACTAAAATGATGCCCTCCAGCCCGAGTGAGTTTACTTCTTGGATGCTCTATCGATTCTGGATTGGATAGTTTACAGTGAGGTGAACAATGCCAATGTGGTGATGTGCGTTGGGTCAGAAGCATTGCAACTTGCGAGATGGTCTGGCTTCTCTCTTTTTCATTCCCCCAAATAGTGTCAGGGATCCCGCTAAGCATGGTAATGCTTTGAACATGCTGCTCTAAGAAGTCACTAATGGCATTTGAAGATAGCCATGTTGTGATCATGTCATGTCTTTTTCTCCCCAATCTACTATCAGAGAGTTCAACTTCTTATAAATGTCAAGCAATCTGATCCTTCCCAATGTCATTATCATCATCAATTTTTCTTTTTCCTTTCTGCTTGTCCATGCGTTGCAGGTCCTTCTTAAGTTGCTTCATCTCTTTCTCAGAGACTCCAATCTATGAGGTATGTTATTCCCCCCCGATGATAGGGCCATATCCATACCAACATTGCTAATATGCAACAAATTTTGTGCAACTTCCAGCTCTTTGGTGCTTCTGAGAACCCGGGCAGAGTGAGGGGTGTCATTTTTTGGAAGCTTGGGGTTCTTGGTCTTGGGTTTGGAAGGGTGTCCAGTATGGGAGTGGGAGCAGTGGAGGTAGTGATGTGTGGATCGTTGGGAGTGGTGGGAAGCTAGGGAATTTGGAGACACAAAGCTTATGAGTAGGAAGATGAGGCCCTGGTGGAGAGGGATAGCATGGGAGTGCTTCTGAAAGTCCAAAATGGAGCGTTGAAGGGAATTTAGTAGGTAGTGTGGGAAGTAGACCACAAATTTCCTTCTAAAATGATTTAGAAAGACTAGGTGTTTAATAGGGACAATTTTGTATCACCCTTCAGAGAAATATACCTAACCATCATATTTGTTACTTCATCAAATGGCTTGGGGATAGAACTTACCCTAATACCCGCAGAAACAAATTTGAGCTCCTCTCCCTCATCAGAGAATTTCTTAGCCTCGGTGACCCCTATCAATCCTTTTGTTGAAAAAATGATAACCCTCCAACTCGAGGCTGTAGCCTCAACAATCAACTCTTCATTAATAGTAACATGGTGGCCACCATATTTCACCTTTCTATCCTTCCAGTCCATTGTGAAATGAACCAAAATATTTTGATCGTGCCCTGAATGCGTTCTATAAAATTGGAAATGCCACCCTTGTGTAAGAGGTTCCATAGCTCCTCATTTTTCTTCCAAGATGGATCACTGCAGGGCTCTCAATTGGCATGGGGCACCTCCCATTTTCTTCTTCTCCCTGTTATTCCTACAAATTTTCTGCTCAAAACCCTCATTTGAATATTTTTCTTCCTTATGTCTATCCCGGTTTTTAAGAACCCATCCACCTGTGTGAGGTTCATGGGCGTTAATATGGCCGTAATTAGGATGATAATTCTCACATGTGTGATCTTTCACCTCCGCTAAAGCCCACTCCATACCATTATTATTTCTACTCCATGTTTGAATGCCCATATTTATCCACATTAATGCTATTATGTACCTCCTTAGGGATGTAATTTTCATTATCCCATATGGTTAGATTATTATTGATGCCAACATTGGCCAAGGTATCGCAACCTTATTCCCCTCCCTATAAGTATGCCTAATGATGATATTCTTGAAATTTTGACAAATACTTATGGATTCCATAATAAAGTCCTTGATAGTCCAGCTAGGAGGAGAAATTTGATTTAGGTGATTGATGATGTTTAGTGAATCTCCTTCCAAAATTAAGTTTTGTATATTATAATCTTTGGCAACCCTTAGCCCCCATAGAGCAGCTAGGGCTTCTATGCATAATGATTTGTCTGAATCCCCATTTTACCAGCATAAGCAACAACTAAACAACCTTTATGATCTGAATTACACCTCCCCAGCAAACAAAACTAGGATTACCCTTGGAGGCACCATCAAAGTTTAGTTTATGCCTAGTTAATCTCAGGAGGGATCAATGAATCAAAGACCTATCAATGTTTGAGGTATTCCTAATCTACAAATTTGCAGCTCCTATCTTCTAGTTGGAAAGAATATATTCTTCATTCTCAGGATATTTCTTATTTTTGGGAGGTTTGAATCTCCCAATATTATCTTTAATAGCATGACCAATCTTAACAAAGCTAAGCTTGCAATGTTGTTTATTGTTTCTGAAAATGATATCATTCCTATCTTTCCAAATCCTCCAGATAATATGGGGCATGACCAGTTTCCAAAGTCTTCTCACAACACAATGCTTAAAAGGAGGATTCCATTGGATCCAAAACTGAATGAAATCCTTAGGCACAATCTAGAAAACATTGAACTTGGAAAAGGCATAACTCCAAATCATTGAAGCATACTCACAGTGGACAAAAAGGTGCTTAATATCCTCAGAATATTTTTTTGCAAAGGTGACACCTATTAGGCATAATGAATCCTTTCTTCATCAGGTTATCATTAGTAAGAATTCTACCTCTGAGCACAAGCCAAAAGAAAAAGTTAATTTTAGGGGTTAGCTCAGTCATCCAAATCTTGCTCCAATTAAACTCACTCTGGATATTCTCAAAGTAAGAATTATATCCAGATTTAACCGTATAATCCCCATCTCTAGATTTGTGCCAGAAAATTTCATCCTTGACTTCCAATTGATTCAAGGGGATGAGGTCAGTTTTCTCTGAAGAGAGGACAACATGGAGTTCAATTCAATTCTATCCACTGAGAGTTGTTTCCATCTCTTCTTATTTCCATCAATTTCCATGTAATCAATGACCTTAGTACCATATTTATGTTCAAGACTATCCTTTGCTGCACCAAATCTATCATTGAGGCTGAAATTAGACCAATTATCTCCCCAAAAATTGATGTCTCTGCCATTTCCCACTTTCCATCTACAACCTTGCTTGATAAAATTCCTGACTAGAATCAAGTTGTTCAGAAAATGGAACCATGGGGAAGTTGTTCATCATGAAGGAAAGAGAAAGTTGTTTTTTGTTCAAGATATTTGGCCTTAATGAGATCAATCCATGGTTGTTCCTCGAGAGCATTCTCCAACCCATTTTTGCAATTAAGGCCATATTCATTTTTCTTATATCTTTTATGCCCAATCCCCCAATCCTTTTAGGAGTGCACACTTGATCCCAGAAACCAGGTGATATTTGAATTTTTCCTCCATTCCCTACCATAAAAAGTGTTTTTGATCCTTTCAATTTTTTCTCTGAAGGTAGAAGGAATGTTATAGAGAGACATAATGTAGATAGGCAGATTTTGAAGAGTGCTTTTGATAAGTAGACATTTACCAACACTGGAAAGAATGGCCCCTTTCCATCCGGCCATTTTCTTTTGGAATATTTCAGTAAATCATTCCAGACTTTGATTGAGACTTTTTAGTACCAAGGGGGAGCCCCAAATAAGTAGTGGGAAGTAAATTGATTTTACACCCCAATATTTTAGCAATTCTATTATGTCTTTCCAAAGGAGTGTTGAAAAAGAAAATTGAACTTTTATCAAAGTTGATCTCTTGTCTAGAAGTAGCCTCATAAAATTTTAGAATGGACTTGATCGCCTTAGCTTCTAGGATAGATGCCACTAAAAGTAGGATAGTGTCATCCACAAATTGCTGATGAGAAGCCGTTTGATTCGTAGAGGTAGGTTTAGTGCCTTTTAGAAGACCATCTTTAACAACTTTGGTAATAGTTCTGCTGAGGCTATCCACCATAATAATGAAGAGAAGAGGGGATATAGGATCCCCTGTCTTAATCCCCTACTATTGGTAAAGTACCCCATTGGTTCACCATTAACCACCATAGAATCTAGTAGAAATGCAAGCCTTGATAATTCTTTTGAATTTGTTGAGAAAACCAAATTTGGCTAGAACCTTGTCAAGAAAAGACCAGGAGACTTTATCAAAGGCTTTATTCATGTCAAGTTTAAGGACCATGCTTGATTTTTTTATTATTATCCATAGAATGAATAATCTCATGCACCATGATCACACCATCTTGAATTATCCTTCCTCTGATGAACCCACTTTGTTGTTTTGAGATTAAATCATTCAAAATGAACTGAAGTCTGGTGGCAATAATCTTAGTAAAAATTCTATAGACAACATTAACCAAGCTAATGGGTCGGAAATATTTGAAATATTTAGCATCCATTTTTTTGGGAGCCAACATGATGTGAGTATTATTAAGCTCTTTCAGTAAATCTCTAGTTCTAAAGAATTCATTTACAACCCTAAGGAGATCATCCGAGCAAATTTCCCAAAATTTTGAAAAAAATTGACAGAGAAGTCATCTGGTCAGGAGCCTTATCTCCTTCAAGAGTAAAAAATAACTTTGAAGCTCCTCCAAAGTAACAACTTTGGTAATATCTTTAAATCTCTGCTCCTCAATTTTATCTTGTGGGATAGCTTCTAACATAAAAGAGTCAGCCATATCATTAATAACACTCTTCTCATTGAGAAATTTTTCATAGAATCTAAGAGCTTCTTCCTTGATGATCCATGGATCTTTTATGATGATGTCATTACCTTTAGAAACTTCCGTAATCCTATTACAGGATCTATGCTTCAAAGTGGTCATATGGAAGAACTTTGTATTTCTGTCACCCTCTTTCAGCCATATAGCCCTAGATTTAAGTCTCCATAAGGATTCTTCCCTGCTACAAACCGTGTGTAACTCTGAAAGGATTTTTTTCCACTAAATGATCCTCCAAAGACCTCCCCTGTGAATTTATTTTATTTTCCAAATCTTGGAGTTTCTGTTTTAATTCCTTTTTCTCACAAAAACATTCCCAAAGACTTCTTTATTCCAAATTTTAACCTATTTTTGACATTTTTAAGCTTTTGAATAAGCCTAAATTGAGCAGTTCCTTCTCCCACCCAATTCCACCATTCCTTGATCCTATCAAATATGTCATCATGTTCCATCCACATCTTTTTGAATTTGAAGGAGCTCCTGGTGGGCTTAACCCAATTAACAAAATTTAAAGCTATCAGATTGTGATTAGAACCGATTTTGGGCAGAGAGGTGAGATGAAAGTCTTGGTGAAGAATCCAACTTGTAGAGATAAGAGCTCTATCATTCTGACTTGAATCATATCCCTACCCAACCTTTATTTGTCTAGGTATATTGATTTCCATGAAGGTCCACATCCATGAGATTTAGATCAAGCAATGAAATCAACAAATTCATCCATACCAGTGGAGAAACAAGAGTTTCCCCTTTTTTTCCCCTAGATTTAAAGGGGAGTTGAAGTCACCCATAATAAGCTAGTTGTCATAACTATGCTGAATTCTGAAAATCTTTAGATCATTCAGAGTTTCCTTCTTCCACTAACCGTATTGGGTGCATAGATATTAGAAAGGATCCAAGTACAATTATTTTCAATAACATGGAATTTAACAACAAGATGGTTACTAGTTTCAGAAAGAATCATACCAAGTATAATGCTTCTTATCCCAAAAAGTAGCCATGCCACCTGAAGCTCCCTGAGAATCCACCACAGCCATGTCCGAATTTTCCCAAAAATTGTTTTTACAATTTACAAGTACCTTAGAATTCATCTTGGTTTCTACTGACAGAAGTAGAATGCTAGGCCTACTAGAAACTCTTAACTCTTTGATTATTCTTTGTTTAGAGTTTCCATTCAGACCTCGAATATTCCAGGAGATGATCTTCATCTAAATGATATAGGTGATGTAATTTCTGATGGCTCAATTGGCTTTGAGTACCATCTGCAATATCTTCCTCTGTTCTTTTGGTTCTAAGTGTCTTCTTTGAAGGTCTACCTCTTTTAGAGTTGCTTCCAAAATCCACTATTCTTCTAGTAGATGATCTTGTAGTTCTGGATGTTGAAGCTCCCCAGTTATCAATTTTCTTTTTTTTCTCATTATAAAGTGAATATGGGATCTTCTCAAATCCCTTCAATCTTTTCTTTTTTTTTATTTAACCTCTAAAAAACCATTGGAAAAATCTGGATCTCCATCAGACATCATATTTTCTTTGAGTGGCGTAACTTCCCCCTCCTCTTTCTCTCCCTTCTTTGTCAAAGGGTTGTAAAGATGTTGAGTTAGTATTGGATAGGGGTTCCCACTTTTAGGAGAACAACTCTTAAACAACGAAGAGACTTTCTTCAGTGAGGTTTGATCTATGTCATTTCTTTTTCCTCATTTAGGTCTTCCTCAATGGTGCATAATGGATCAGGATTAGCCTTTTTTAGTTGCTTTTATTCCCCTGGCACAACTCTAGTGTCCTTATTCTTATCCCAAAGTCCATTCTGATCTACCTCCTTAGATAGAAGATTCACTATAATTGTCTCAGTTTGCTCATCAACCTCCAGAATCACCTTTACTAGAGTCATGTATATCTAAATATTCTATGGAGGTTGGATGAACTTCAGATGCACCGTCGTTGGGGTTTTAGGATGCCAGAGCTTCCTACAAATCAGTGGTTTCCTAATTGGAGTTCTAAAACCCTTTTTACCTTTCTTGTATTTCAGCTCTGGTTGGTGAAGGGGTATCCCTTCCCTCTGCCCTTGATCTTTATTTTTCCTGCATCCTTGTTTTCCAACCTAACTTCCTGTATCTTATCAGATTCTTCAAAAGGCTTATCAAGTTTTCCTTTTTTTCCTCTTGAGAGATCTCTTTGTTAGGACATCTATTGGTAAAATGTCCTATTTTATGACATTTTTACATCTCAGATGAAAGGTTTCATATTCAATATTTTGATGCCAAATGCCATACTTAGAATGTAGAATGATAAGATTCGGTAACTCCTGCTCCATTTTAGAAGAAATACAAAATCTAGCAAAAGCTAGTCTGGATCTATTCCTCGTAGGTCCATCTAGCCCAATCGAGAGATCCAAGAGATTTAGCAACATTTAATAGAATCTCATCATCCCAAAATTAGGGGTAGTCCTAGAAGCCTACACCATATTGGAATGGTGTGTATATTCTCAGTATTAGGATCAAACCCAGGATACCACCATTTCAGAAAAAGACCCATATTGCCCAACCACCATGGGCCTCCCAGAAGCACCGATTCCAAATCAGCCTATTGATTAAATTTGGCTAGAAAAAAACCCCTTGACATAGTGGTGATGCTCAGATCCCCTTTTGGTTGCCACTTTCTACAGGCCCATTTTCTAATGACATCAATATTAGGTCTAGCACCTTCGAATATCCTTGATAGTGCTACCTAAACTGATGATGCATATACCATTTATTGACGCCTCCACCAAACCTGATGATGAATTCAATGTCGCGCAAACTCATCGATGATGAGTCACTCAGATGAGTACAACAATTATATTTCACCCCTCTTGGTGTGGCCAATTCTTATTTTGAAGAAATATTTTTTGATGGCCAGGTGAATATTGGTTCAAAAACCCTTTGTCCACTAATGTTATGATATTATATAAAGGATCTATTAATAGTGTTGATGTCATTTCATCTTCTTCTCCACTAGAGGTAGTTTCACGACCCTCTTTCACCTACACCTTATATATCAAATAAACATTTTGGGAACACATTCCTCTCGATCTCACTAGCTTCGATACTATCTGTACCCATGATTTCTTACCTAGGTTTTACATGATGCTTAATGACATATTTCCACCCATCCATTCACCCCATATTTATTACACTTACTTCCATATTACCACAGCTTATGGCTTATGATTCTTTCACTGGCGAGTCTTTGTCATGTGTCCTACCCATGGTTTTCCATTTACACTTGGACGATCTTGGCTCAATTATATAAGTGTCACACTCGACCCACTCCATTCTTTGCTCTCCTTCCCCATGCCCTTTGACATTATCTCCATAGCTAATGATTCTTCTCCTACGTATGCTCCTAACATTTCACATTGGTGTGCTCATGGCTGCCCACCCATTACTTTTACGGATGAATAATATGCCACAAATTCTTATCTCCTTCATTGTAATGCATCTTTATATGATTTGCCTCATTCTACCACTTTCCAAGTTTCTAATGCAGCTCCTGCTAGTTTCGATCAAGACAATGATGATTTGTTTGATGGCGTTTCCTAGTCACCTTTGTCACACTATTCCTAGGGGGAATTGCCACTACAAACTCCCCCTTCCTCACATTAGCATAGCTGCACCCCAAATTCTTTGCATTCTTCTTCCCATATTCGCAGATTTCTTACACATTCTCATAATTACCCAATGATGCGCTCTTTTGCTTTGCTTCACACTAGATTGTTGAGGGATTACCATTACAATAAACCCCACACAACACTAAATGACTTATACATTTACATCCCATCATCCTACATCATATCTCCATAGCATATTCTACACTAGTTCATCATTATATATGAGCTTAGTTTTGCATTCCTACACATTACTTCTCTTATCCGCTACACTAGATTCCTTTACACATGGGTATAGTTCCCCTATCATTTTTCCATCTGCCATTTTTATACATTACTATCATTGCATTCATACACCTTACCTATTCTACATCCTACACTAGATTTCCTTACACTTGGTTCTAGTTTCATCTATCATCACTAAAAATTCTATTTCTATTTACCGTATCTTACATATTTCCTATTTTACACACCCTACATTTCCTACACTACACGAGTTACATATCACATCTATCCATCATCTACATTTTACATGCTACACTAGATTCCATTACATATGGGTCTAGTTTTATCATCACTACATATTATAACTACACATATCATCACACTTTCTACATTTTCCCACACATTTACACATCCTATCCACCATTTGGTCACCTACACTACATTGTTCTACACACTGCACTCACCACCCTATGACACACTCTAGTTCCTCGGTCCATACTCAACTTCCAAGGGTTTACCAATAAAATGGACCTTAAATACATGCGACATATCATCATACCACATTCATCGGACTAGTGACCCATGCTCTAGGCTATATCATCACCCACTTTCATCATCACATCACGTAGTGGTATACACCTTTAGGTTAAATCACCACTCATGTCGTCATTACCAATTATTCTATCATCAACTTAACCATATCCTCTATCTCATTTTATCATCACCTATCGTAGTGGTATACACCTTAGGTTAAATCACCACTCCTTTCATCATTTCCATTTATTTTATTATTCACTCACCTCACATTCTACTTCATACTCACCTTGTAGTGGTATACACCTTAGGTTAAATTACCACTCCCTTCATCATATCCAGTTATCATCCTACATTATTCTATCACATCATAATTCATCCTACTCATCATTTAGTGGTATATGCTTTAGGATAAATCACCATCTCATTCGTATTCATCACATAGTGGTATATGCTTAGTGCTAAATCACCACCTTCCGCTATCCACCACATACTCCTATACGCTTTATACATCCTCCTCACCCATCTCGTAGTGACATACACTATAGGCTAAATCATAACCTTCTTCTACCATCATGTAGTGTTATATGCTTAGGGATAAATCATCGTTCCTCCATTTATCACGTCAGGTACATTCACTATACAATAACCTACTTCATCACTTATTCCCGCTCATCCCATAGTGGTATACGCTTAGTGCTAAATCACCACCTTCCATTCTTCACTTCATACTAATATCAGTTTCATGCTCACTCATCACCCATCTCGTAGTGACGACGCTATAGGCTAAATTGTCACCTCCTTTCATCATCATGTAGCGATATACGCTTAGGGATAGATCATCACTCTTCTATTTAACAAATTTGTGGTATACACATAGGCTATAGGGTCCACACACATTTTTCTCCATGTCACATCTCATCACCACTCCACATACACACTCATTGCAGCATGCTAGACACACATACATAAAAACACTATTCAACCATTTCCGATGATGCAATCTTGTTTACGGTTCATTCTTGACTACTGAGGGGGAAAATAAAAATGAACCTCACTGCATACACTTCCATCAAATTAGGGGGTAATTTTCTCCTATCATTCCATTCCATCCATCCACAACATACTACATTGTCTTGGTAGCATTTACTTTTGCTTTACTAGTGTTTTTACATGATCAAATTACTACACATGTTATCTATCTTTCCTATATGTCATTATCATACATGCATGCACATTCACCCTTTTTTAGTGTGATCACGATACAAGAAACTTACACATAACATGGATGCTCGCCTTCTACCCTTACTATACTAGTTGTTGGGGGCATCCACATTCATCTCATACAGGTGTTATTGTTTCATTTTGTACTTAACATCTTATACTACTTACTTATACATGTTTTTGACATATTGGTTATCATTCTAACATGCTAATGAGTGTCTCATGTGCAACACTTGTTTTGCAAGATTTTATGTTTCCATGACTACTTGTGTATTTCTACTTGTTTGTTTTGTTTTCTATTGTATGCATGGGTTTATGGGGGACAAGGCTTTTCGGAGGCTTAATTTTACAAGATTATATATGATTTTGGTATAAGAGAATAAGTAGAAATATCTATGAGACAAATTAAAAAATTAGTATTTGTAAATGAATTTAAAAGTATATATTGTTTATAACTATTAAAAAGATTATATGGAAAAAAATGTAATTGTGATTGGTTGAAAGAAAGATTAAGAAATAGGACACCATTGAATACATGAAATCTTCAAATATTATTATCGATATATGAAAATATAATAGAGTTTTTTTAATGACGCATCACATGTTCTTAGCAAATCAACACGAGAAGAATCCACCATGCCAATATATATTAGAAAAAAATTAAATTAAATTTAAAAACAATTATTTGGCATTGCAACCTATGTAGGTTGTGAACCTTGTGGTGAGGCCATGTTTGAGAGAGAGGTGGTTTGGTCTTCAATCCCCCATCCTCTATTCGAATCTAGAGCTTGGACCTCATGGGCCACAAAACTCTTACCATGCCCTTTCTATCATAATATGGCTTGTACATTTCCTTGAGGGCATGGTCATATTTTTCCCAAACTCACATGAGTCTAAGAAAGCTTATATATGACAATGCCTCTTCAACTATTAAACTGAAACCAAATGAGGATACCTATTTTGTAAACCCGAACCAACATGCATATATATAATCATTTTGTGCCCCATCCCTTCAAACACTTTAACATACATTGTGTGAATGGATGAAGTGATTAAGTAAAAAAATAGTAGACCGGTGACTTGTGCCTCCATGCATGAAGCTTGTAGTGCCCACAAAAATAAATAAATAAAATAAATAAGGGGCAATGTGAAATTTTGGTGGTAGAAGAATTTAATGCTTTATGTGTGAGTTGGCTATAAATAATGTAGTTTAATTATAAAATAATTGATAAGGGATTTCAAGAATGGGGTCAATAATGAAATATGAATGTAATAAATATGTAAATCGGGAAAATATTGTAATAGATGGTGCCTATACGGGACTCATAATGTAGTTGAATCATTAAGTTGTGTCTTGTCATATAAAAAAGGTTGCCTTGATGTGTGTCACATGTTTTTCATGTTTCCTATATATGGGTTAATGTTGTGCAAACTGATATCATGTTGTGAGTTGTCATAAGTGATCCTCTATTGTGTCGTGTGAACCTGTAATGTGAGAAAAGAAATTATTCTCGTATTTTTGCTATTGTATTCGTGTGTGTAAAATGTGGGAGTTACACTTTCGTATCGAGTGGAGGTTCATGCTCTCGAACTTCTCGGGACAGATCGAAGTTGTGATGATTTTTCCATGGTGGTGGTGGTGGAGATTAGAAGAGTAATGCGATATATGTTGTGATGTGACCAATGTAGTAACTCCATGCTTTATATTGGGAGGTCGCCGACTATATGGTGGCTCTACGAGATGGCAAAGTAGCTGCTCAGAGACATTCCATCATCTTTTTATTAGTCCATGATTTTTCTAGTCCTTCGGCACGCTTTCTACATCACTCTACATGGACATTAGATACACATCTCTATTTACTTTATGTTATCGAGTGTTCCACTCACCAACATAAAGTGAGGGAAAATATAGACACTAAATCACACACTTTGGGTAATATTTAGTCCCGGTCTCATACTACTATTCATATGGTTTTTGAGTGAAGAAATTACTAATTAACCCATGTTTCTTGGCCATTTTTATTTACTTTCTTTCGTCATTCCTGACCTTCACCGCGAGCGTATGCACAAAGATGGGGGCCAAAAAGCAGACACAAATCTATTTTTTAGCCATTTTGGCAACGCGATCGCGTTATTGCTCACCGCATTATAACGTGAAAAGGGAAAATATAAGTTGTGTTATAATGTGACTCGTGTTACGGCTTGGGTTTACTTGTGAAACGCACTAGCGTTATAATGTGCTCGGGTTATGGTTTTCTATGTGTTTTTCCATATTGTCCCTCCCAAATGGACATATTTCACTTTGGGAATAGAAACGTAAGCGTGTTATAATGCCACGCGTGCTATAACGTGATCACATTTCATCTTATTGGAGTTTGGAATACCCAATCTAAAGGCTTGGATTTCCAAACCAGAGGTTTGGATTGTGTGTTGCGTGATTAAAACCGTGTTTGATAGAAAAACATCAAAATTTCATGTGTGCACCCAAATATCTTGTGGATTAAAACATAATATTCAAAATAAATTATACTACGATCTCAAGCTTGTTTTTACCTTGATGACGATATAATTCTTTGTAAAATGTGATTACTTTAAGGCTTTCATCCATAATTTCTTTTACTAGTGCCTTGTTCTCTAGCAAAAACCTATGCATATGTTTTGGTGCACAATTTACGATTTTTTCATTCAAATTAAAAAAATGTGGTTTTTTCTAAACTCCATTCTACATGCACTAAAAAAATAGCTTTTTCCCTCAAAGTTATGGGGTGCACACAAAAAGACAAAAGATTTGAGTGGAACCCGCCAGTAACATGGAGGAGAGTAACCAAGATCTTTGGAACAAGCTTAAAGTTGGAGGATTTAGCAATTATATTGCTAAATTACATGGTCACGACCCATCTCTATCAAAGGACTTTGGCAAAGCCTGGAAAGAGGGGGTTTTACTGTCCGCGGTGTGGAGGTTGAGGTCTCAGAGTCCAATATTTCAGGGTGACTGATATGAAGATGGAAGGGTTAAATATCTACAAGGAAAGAACCCGTAGAGACCTCGAGATTGATCATTTTTCGTTGGCAAGGAGACATGTTACTTCTTCACGGATGGCATTACGTGTTCGTGCATTCTTGGGGTCTAGAAGGATGTTTGCCTTCAAGTTATGAAATATATTACGCTGGAGGGTAAGTATAGAAAAATCTATACCCATCACATGACCTTCCTCAACATGTTCCATCACAATTTTATGGTTAGTATTCCTTTTTTCTTGCCACCTCTCTTTCAAATTCACTGATGGCTTTCAGAATGAGAAAGTTGAGCTGCCCCTCCATGAGGGCCTGATTCTTCTTCTGGTTGAGAATGGCAAGCTGGTTCTAGATTATCCTTTGACAACTGGCCCTGGAGGAGCAAGCTGAGGAAGATGATATTACTCTTGTGGAGTGTCTAACTAAAATGAAAGTAGGTAAGGGTATCCTCGGGGGAATGAGAAAGATAAAGACAAAATGAGGGTGGTGTTGGGGAAGCTAGTGCTTTAAGGAAGAATGAATGTGTGGGAGACCCCATTATATTTGAAGAATGGAGTAGGAAGATGTTGTATTTAGAAGGGGTCCTAAAAGCCATGGAGGACACGAATGAGGGGCAAAGGGAGTCCATTTTGAACATCATCAACATTTCAAAGAAGATGGTCATGGATCAGGTCCAGATAAAACACAGAATGAAGGAGCTGGAGATTCAGGTTAAAGTTTTGCTTGACAGAGTGGAGGGGATTGAAGGGGAAAAGAAAAGGAGGAGATTTAACCTTCGCATAAGTAGCTCGGAGGAGTAGGTGATGGATGGTACTGGAATCCAGGATGGTTGCTACCGGCACGGGGCCTCCGGTGGTTTTGCTTGTTGCCGCCGAGGTTTTTGTTCTCTCGAATTGTGTGCAAACGACAGCGAACTGTGGTGTCCTATTGTTTTTTGGTCTTTTTGTCCTCTCTGGGGTCCAAATCCTATAATGTAAGAGTTAAGCCTGTTTAACTCATCTTTCTGGGACCCCTTTCTAGTTTTTTTCCTATTTTGTTTCTGGTTGTGTTCCTCTCTTTCAGATCGCCCCCGGAGCCAATCCTCGTTTTTTTTTCCTAATATAATAAAAATGGGGGTGCACACAAATATTTCATTTTCGGGATATGTTCACTTTGAAAACTAATAAAAAATTATATATTCATCTAAAAATTATGAAAATTTAGTGGGACCTCATACATGGTCCTAGCTAACTTTCTACCAAATGGATTTGAAAAAAACATTATACAACTCAAAAAATGGGGGGCACACACACAATAGGTTCTTATCTTTTTTACACAAAAATAGACATACTTTGTGTGTGCACAACATTTGAGTGTCTTAATCTCAACCATTTAAAAAAATTGGTAGTTTAGAAACTAGATTCCAAGATCTACAGATTTATTCTTATCACTTTGTCAAATTTTGAGCATAGGCATGGTGAATTATTCAATGAAGTTCGGTGTTTTGCTTATTTTAAGAAAAAGGTGTCCATTTTTACCCCCTTTTGGCCCCCATCTTTGTGCGCCACCCCGTGCATATTCCCGGTATATTTTTGTTATCTTTGTCATTTTATCCTTGATTGGGAACCCTAGTCCCATTCGAGGTGCCTTGATCCTTTTTATACTTTCCCGCCACATTTTGGGAACTTTTTAGCCGTTTGAGCATTCTATAGTTTTAATGGTCACCTTTTCTAGGTTAATTAAAAACTTAGTTCAAGAGAACCATATAAATATAAAGTTATGAGACCATAATGAGGGACAAGGAACTAGTCACTACTATCATCCACCTAGAGTTGCATCCATTCAAGGCATCTAGAGCTCATTTGCATCCATCTAGCTCCATCACAAGGGACAAGGCTGATTCATCTACATCACACAAGCATATGACGGAATTTTATTATATTCCATCCACCATTTATTACATTTTTCTCCACATAGTTAGTTTGATACTTCACAAAGTGTGACTAGTATAAGAGTAACCTAGGTCATGATTCACAAACACACACATAACTACATTTGGATCTATAATGTAGTACAATTCTCAATTATTAAGTCCACCATTGTGGCCTCCGAGGTTGGTTTGAACCTATCATATACATTTTTATTTTAGGGTTTTTAGGTCCATCTTTCATCTTTGATCACTAGTGGCATTCGGCATAGAGTAGTGAGTTACACACGAGACATAACTGGGCTTTGTATCATCAACAAACCCCGTAAGTTTCATTTCTGGACCTCCGCACGCACTCAAGGTGCCTTGGATATAGACTATGGTGCCCACAGTGACTTGATCCTATCCCAGTTCCCGGTACCCACTTAGATTTCCTAGATTTGCATCTTTCTAGACCTCGACACGCCTCTGCTCCCCCTCTTGTTTCTCCAATCGATCTCGTGATGCGGTCCAAATATTTTGTCTAATCATCTAAGCTCCTTCCAACCCTACTTGTTAATTATGGTTTCATACTTTAATTTATTTAGTTTCTTGGGTCACTTTCTGTATCATTTCATTGCATTTATTTATTTTTATTTATTGTTGTTATTAGTTTATATTAACTACTATTATTCCATATTTTAGTTAATCAAGTTCTTGGAGGCCTAATGAGGCATGGTCATTAGTTGTAAGGCTATGTGATCTCATGGAAGCATGCAGGGGTACGAGACATGTTATATCAAGTATGTTAGGTCCTTTTAGAGAGCTTGGATGTAGAGTCATGGTGTTTTCCTACATGTTCTAGATCTCAACTAGACCTAATCCTAGTGCATGTAGGCCTAATAAGGTATGACAATCACTTCAGAGAAGTGTGTGAGACCTCAAGACATTCATGAAGGTATGTTAGGCTATATTCATTATGTAGAGGAAAATTACAAAGTGGTTTTATTCTTTGGTTTGGTGTCGTAACACTATGTTTTGGTCTAAACTATGTAAAACCCTAAGACCTAATTGGGTAAGTCCTAGTGGTGGTTAATGTTATCATCCAAGTGCACACTTTGATTAGGAAAGCAATATGAATCTAACTTTAGCTAGTAAAATGGGATATCCTCCAAGTTTTGGGTTCCTCAGTTGAGGAAAACCTCTAGAGCGGGCTAGTTCCTTGATCAATCACCTAAAATTACTTTTCGATGGGGTTTAGGGATAGTGAATAACACAAACTTAATGTATGGGAAAATCGGGTGTTGCACCAACATTTTGGAAACTCAAATTTGCACAAGACACACTACTTGATGTTATAAAGACCTGTAAAGTTCACTTCAACTGCTAATTGATTGGATTTGACACTCACAAAAGGCATGCACAAGCTTCCAAGCAAACATGGGAGGGTAGATTTGGGTTCTATACACTTCCAAGCTAGTTGGGAAACTAAATCTGCACCTAATGTGACTCGCAAAAGATTTATAATAAATTAAAGGATGTGCTTGATATTTTATCAAGAATTTAAAGGAAAGAAAAATTCATTGAAACATACCATAAGCTGCTGTTACACACTACTAAAAACTACAATTAGAGGAAAATAGTCTTTATTTCTTCAAGTAGGTGATGCAGTACAAAATGACATGGCCTAAGCACGTGACTAAAACAATGATGCCCCCCAAAATTCACAAAAGAAAGGTATAAGTAGAAAAATCAACCCACCCCAAGCTCCAAAAAATAGAACTCACCAAAACAACAAAGTTTGAATATTTGGAAACAAATCCAATAATAGCCCTTGCATGCATAATTTTAACTCCTTATGAATTAAATACAAATTTTTGACTCGAGGGCTAAAAATAATCCTTTATTGCCAATTTTAATTTTTTAAAATATTTTGCTTTACTTGGTTAACCTAATTTTTGTAAAAAGCTAATGCAAGTGTAAAAACTTCTTTGGGGATAATAAGGTAATAATAAAAGTTTTTTCTTATCTCAAAAAAGCTATTTTTGTCTCTTCTTGACATGTATGAGTTAAATAATTTTCCTTTTTCTAGCTTGGCACATGCATATACAAGGTATTAATTTGGTTTCTTTCACTTTGGAGGGCATGCGTGGTAAAATTGATTATTATGTAAGGTTTTTGATTAATCCCTCCCTTTCACATGCAATAGTTAATAATTTTGATCAAATTCAAAAGCCTACCATCTATGTGGTTAATATGGTAAGAAATTGTGAAAAGGGGGAAATATTTTGCTAACCATAGTTAAGACTAACATATTCATCCTTTACCCATGGTTGACCCAAATATGTGATTAAGGTAGAAACCCTAACCCTTTCCCTCATTTGGAATTTCTCTTTATAGTTGTGGAGAGACTATGCAAAACCTTTGGTTGCCATTTTTGATAGTGGAAGCTTCGCATTTTCTTTCTTTATAGCGGTCATGGCTCTCACTATTGGTATAACACGCTTCTTGTTGTGCATTGGTGAGGTTTTTATTTGCTTCATTGGTCTATCCTGAGATCCGAGCTATGGCTCTACACATTTTTGCTAAGATTAAGCTCGTAATTTTGTGACACAGTTTCCATTGATGGAGCTCCAAACTCTTCTTCATTGCTTGGATTCCTTCTTTTCTCATGGTATAGAAATGCTTGGCATGTGATATCATTTTCTCCGAGATCTACCCTATAAATATGTCACCATTAATGAGATTCGAGCCTGCCTCCTTTGTTTGATTTTTCCCAAAAATCTGGCACACATTTTAAATGGCCATGCATTTTAGCTTGTGGCTCGATGGCTCGACTCACCATGGTTTAGATTTGGGTGCTCGAACATTATTCACTTGTAACTCATATTGTACTTAGCAGTTTGACGTTGATGATTTTTGTGTTTCTCTGCTCAATGTTAGAGCCAACTTGGCATGTAATAATTTTTAACTCGACCGTAACTCACACATCTATACGAGGTGGTCCCGTTTAACTCAAAGATGTTTCGCTTAGGCCTACATCATGTTGCTCAGTTTGTTGATATCTCGGTGAGTGGATCAACTATCTAATAGATTAGCTTGACCTTTGTTGTATGGAGTCTGGATTCATTGATACGGCTCGATCTTGATTTACTCACTCAACCGGTAACCCTCGCTTTCATTCTGGTTTGACTTAAATGGATTTTTTTAATTTTCTAGTCTATTAATCACAGATTGTAAACCTTCCTCTAACATCTTAGATGGATCTTGTTCTTCCATTTGGGTAGCTCGACCCTTCACATTCACTCCCTTTATGTAGTATATGGAGCTCGTCATTTCTAATACTAATTCCACATTCAAATCCGAGCTCTGCTTTTTCTAGTTCAAATTTCAATCGTATCTTTTAATTTTTTCATTTTCATTGCCTTAGCTAGCCCCGAGTGCTCTTTTTAGCTCATATGGGGCTCATGTATCAAGGTTGGCTTTTGCTCATGTTTTTTTACTTGACCACCACTATCATAATCTTGTAACTTTGTTTAGAGCTGGAACACCATGGAAGTGTTGAGTTTTGTGTATGAATCAACCTATCTAATTAAACCCTTACATTCACCGAGTTTAAAATGATCGGATACTCACTGCTGATTTCATCCACTCACTACTTATGAGTTGACTTAGACATGATGTGTTGGCATGTAGGCCTAGATAGGCCTAATATGTGTTGTCATTGATGTAAAACCACATTAATGAAAAAATGGATGTTTTAGGATGATGGTATGATGATGTATATAGTGCTAACATGTTGTTTTCAATATGTGATTCAACTAGTGTATTGAGATTCAGTGGTGTAAAGCTTGCTTTATCAAGCCTATACAAGTGCCTAGGTGGTGTTGCATGATAGAATGAGCTTCATGGATGCTTGGTGAGCATGTTGGCATGATTTATAGCATAATTTGAGTGTTCTTGAGAAATCATAATAGTGTGGTATGGTATAGGTATAGGTGCTCATTGGGAGCAGCAGTGTATGGTAGTTAGGAGGTGTGACCAAGTGTTTTGGAGCCATTTGATCTCATGGAAGCATGAATTCAGGTTTGTCATGGTGTATGAGGTATGTTTGGGTAATTTTAAGTGATTATATGTTAATTTATTACATTATTTCATTTGAGTTGAGATCTTTATGTTTAGTGAAGTACAATATGTTTGAGCATGGGTAAGTCGTCATATGGGGCCCCACCTAAAAATAGCAGTTTTTAAAGAAGAAGATATTTGGGAAAGTTGGTCCAAAGGAGTGGTATGCCAAATTGATCATGTGAAATGTATGTGAGTTTTTATTGATGTCCATGGAGGTTTCTAATCATGTTTATGTAGGTTCATGGTGTTTTGGGAGTCAAACAAGTTGGGCGTCAAAGGAAGTTTGGGTCCTTCAAATGGCAATGTTTTGGACTATATAAGAGAGCTATGTTCAATGTTTTTTTGAGGTGATTAATTTTTTTGGAAACTAGATTCATATAAATTTCCATTATATATGTATTTCCTCATGATGAGGTCAAATGATAGGGTTTCTGAGCTTTCTTTCAACATGAACAAATTTTCACGCTTTAGGACAGGACATGAAATTGTTAAAGTTTGATGCTATTTGAGGCATGAGATGGATTTTATGATGCCTCATATCACATGTAAAATGAATAGGAATTATGCATTTGGCATAAAATGATACTATTTATAAGGCTTGATGATATGTATAAATGTTTTTATGAGATAACCTTTGAAAGTAGCTTTTTTGGCAGGTTGTTTTGGTAAAGGAAAATATTGTTGTGGTTTGAAGAGGAAGATGTTTCAAGGATTGAAAAAAGTTCAAAAGTGATCTATAGGTCCTACCATTTCCTTTGAGTGGTTACATGATATGGTTTTATGTATTATAAGAAATTTTGTGGCATTATGAAGTTTCCAGGTGTTGAAGGGTGCAAGAAACAACTATTTTGAAGATTGTAAAGGAAACTAGGCCCTAGTAAATGAAATATTTTGATTGTTGATATTAATTGTGACCATGTATGGATATTAAATGATTTTTACTCATGTTTGAGGGTTCATGGGTCATGAAAAATTATGGGACTCATGTTAGGGCATTTTTAAGAATGTGCCCATGGGGTTTTGAGCCATTTTTGGCACATGAAATCATGTTTTTGGATAGGCCGACCTATATGGGTCATATGTAGCTGTTTGTATTTGAATTTTAATTTTTTATGATTTATTGGTTGAACCAATTGGAGGTAAAATTTTGGGCCTAAGTTTGAAAGATGAATTGCATATAAAAAGCATGTTTTGGGTGCTTTTATGAAAAAGTGAAGTGTGTGCATGGTATGTGTGAGAAGTGTGACCTAAGGAGGGTGATATTTTCAGGTATTGAAGCATGAATTGAAGGAAAATAAAGTGAGTTACAGGTTGAGGAATATCAGAAATCATGTGTGCAAAAGTTTGAAGCTTTGAGAAGTGAAGAAAGAGCTAGATTGTGCAAGTTTGAAGACCTAGGGTTTGAGCAAGGGTTTGAAAGATTTGAGCTAAATATTTGGATCACTATCAGTTGTGGTATCAAAATAATATTAAGTGGTAATAATTCATCAAAATAGATGTGATGAGTCATTTTCATGCAAGTCTCTTGTTGTGTGTAATATCAACAAGGGTTTAGGGGTTGGTGCCTCACTAAATAAATCTCTTGTGATGTGTAATATTCACTTGAGTATTTGTTTTGAGTAATATCAGAAAAAATTTTCAGTGGGTTTTCTTCCCTTGAGGGTTTCCACTTATATCTTGTGTCTTTTGTTAATTCTCTTACTCATGGTTTATAGCATGTATGGTATTTGATTGTGTGCACACATTAATGGATTTAGTTAAGTTATTATGTGTTTTTGAATAAGTAATCTGAAATATTTAAATTTTATAAGGATTGATTCACCCCCCCTAGTCCATTGTGCTTCAAAAATTGGTATCAGAGTGGTCCTTTTGAAGGAGTTTAACAACTTGAAAGGAGATCTTGAAGCACAAAATGGGGTTAGTGTTATTTGAAAGAACCAATGTTGATGGAACAAACTATGATTTTGAGATAAGGATGAGGTAATGGAATTATGTCACAATGGTTTTATGTTTGGAAGACTATGTATAGATGGCTGAAATCTCAAGTGGATAAGTATTAAAAAGGAGAAAGGATGATATGAACACAATTCATAAGCATTCAATGCTATGGATTTAGAGGTTGATAATCTAAGTTTAAAGATAAATGTAATGAATAATAGACTTGAAAATGGGATAAATTATAAGTCTTATATGAAGGTGGAGACTAAAGGTAAGGCACAAGCTAAACTTCAAACCTTTAGAAATCAAAGGAGAGAAAAATTAATGATGAATCATAAAGTCCATTGGGACTGCATATCTACTTAGAGTTGACAAAATTTTAAGCAAGTTAGAGAAAGGATTAGGAGAATAAGTAAAAGAAGAAATGGTTATGAAATAATTTAATGTCACTGGAATATCCAAGGTTTGATTCCAAAGTACCTATAGAAGAAGCAAAGGATTTGATTACTTTGAAGATGGATGATTCATGGTACATTTTACTTATGAGATGAGAGTAGGTGATCCCAAAGAAGCTAAGAAAGATGTCATTCAAATATGAAATGAATACTTTAAAAAAATCATTAAGTGAAGTGAGGGATGATAAAATGACTAATAGAGATTGAAGATGACTGAAGAACTCTTTGTTATGGTAGCTAGAAGAAGAATCTTAGTATGAGATAAGTACAAAAGTAAGCTTCCTTAAAATGTTTCAAATGTGGTAAGATAGGATTTTTTCCATTAATTTTCCTCATGGAAAACAAGAAGAAAGATCATGATGAATATAGGTATGATAGTGATCATGATCAATAAGTACACATGTAAATATGATAAGGAAAATTAATCTTTAAAAATGTTGACTATAAGAAGAAAGAAAAAGGAGAGTTTATACCTACAAATGAAGATGAAGAGTTATCTGGAAAAGAAGTGGTATTTTAGATTCTTAATCTGAAATTGATTGTCTGAATATATTGAAAAAGGTTCTATATGGGTCTGACTAAATAATCCATGAGGTCTTCTAGTGATGAATCTTCTTTGTTAGGAGATTTTATTTCATGTTATTGGTAGCTCTTCAAAGATGATGAGGAAGATAAAGATATGAAAGGAGAAGGTTTATGTTAAAGGAATTCAAGAGAAGTTAAAACATGTTGAGAAATAAAATCAAAAAGCTGAGTTTATAGATCAAGAAATATGGAAATCAATTTCTGAACTAGTTCAAAATAGTATTTAGTTGATTCTCTAAGCAAATTGAGTCAATCAAATTACTAGAAGAAAAGGTAAAGTATCTTGTTTCAAATTTAGTTAATATAAAGATATTTTGTGTCCAAAATATGAAGATGATATATCTTTTTTAAGGTCTATCTATTAAATGATAGCAAGAAGACTATGTCCTTTCAGATATTTTCATTGAAAAAGTGCAAAAGATCTAGATGACCTACTTGGAAAAAAAGAGCAAAAGATGATAGTCCTGGTTTTGGATTCAAAGAGGAGTTAAAAAAGGAAGGAAAGCAAGAGGTTGGTTCAAGAAAGGAATCAGGTGAACCTATCACCAAGGAAGAGAAGAAAGTGATACTTGTGAAGAAAATGTGAAACCAAGGCCTATTAGGCAGCCTAATGCATCAAGGTATGGAAAATATTTAATGGCTATTGTTTTACATACAATGGATTTGGTCATATAGAAAAGGAGTGTAGAAGGTATGTTAGAAAGGATCATCCATGGAATAATAGTATAAGTGAGTAGCTAAGAGTGTGGTATTATTTCCATAAGATAAGCCATGAAGTTAGTTTACTTGAGTGGAAATTATATTCATGTTGATGATTTCAAAATGAATAATAGTAGTAAAGTGGTTCAAGTTCAAAGGAATTTGATCAAGTTTTCTCAAGACAAAATGGATTTCAATCCTAATGTAAAAGGTGCTCAAAGACCTAGAAATGTATGAGAACAAATATGGTGTTAGAATGCAAGATAATACTCATAGAAGAGCATGAGAGCCAAGATAGGACAATGAAGTCCAATCATTTTTTAGTTGACATTGAGAATAATCTCTATAATGCAAGGTTCAGATCAGAAAAGGGAAGATGATGGTGTATTTTAGGTGCTTAAGAAGGCTTGAGTATCTCTTCAAGACCTTATTTTAGGTCTTCATGGATCATGTATGCCTTCATTATGATTCTCAAATGTATACCATTGCTAAATGAAGCATCTAGGTGAGGGGAAAATTTTTGCATGTAAGAGTAATGGTTGTTATTCCATGATGAAATTCATTATCTAAAATGCTAATAGTGATTTAAATTGTTGTCATTGCAAGAAATTATTTTAAGGTATGCATGCTCTTCAAGATAGGGGGAGTACATGTTTGAAGGTGAAATGGTGCTATTAAGATCAATTGATTTATATGGTGAAGAATGGTGACATTTTTTTAGAGATGGAATGGATAGGTTTTATCTCCTAAAGTACCATTGAGATAGCCTAAAGATAGTTTCATAACAAGGTAATGGTGAAAATGTTGGTAGTGTTGCATCCTAGTGGGAAAATGATGTTGTATGCCTAAAATATAGGCAAAACTAAAAATTTGGGCAAAAAGAGCAAATTTAGAGACTTTGGTTGATATTCTAACAAAAGCATGGAGGTATGAATCTGAGGTAAGGTGAATGAGGTGAGTTTTTGTTTCCTTTTTCATTAATGTAAAAAGGGGGAGAAGTTCAGGTGTTTTCCATCAATGAAAAAGGGGAGATTGTTGGCATGTAGGCCTAGATAGGCCTAATAGGTGTTGTCATTGATGTAAAACCACATTAATGAAAAATTGATGATACTATAGGATGATGGTATGATGATGTATACAGTGCTAACATGTTGTTTCAAGATGTGGTTCAACTGGTATAGTGAGATTCAATGGTGCAAGCTTGCTTTAACAAGCTATACAGGTGCCTAGGTGGTGTTGCATGACAGAATGAGCTTCATGGATGCTTGGTGAGAATTTTGGAATGATGTCCAAATGATTTGAGGGTTCTTGAGAACTCATAAAAGTGGTATGGTACATAGTATAGGTGTTTCACTTCTTTACAGGTGCTCATTGGGAGCAGGTATGGTAGCTAGGAGGTGTGGCCAAGTGTTTTGGAGCCATTTGATCTCATGGAAGCATGCATTCAGGTTTTTCATGGTGTATGAGGTATGTTTGGGTAATTTTAAGTGATTCTATGTTTAGGTATTTCATTTTTCAGTTGAATCTAGTTGGTTTAGTGAAGCACAAACATGTAAGCATGGGTAAGTCATCATGGATAGAGCCCACCTAAAAATAAGTAGTTTTTGAAGAAGAAGATATTTGGGAAAGTTGGTCCAAAGGAGTGGTATGAAAAATTGATCATGTGAAATTTATGTGAGTTTTTATTGATTTCCATGGAGGTTTATAATCATGTTTATGCAGGTTCATGGTGTTTTGGGGGTCAAACAAGTTGACTGGTCAAAGGGCAGTTTTGGGTCCTTAAGAAAGAGTGTTAATGTTTTGACTATATATTGAGCTACATGTGGTTTTTGAGGATGATTAATGTTTTTAGAAACTATATTTATATAAATTTCCATTATATGTATGGATTTCCTCATGATGAGGTGATTTGACATGGTTTCTAGGATTTCTTTCAAAGAGGAACATTTTGCGATTTAGGGAGGGACATGAAATTGTGAAATTTTGATGTTGTTTGAGGCATGATATGGATTGTATGATGCCTAATATCACCTAGATCATGAATAAATGAATTTTTCATCAAATGAGCCTATTTATAAGTCTTTATGATATGTATAAATGTTTTATGAGCTAACCTTTGAAAGTAGCTTTTTTGGTAGGTTGTTTTGGTAAAGGTAAATATTTATGTAGTTTGAAGAAAGATGTTTCAAGGATGAAATAAGTTCAGAGTGTTATACATTTCTTAAATTTATTTTTTTGAGTGGTTACATGACATAGTTTAATTTAGTAGAAGAAATTTTGTGGCATTATGAAGTTTAGGGTGTTCAAGGGTGCATGAAACAACTGTTTTGAAGATTGTAAAGGAAACTGGGCCTAGTAAATGAAATATTTGATTGGTTGATATTAATTGTGACCATGTATGGATATTAAAATATTTTTTACTCATATTTGAGGTTTATGGGTCATGAAAAAGTATGGGACTCATGTTAGGGAATTTTTAAGATTGTGCCCATGGGGTTTTGAGCCATTTTTGGCACATGAAATCATGTTTTTGGCTATAGACCTATATGGGTCATATGTAGCTATTGTATTTTAAATTTTGAATTTTTTTATGATGTATTGGTAAAAAAATGGAGGGTAAAATTTTGGGCCTAAGTTTGAAAGACGAATTTACATATAAAAAGCATGTTTTGGTGTTTTTATTAAAAAGTGGAGAGTGTGCATGTGTGTATGAGAAGTGTGACCTAAGAGGGTGATATTTTAGGGTTTGAAGCATGAATTGAAGGCATATCAAGTGAGTTATATGTTGAGGAATATCAAAAGCATGTGTGCAAAATTTTTAAGCTTTGAGAAGTGAAGAAAGAGCTACAAGTTTTGTAGTTAAGTTTCAGTTTTGGTTATTGACCCTCTTTTACACATGTTGATCTAACTTGTTTTTATTAACTTGTTTTGTTGATTTTGCATGTGTTGAGTCTTCTTGGTAGGTATAAAGGAGGTGAAGTACTGTCAAAATTGGAATTGATGGGAAAATTTCAAGATTTCTCCATGTTTTCATTTTTAGAGCTTACTTTTTTCAACATTCTACATGCTAGTTTTTTCAATTTCTTAAAAAATTTAAACTCTTGAGCATGTAGGTTAGTGTTTGATAGTGTTTGAGTATTCTATTTACATATTAATGTGGTGGGTTGCTGTCAAAATTTAATCTTGGTAAGAAAATTTCAAGATTTCATCATGTTTTCATTTTTAGAGCTTACTTTTTTCATCATTCTACATGCTAGTTTTGTCAATTTCTTGAAAATTTTAAATTCTTGAGCATGTATGTTAATGTTTGATAGCGTTGAGTTTTCTATTCATATATTGATGTGATGGGTTGTTGTCAAAATTGAATCTTGGTTGGAAATTTTTTCCCATTTTGCAGATTAAGAGATGTTTTTTGACATTTTTTGAGTGCATGTCAAGTGCATACCCGTGAGCATAAGAGCATATGCGTAACCCATCTTTCGAAGGACATAAATTTTGCTCCCGAACTCGAAATGACTCCATTTTTTTGCGTTGGAAAGGTATTGAAGTTAACCATGCAATGAAAATATAAATTCAGGATTTATACTTACAAAAATTATAGGTTTTTCTGTTAGTTTAAAACTGGTCATTTTCTAAGATGTCTAATGTTTTGATGAATGTTGTATTTCCATGCTTACTCGATTTAGACCAAAGTATGTGTATGCTATTCTCTTGCACCTTTTGGTGATCTTGAGAATAAAAAATAACTTTGATCTCTATATTTTTAACATTGGAATTAAACTTGGAAATTTGATTATTCATTTTGCTTAAGGGAATGAACCTTTTACAAAGCATTTTCAATGGTCCTTTGATTTGAAGTTTTCCATTTCTATATAGTTGGAATAAAGTTTGTGTATGTTCTTCTCTTGCACCTTAGGGTGATATTGAGAATCAAAAGTAACTTTAGTCTTCATTTTATAACATTTGGTAAATTAGAAATTTCATCCTTCACTTTTGGTTTAGGGAATGAACATTTATCAAGAATTTTGTATGGTTCATTGATTGAAAAGATTTTCTTTGCTTTTTAGTTGGATTATTTGTTGTGTATGCTCTTCTTTGCATCCTTAGATGATCTTGAGAATCAAAAGCAACTCTTAATCCTCTTTTAAATAATTTTATTTTCTTGGAGAATTACTAACACTTGAGTGCAGACCTAAACTCGCTTGTCAAAGAAAGGAGGAATCAAAATGAAATCAAAAATACTAATACGGTTGTTATATAGGTTGCCAAAATGTGTTCAAGCACACCACACCTAATTAAACAAGATAAAAAGAACAACATATTCAAAACATTGTATTGCTAAAGGTTTTGGATAAGGGTACGTCCCTCTCCACTCAATGGAACATAACCCCTTTGGCATAACACCTTAAGCTACAATAATGGGGGTGGTTCCAAGAACCCTCAAAGTAGTCCAAGAGGGAGGGAACCTTGTGGACAAAACGGGAAGTTCTCCGCACTACCTACTTGACTAGTGATTCCTTTGTGAGATAGCGTTACTAAGTTGTCCGTTGTGGCGACCCAAGTGATAGTACACATAGACGCACTAGTTCCCTACTGTTCTTGAAGGGGTAAAGTAAAGCCGAGATACTTCCAAACTAGTCTGGTGGAATTTTTGGGTAAATCGCACTCACTCGTGGAAACTTTTGTAACACCTAGGTGAGAGAACCACCTAGGAGAATATACTTTGGCCAGGAGCCCACTTTGACCAATCTAAAATAATGTTGAGTTGTGAATCATATTTTCATTGAGAAACGTGTGGTGCGTTACTTTCACCTAGTTTTTACTTGCCTTAGGGCGAGGTGAAACTCTGCCAAAGTGAAGCTAGCATTTTTCGTCATTCTTTTGATTTGTTTCCTTCACATTCTTTTGACACTTTTTTGATCAGAAGGAGAGTGACTACCTTTGTGTTACCAATCGATTATCTCTGCCACTTTTTTGTCCATTTACGCCCATCCATGTTTGCGGCTGGGTAAGTTAAACATCTAAAGTGTGTGGAGGTGTATTTATATCATTGGTAGCCTTTGTGATCTTGATACCCACATCAAGATCATCATCATAGTTCAGATTAATTCATCATTTGATCTCCCTTTGACGTGTTACCTTGTGTGCATTGTCTCGACACAATTAAGATACTTATGTCATGTTTTTCATAAATGTGATCTAAGTATCTGCATTGTGGCATTATGCTACGCACATTTTAACACATCCTCAATATACCTTGACTTGGTTTGGCTTCAAACATTGTCCAAAATCTTGAAGAGTGTTGCTTACTTTGTTTGCATCGTTTCGATACCACTTTGACACTAATATCTCACTTCTTTGTAAAGCTTGATTAACGTGTCCAATTGGTGTGGTTATGTGGCTTACATTTGTAATCCTCACCCTTTAACATTTAGGCCTTGTTGGTTGTTAAACTTGTCATGGTATCCTTTGATTGGGAGTCACATCTACCCTTTGTTAATATTTATGCCTTGTTCATTTTGAGCTTGACATAAATATTTCCATTGTGTTGATCATTTTTGCATCAGACTATCACTTTGCACATGCATTTTACATAGGGAGTAGTTCCTTGTTGATTGGCTTTGTGTTTCACACTTTCGTGATTGTTCTTTATGATTATTCATTCAGAAAACTTGTTTTCTAGGACAATCCCTTTTGATCTCATCGAGATTGCGTCATCACGATGTTTATTTTCCTTAGCCCCCTTTGAAAATCACACACGCATCTCCGTACATAATGAATGTCTAGTTGGCTGCCATTGTGCTACCCAAATTGGCATGGAGCCTTCTTCACTTTGAAGAAGTTTGATCGCACTATCTAGGTCTAGACATTTGTGCTTAAATGACACAAGAGATGACTGATTATCACGTGGTTCCTCACGCTTACGACAATAAGGAATCCAACTTTTGGTGTTCACATCAAAGGACGCCCATCATGACCAAACCTCGATTGGTTCTTCGCGCTAGAGAACCCATCTGGGTAACTCATTCCCCACCTTCATCTCATAGTCGGTGGTATGATTTGGACACGTCTGATCCAAATTATTATTTGATTTCCCCCCACTCTTCTTCTAATTCTAATCCAAACATTTCCTCTTCTTCTGAGGATTCCAATCCAAATATTTCCTCTGACTCTTCTGAGGATTTAGATCCAAACTACTATTTGGATTCATCTAATTCGACTCCTAAGTCATGGTCCTCCCTTTCTTTACAGGATCCTCTTCATCAATCATCTAATGCGACTCTTATGTCGCGGTCCTCCCTTTCTTCATAGGACCCCTTTTATCGTCGCTCTAACGACATCTTCTTCCTTTGAAGATACACGTGACTCCAAATCAATTCAATCGAAGTATAATATAATTCTTGAATCAAGTACTCCTCTCTTTCTTGCAGGACCCTTTTCATCAATCATCTAATGTGACTCTTATGTCGTGGTCCTCCCTTTCTTTGCAGGACCCTTTATCATTTGCTCTAACGACGTATTCTTCCTTTGAAGATACACGAGACTCCAAATCCCTCCGATCGAAGTATAATACAATTCTTGAATCACAATCCACCCCTTCTTTGCGGGACCTTCTTCATCAATCATCCCCTCGAAATCTTCCTTCTTGTGAAGATTCGTGTGACTCAAAGTCCTTCGAGACAAACATCTGAATCAACCCATGTGTCACAATCTATAGACTTTGGACTTAATCCTACTATTTTACATACGACATACCATTGTATAGGTAGGTCCACACCACCTTCTTATACTCCTGAGACATATAGCTACACATATTCTTTGTCCCCACATCATATTCTTTCTATCAATAATCATCAAACATCTTCTAAGTCTTCCACACCAAGTGAACCTATTTCTTCCAATAAACCCCTAGGGATCGATCAACAACTCATACCGATTGATCTCTTTCAGAATGAAGAAACAATCAGGGCATTTATAGGGGCATATGAAGATATTGCTTTAGTAGATTACAAAAAAGGATTCTATTTAGACTTTGATGCATCTGCATATTGTGAGGAAAAGGTTGATTCCTTTGATCAAGAAATGGAGGAAGAGCCTCAAATCATGCAACTTAATCCTCCTCTTATTCTTCCATCTTCACATTCTTCATTATGTGATGAAACTCCTTGGTCTTGCATAGATCCATGGCCTATCTTCTCATCACCCAATAACTCTTCGTCTATCATAATTCCTCAATCACAATCTCTTGTGGGGTCAACGCCAAGTAGCCCTTCATCTTCATCTAGGTGTGGGTCACCTTCTAGTAGCCCTCCCTCTTCTATTTGTGGGACATTTTCAAGTAGCCCACTATCTTTGATTATTGGGGCACGTCCAACTAGCCCCTTATCTTCTATGTATGGATCACCCCTAGGGTAGTCCATCATCTTCTATTCTTGGGCCACATCCTAGTAGTCCATCATCTTACATCTATGGGTCACGTCCTAGTAGCCCTTCTTCTTCTATTCTTGGGCCACATCCTAGTAGCCCTTCATCTTCTATTTATGGGTCACATCCTAGTAGCCCTTATTCTTCTATTCTTGGGCCACATCCTAGTAGCCTTTCACCTTCTATCCATGGCTCACCTCCTAGTAGCCCATCCTCTTCAATTCTTGGACCGTATCCTTTTCATCTATCACATATTTCTTCTATCAATGGTTGTGGAAAGCCCACTACCATTTCTATCATTCCTATCATCAATCATAAATGTTCACATTCTTCTCCTTCGAGGTCAGAAAATTCAAGTGTCAGCTTATAAGAAACCCAAACAGGTTCATTATCAAGCTCAGGTAAAAACTTCCAAGAGCTCAAAATCCCCCAACAACTGGAACAATCTCAAAGTTGTAAATCAAGCGCGATTCAAGAACGCACATCAACATAACCATCAAGTATGGCACAAAGTACATAAACCTCTGGATAGGGAACTCAAGCTCCCGCATACAAAATCCATGTTTCAGGATAAATCACAGTCCTTTGTTGAGTGTGAACTCACCACGATCATCGAGATTGGGAAACACGACTCTTGATAAACAAAAACGATTAGTCTCCTTATCAAGGAAGTTTGCAAACATCGTTGTTGGATCCTATCACACAGAGTGAATTTGTTAGTAACAACGGTTCAAAAAAAATAAAAATAAAATATCAAAAATCTAAAAATAAAAAACAATGCAAAAATACAAAAAAAAACATGAAAAAAAACAACAAAAATCAAAAGTACAAAGATCAAACATTGCAATCCGGTGTTGCGTACACATGGATATTTCTTTCTTCCCTTCCTTGTTATTCTTCTGCAAGTCTTCCTACCATTTTCATCCCTTCGATTATATTTTGGTTAGCTTATTCGCATGCATTTTGTGGCATTTATCTCTATGGTATCTGTTTTGACCCCTGGTCTTTTGTCACCTTGGTAAATTAAAGAACGTGACCTCTTAGAGATCCTATTACATTAAACATCTAATAAACTTGTTGCTGAAGAACTTTTGGACATATTTGTTGACACTAGCCAATGTCATTATCGTAAGCACTTCCACCTCCTTCTAATAAGCCATCGGTGGTTCTTAATCCCTTGGCAAACAAGAGAACTAAAATAAGTTTTTAGAAAGAAAAAGAATCAAAATCAATTAAAAATCAAAAGCTAAAAGCTACAAAGAAAAGCAAATTGATATATAACTCTCTCTTGGGGTATTTCCAATAATCTCTATCGGGCTATGGATGCCTGACTGGAAATAGAGCAATGTTGCGATTATAATCAAATACATCTCTATCGGGGCTATGGACGTATGGCTGGCAACGGAGCAATGTACAACTATCCTTTCACCATCCATTCACAAAATCATCTTTCATAATAAATCATTCCTACATATTGGCTCAGGGTCTCTTCACTTGTTGTCTATTAAATCTTCACTTCAAGAGGTAATAAAATCCACGTGCACACACTGGATCTCTATGAGTAAACAAGATTAGTATGTTACCAAGTGTGTTTTTTGGACCTTATTCAGACTCTTACTCTAGTCCATATCTCGTCTCACAATTTATGCCTTTGGCTAATCACTTCTTCACCTTGAGGCTTCTAAGCTACATTCTATCATTCACATCGTTCTTCTACTTCGTTTAGAACATCCATGTGTATAAGGTTACTTGTTTTCCATGTTTGTGGACACCTTTGTCCCCTTCCACAAAAATAATCTTCTCCTTCCTTTCTATCACGTGCTCTTAGGCCAACTTATGCTAGGGGCATCCTTGCTTCTTCCCAACATTTCATTGGTTTATGTTCATCATCATGTTGAACCTATCCATAATGGCCTTGGGTCCCGCTTCTACCTGTGAAGAGTTTACCTTTGAATACTCCCACCTTATCATTGGGACATTTTTGCATCTTCACCTTTCTGGTATGCTCTTGGCCTTATGCCCAGACATCCCATCTATCGCCTGGGGCATCCATGCTTTCTCATCTTCTTGTACATAATTTCATAAAACTTTTAAAATCAACCAAAACATTCAAATATGTTAGAAAAAAAAATCATCAAAAACATTCAGATATTTTTCAAAAACTTCTAAAAGTTGAAAATCATCCTACAAAACATCACTCTTTGGTTCTCACTTGTTCATGTGTGTGACTTGCATGGATCATCTTGATCTACCTCCATCAACAAAATCTAGGCTACTTACTTCATCTGTACTCTGGGGCACAATGAGTTTCCTAGTATTGTTTCGTAGTGCACATTGCTTTTCCATCGGACCCAAGTGTCCTCCGTTATTCCCCTCGCATGTATCCTTGCTTGGGGCACCATCATCAACCCTTGTCATTAATTTGCATAGGTCATAATTGAATCTCGATAATAAAAACATTATATTATGTTTCTCTGTTAGTTTAGCTTGTTTACTTTCTTTTATAGCATTACATTTTGTATGTTGCATGGCGTTAGGCATCTTCCACTTTCTCATAGTGCATTGCATTTTTATATTGCATGGAGTTGTTGTTTTTAGCAATGGACAATCATTCATAGTATGGCTTTCATGTCGTTCTACCTTTGTCGTATGCTTATATTTTTCATAAGGACCGATGACGTAACTCTTATGGCAATATGGTGACACCAAAATTGTTCCAATACACACATGGCTAGAGGCTAAGCTCTTCTCTCTCCCCTCCTCCATATTCATTCTACGTCGCTTTCCTTTCACCCATATTCTTCCATCTTTCACCAGGGCATCTTGCCTCTTCCCATTCTTCTATCTATCTCTCACCTTTTTTGATCGTCGATCGTCTTCTTTCATCACCCCATCGACACTCGAGGGGGCATCTCTCACTTCTACTAATTTTTCTTCTACCTCTTCAAAATTCCACATGTCTACTATCTTTGAAGTGGCGTCACTTATGCCACCCCAAAGAGGGGCAAATGTAGACACCCATAATTACGCCCAAGCAATTTAAATACTTAAATTGTGTTAATTATCATCTTTCTCGCAAATCAATGACATATCGTCAAAAGTACTCATTTTCCCTCATATCATCATTAATTAATTACACTAAGCTAATTAATTAAGTTTCCTATCCAACAAATACCCTAATTAACGACCTTCCGTTAATAAATCACCCTTCTACCTAGACTAATTAATTATTATTAATTAATTAGCTTTCCTTCCATTTAACCAATAAATCAATATTTAATTGATTTAATCCCCTTCTAATAGCCTAAATCGTACTAATATTCCTCTAATTATCTTTTATAAGCTTACATCTACCTATTAGTTAATCACCTTTGATTAATTAAAACACCCCCCAACTCCCATGACTTGCTAAGCATAAATTAAACCCTTCTAAAGTAAGGTTACCTTTAATAAAGTAACCTTATCCATTCCTAATCATGTTTTACCTTTATCCCACATGCAAAGGGATGAAGTGTTTCCTTTATCCATTGGGCTATATAAGGAGCCCTCCTTCTACCTTTATACCTACACCTAAACTCCTTAGAGAGCAAATGCAAAGCATATAGCAAAGAGACTAAGAGCTTGCACCTTGTTTTCTTGAGAGTTCATCATCTTGAAGAGTTAAGCCTCTTTCTTAAAGTGCTTGGGTCATATGGGAGGTTTCAAAAGGGTCTTGTAGCCCAACTTTGATTAGCCCCCATTCCTAGGTTCTTGGAACATTAAGGACAACTGTTTTTGATAGCCATGGAACCTACCTAGGTTCCTTCATTTATATGTTGTTAGAGAATAGAGGATATTTAGGTGCTTAACATAGTTGATTTCATAGTTTTGTATTGATAAACTTTTAGCATCTAACCCTTGATTAATTTTTATCATGATGGTGTTTATAATGTTGTTTAATTCATTATAGTTTTTTGTTAATCAATTTGATTAATCACACAAAATATTAGGTGTTAGTCTGAACTTACATTAGTATTAGTTTAAAAACAACACATTTCGCACATAGGTAATGAAAGCATAACCATTGAAAATCTCTAAGATTGTTTAAGCAAAACTCTCCTTTGCTGATGAATTTGATAAAATTTGAATTAATCTATGTAATCTTGGGAAAAATTGTGTCCTACTTATTTCAGAATGTCTTCATTAGTTTTTCTTGTTCATACCTGCAATATTTTGTTAAAATCTTTTGAATCACACAAAATATAATCCCTCGTGCTTTTTAGTGGCATTTGCAATTTCATTTATCGATTAGAAGAGCTTTCATCTGATAATGAAATAAACAATTTAAAATCAATTTACCTTCATTTTTTGACGATATTGTTTGTAAGTCTTTAGGTGTACCTTAGGCATGACAAACCGAGAGGTTTCTAATGTTTAATTGAGTCCTTTAACTCAAGCCTTCATGTTAAGTTCTTAGAGATTTTGTGAAAATGTAGATATGGGCCTCTATTGATGCACACCTTGGTTTAAGGAATATTTTAACTATTTTGAAGCTTTCTGTTGTTGAGTTTTCCATTTGTTGTGAAGGTTCTAAAAGATCTAGAAAATTCAAATTTATCTTGCTTAGCCTCCCACCAAAAATTAATTCAAACAACTAATCCTACCTGAACTACCCTTGTTTGTCCTGTGTATCCACAAATAAATAATTTCCATTACCAAAATATGTAGAAATAAATCAGCTTTCAATGTCTTTAGTAATCTAAGCCTTGTTTAGAAAATATCTCCCTTCTTTAGTAGTGACAACTCGTGAGAGTTAAATTATGGTGCATTGATCATATTTTCTCAAGGTTCTCTTCATAAAATATGTGTAAAAGAAGGATCTCTTCACGTCCTTCACCAATAGAGGTTACACAATGGGTTCTCTTATTTGATTGAAAGGAAAAACCTAAAATAGTGAGGATAGATCAAATCCTTTCAACGTGTTATCCAATTCTCTAACACCGAGTGACATAGAGCATTGTCGAATCACCTCCCTAGATACAAAACAATGTATATTGTGATTTATTTGTCTTTGAGTGTCTTGTGAAATCTTTGATGCTTTCGGCTTCCAGTGAAGAATCAATTTGGGTACCAACAATTCCCACACATTCCATATACATGCCCATCCATTTTGGCATTTTCCCATCATTTTAGCCTAAATTGGGGGCCCATGCCTATCTTAGGGATTCTCCGAGGCACCCTATTCCCACTTGGGGTGTCCCCATCCATTTTCCCATTTTTTTCCTCTTTTGAGCTCTTTCTAGGGTTTCTAATCCTTTTATTTTCATATTTTTCCATGTCGGGTTAATTACAAAATTAGAACAAGATAAACCTATAAATATAAAGTTATGAGACCATAATGAGGGTCGTAGCATCACATACTACTATCACTCCATATAGAGTTGCATCATTATCGCATCCACATAGTGTCACACATCAAGGCTAGTAGATATACATCAACACACACATCATAGTGGGAGGGATTCTATTATATTCCATACACACATGCTAATACATTTTCTATAGTTATTCTTTATCGCTACTTCACAAAGTACGACTCGCACAAGATCACCTAGGGCATGAAATGTGCGCACACACACACACACCAGAACTACATCCGGGTCTAAAATGTAGTGAAGCGCTCAGTGATAAGACCCCTATTTTTGTGGTATAGGTCAGTCCGACCCATTCATTCTACAGGTTTTATTTTTCTTAGGGTTTTGATACTTCTTTCTCTCTTGTAGGTCATCACTTCATCATTCAGTACATTTGGTGCAACTTAACAAATCCAGTTTAACAAATAGGGAACACTTATAAATACCTTACGATCTTATAAAATTAATATTCTAAGCTTTTAGGAGACTAGGATGCCTATTCTACAAACTAGGGCACCCCGGGATGCCCCAAGACTTCTGTGAGCACCTTAGTCAGCTAACATCATCCAGATCGACCTTCGCATGACATGTGAGTGATCATTCTTGCTTCTAGAATTTACTGATCAGACTAGAACACTCTACGACAGTCTTCCATAATCAAATAAGTCATTTCTCTCCACTTCTATGTAGATTTAGGGTTTTATTTCACTTAATATAGTTATTTAGGATTATTTCATACTATTTTATTGCATATTTATAGTTTTTAGTCCTCCTATTTAGATTAAATATCATTACATCTTTCCTTCTAATGTATTTTAATTTTAGTTAATCATTTTTTTAACCCTTGGTGGTGAATCATTTTTATCTCACCTTAGGGATTATTTTAAATTGTTTTCTTCTTATTCACTCATCCTTATTTCCTTAGTATTTATAAGGCCTTCATCATGAACATATCCCTCCATGATTACCTACAAAATAATCTAATCGCCTCAAGTAACCTTAGAAAATACTTAGCTACTCATTACATTCCTCCCTACGCATCATCGAATATGTGTACCATAAGTTTATTTTGGATCTATCCCTTAATGAGGATCAAATCACTTTCACATCTGATGATTTACCGTCATCCGCATTTTTTAGAACATGACCCTCCCTTGTATATCTAGGTTTACATTAATAACATAGGTGTCAAGCATGCCTTTTTTGACAATGGATCTCGCCTTAACATCTCAGTAACATCTCTTTTCTTCAACACAGGCATGTTAGTAGCATCTCTCACTCCTTTCCTATATCTATTCATGGTTTTTATAAATATCCCAAAGAGTGTTTTAGGCACCATTCATTTACCTATCACTATCGGCCAATGTACAATTAATAATCCATATCATTTCATGCCCAATGGCCTTAACTACAACCTTCTCCTTTGGAGACCATGGATTCATGTTATGAATGTGGTCCCCTCTACACTACATGCATGACTTAAGTTCGTTATCAAGGTAATGCTTACGATGTACTCAATGACCCATCACCCTTCGAGTATTGTAACTTTATTGAGCACAATGTTACTCCACCTATTCCCTCTTATGTTTGTTAGAATCTTTCTAGGTATGGGTTAGGATACAAATATTTCTTCCATTTTGGCTTCTCTAATCGATCACCAAGAGCATAAAGTCATGGAACTTTAGGACATCCCCGCAAGAACTCACAAGTTTGGGCTAGGTTACTAACCTCCTTCTAGGTCTCCTTTGCATACTCACACCGCTTGTCACATTACAACACTTTCCTTGCTACATCCAGCTAGATTATTAGTGAAATATCCTCCATATTTTGGGACAACCACAATACTTTTACTAATGATAATGTGTTTCTTGATTATATGGGTGTTTATGATCATCTTCCCTCTTTCCACCATAAACGACATCACTTTTATCACCCTCACTCATATGATTTTTCTTGGAGAGTCCGATATCCCCACCAAAACTACCAAATCACTTGATATTATCCAATCGATCCATATATTGAGGACCATTCAACCATTCTTAATGAAGAGACAATGCAATACAATTTAAGCACATCCAAAAATACCTACATCATCTTACTAACCACCTCTCTTATCCCTACCGAATAAAATGGATATCAAGAAAGGCCTTCGTGACTTACTTAGATATTTTTACATGGGATTATAGTGATATGTGGGTATGATGATATCTATTTTGTCAATGCATAACATTGTTCTTAACCATGGTGCTAAACCGGTCCAATAGAAAATTCATAAGATGCATCCTAAAGTAGCCCTTTTAGTTAAAGAAGAAATCCAAAAAAAAAGATGTTGGTTTTATCCACACTATCGATTATCCTGAATGGGTGTCCAATATTGTCCCTGTAATGAAAACAGATGACCGCTTTCATTTTTGCACTGAATTTCAGGATTTAAATAAATCTTTCCCTAAGGATAGTTTCCCTTTGCCACATATCAACCCTATTGTTGATTTTACTGGTATGACATCCTTTCTTATGGATGGATTTTTGGGTTATAATAAAATCAAGTTTAATCCATCTAAGCAAGAAAAACCTCCTTCACCATGCCATGCGGTACCTTTTACTATATAGTTATGCCTTTGGCCTTAAAAATGTAGGGGCTACCTATCAATGAGTTATGACCCACATCTTACATGACTACATTCACAAAATCATTAAGGATTATGTGGATGAAATTTTAGCAAAATCTAGGTGGCATTCTTCCCACACAAAGGATTACTCATACTATTTAAATTATTATGCCAATATCATGTATGTTTAAACCCAAAAAGTGTTTTTGGGGTGACGACAGAGGGAAAATATCCTTTGGAAATTTATCTCCAACATGGCATAGAAATTGACCCTAACAAAATTAAAGCCATTTTCGACATGCCTCCACCTAAGAACCTCCATCAACTTCATTCCTACAAGGCTAAAATCTAAGCTATAGGTGTTTTATTTCATAACTTATTGATAAGACACAACTATTCACCTACCTTATGAAGAAAGATACTAAGTTCATTTGGGATGAGCAAATGTCAAGCAAACATTTGATCATATAAAACTTACATGTTAAATTCACTGTTCTCATCCCTCCTTTACCTAATTGACCTTTTTTGTTAGACATCTCTACTACTTTCATGGCTTAGGTGTGTTATTGTCACAACATGATGATTCTCAATGTGAAAGAGACATATATTATATTAGTCATACTTTAACTCTCTTCCAGAATGTAACTATAGCTACATTGAAAAACTATGCCTCGATATTATTATTTTTTGCGGTAACAAATTACGCCATTATCTCATCAATAATGAATTCCATATCATCACCAAGAAAATCTCTTGTGTTATCTCTTATCCCGCACACACCTCTCAAGAAATTTGGCACATTGGGTCATGATCTCACGAATTTGATTTTAAGGTTTATCCATAAAAATCCATCAAGGGATAAGTCATTGTTGATCAATTAGTTTCACACCCTACTAGATACATCACCTATTTCTTATTCCTTTCATGATGATTTCACTACTTATACCATTGAATCCATATATGGACCATGTACTTTGATGGGTCTCATTGTTGCTCTCGGGCACTAGAGATGGAGTTTTATTTATTACCCCACATGGTGATCCACTCCCCTTCACATATCGATTAGAATTTTCCTACACAAACAATATTTTTGAATATGAGGCTCTTATCTTAGCCTTGCTCATTGCTCAAAAGATTCTCATTTAAACTTGTGTATCCATGGAGACTCCAAACTAGTAATTAATCAAGTTAATGACACATATAATACAAAGGAGGAACACATTATTCCTTACAATACCCTAGTAAAAGACCTTTTAGATACCTTTGAGTCTTATTCCATTACTACTATTCCTCAAAAATATAATCACCATGCCAATGCTATGGCAAGTTCCACATCCTTATCCCATAAGACATCACCAATGAAAAATACACCTTCATCATTACACACTTATGTTATCCCTCAATCTATTATTTACCTATTATAATCTTGTGTCATCACACGTAGTCAATATACCACCGAATGGTTCATGCCTATTTACAATTATCTATATAAGAAAACTATCCCTGATACCATACAAAACCTCATGAAGCTTGACAATTATGTTGTGAGGATACAAATTATGTCATCATTTGAGATTGAATTATTAAACATGTTATTGATGGTCGTCTCCTTCGTTGTCTTTCACACATAGATATTCCCTAGCCATTTCAAAATTCATGACAATATGTGGTGGTCATTTCTCGAGGAAATATATGTCGCAAAAACTTTCACGTCAAGGCTATTATTAGCCTACAATGGAACAATATTGCTAGAGTATGCTACTCATTGTGAAAATGTCACAAAACAAAGTAACCTCCATCATGCCCCATCTCTACGACCTTCAACTCATTGTAAGCCGATTGGCCTTTCTCCTTTGGGTATTTGACTTAATTGGTATGATCAATCCTAAATTGGAATATGGATACAAATTCATAATTATTAGAATACTTTACCAAGTGGTTAAAAGTGGATCCCATTCAAACTACCACTGGTACAAAAATTTACCACTTTCTCACCACACATATTATCACATGTTTTGGTGTGCCTTCATAATAATTACTGATAATGGATCTTCCTTCATAACTAAGGATGTTAAGAAATTTTGTGAAAATTAAAAATCAAAGTAATCCTTCTCACACACCTATTATCCATAAGGAAATGGTCAAGCTAAGGCCACTAACAAAACTCTTGGGAAAATTTTATGTAAAACCGTTGACTCTAGTGGTAGTGATTAGCATAACCAACTATTCTACGTGATATGGGCTTATCGTACTAGTGTTTGCACACCTACTAATGTTACCCTTTTTTTAGTTTATGGTTTTGAGGTTATTATCCCATTGGAATTATAAATACCATCCTTACGAATTTCCTTAAAAGACATCCTCAAAGATGACACATACCATGAAAACTAATTACACGAACTAGAAATGTTGGACTTGCATTGAGTCCAATCACTTGAGAATCTCTCGCGCATACCAATCTCACATCACTAATACTTACAATCGCAAAGCTCACTCATGAGAACTTAACATTGGTGACCTCATCCTCAAAGAAAATCAAAATAATACAAATGTTGAGGCACCTATCAAAGGAAAATTTAAGCCCAATTGCTTGGTCCCTACGTTATCACTGATAATCTTGGTGGTGGTGTATATCACCTCACAAACCTCTTAGGAAAACCACTCAAAAATCCACTAAACATAATGCATCTTAAGAGATATTATGTTTAGCTCACCCATCATTAGATCATTACCTGATGATGCACTCTTGTGCTTCGGTTCACACTTGACTATTGAGGGATTACCATTACACTGAACCCCACACACCACACTAGGAATTCTACATTTCATTTCATCATATAGCGCATCATACATTATTTTTATACAATCATTCTCCATTATACTATTTTACACATTAAATATATTTAGGTATCTACGCATTTAGTTACATCTTATACATGTGCATTTATTCATCACCACTAGATTACATTATCTATGAGTCTAGCTTTCTATTTCACTACTAAAATATACATCCTTACATACATTTCTATGTGTATTATCCATTACATGATTATTAACCTATTACATCACATTGTATTCACATACCACACATTTACACACCCTATTCACCATTTGGTCACCTATACTACATTGTTTTACACGTTACACTCACCACCCTGATAAGTAATTTTAATTCCTCGGTCCATACTAGAATACCAAGGTTTTACAAATCAAATGTAAGTTCCACTCCCATGTGACACTTCATCATATGTCATTCCTACTCTAGTGACATACATTTAGGCTAAATCGTCACCTATTTTATCATCATATATAGTGGTATATACGCCTTTTAGGATAAATCACCACCTTCTCATGTCATCTTGTAGTGATCTACACTTTAGGCTAAATCATCACCATTATTCATCTTATAGTGGTATACACCTTAGGTTACATAATCACACCCTCCTTTAATCCATTTGTAGTGGTATACGCTTTAGTGTCTAAATCAACACCTCCTTCTATAATCATGTAGTGATATACACTTAGGCATAGATCATCCTCACCATTCAACAATTTGTGATATACGCTTCAGAAATAAGGTTCATGCACATCTATTCTACATGTCACATCTCATCACCACCACATATACACACTCATCACAGCATGTTAGACACACTAAATACTACTCGACCATTTCCCGATGATGACACACTCTCATTTACGGTTCATTCTAAACTGCCGAGGGGAAAACAAATGAACCTCATTGCATACACTTCCATACACATGGGAGGCATGTGGCTCCTATCATTCCATCTTGCATTCCATTTCATCCATCCACAACATATTGCATTGTCTTAGGGGCATTTACTCTTGTTTACTAGTGTTTTACATGATCGCTTTATAAAACATGTTAGTTGGATTTCTTATATGTCATTATCTATATCATACACACATGCACATTCACACCTTTATATAGTGTGAACACAGATACAGGAATCCTACACATGGTATAGATGCTGCCTTCTACCCTTACTATATTGTTCATGGGGGCATCCACATTTCTTCTCATACATGTGTTATTGTTTCATTTTTGTGCTTAACATCTTAAATTTACTTATCATACATGCTTTGACATATTGGTTATTTCTCTAACATGCTAAATGGGTGTTCCATGTGCAACACTTGTTTTGTAGGATTATATGTTTCCATGACTACCTCTTTGTTTTCTTATTTTACTTTTATCTACTATTGTTTGCCATTGTCTATAGGATTTTCCCTATGTTTGTGTGCACTTCTTGTTTTTTTGTGGCCATGATGGCCTTACGTGTCTTGTGCAATATCATGATTGATGTCCCATATTTGTAACCCTCTTTGTGTGGACCTACTTGTTTTTTTACGTGTTTACACTACTGTTCTTGGTAGTTTATACAATTTTTGAGTATTTTACACTAGTCTTATTGCATGTATGTGTTTTTGGACTAACACTTGTTTTGGCTGGCCATCCCATTTTTGCGCACCTTGGTTTCTACTAAGCACTTTCCCTTTCCCCTATAAGGCAGAGTTTTATAGGTCAGAGTTTGGTAGGTCCTATTTTAGGGCCACATTATCCTATAAAGTGACATCGCATGTGCCCCAAAAAATGGATGCATCATTGAGGGTTTTATAGACTAACATAACATATTTACACTGGTTCAATACAATGCACTTTCCGCTTTGGGATTGTGGGTTTTTACATACATCGAGTGATTTCATACTAGTCTACAAACTCCATAAATAGTGGATTTTATAGGACATGGTGTCCTTAGCATTTTTGGGAAGTAGTTAAGGTTGGAGATTACAGTGGATGTGCCTCTCTACACTACTTCGATCAATTAGCGTCGGATCGCTAAAAAACTAGGACACTACTGAGAGATCTTTTCAAACATTTTTAGTTAGAGTTAGAGGACACATATAATTTCCTCCCTACACTTCTTCAACAAGGGTGGTGTGAGATCACCCAAAAAACTCGCAACAATATAGGATATCCTTCTACACCCTTTCTCTCGACATGGATCAGGTACATATGTTCCATTTACATTTTCATTTAATGTATTTTACATTTACGTATTTACACTTACATAATTTACATAGTTTATTTTACATTTACATATACACATATTTGACTACTTGATCATTTTCTCCTTGCACGTCTTACCATATGACAAATAAGTATTCAAATTGGGGGAAACAACAACAATGATGATGAGGATAGCATAATGATGACACACCACAACGTTAATTTTATTTACTAACCATGTAGGTACACTACACACCGCAGTAGCTACATGTGTGTTTTTCCCTAGGTTCACTCTCATCACTTTTTATGTGTATTTTTAATCTTTAGAATCCACACTCCTCCACTTTTTATTTTTGTTATTCCACACTTGGGTCTAGTCCATCAACACATCTCTACTACACTCTACATGGATATTAGGTACGCACTTATATCTACTTTATGTTATTGAGCATTCCACTCACCAACATAAAGTGGGGAAATGTAGTCACAAATCATGCACTTTAGAATTAAGTAGTCCAAGTTTTCATACTATTATTTAGAGGGTTTTTAAGTGAATAAAGTACTAATTAATCCCCTTTTTATCCATCTTATTTTACCTTTTATTTCATCATTCTTACACATTCCCATCATTTTATCATGAATTATTTTGCCTGTGCCTATCATTTAGGGCACTTTCAACTGAGGTGCCTAGATCCACCATGGGGTGCCCCAATCCATTTTCCCACTTTCCCACCTCTTTTGGGCTCTTTCTAGCCATTTTTCATCTTATATTTTTCATGGTCGGCCATGTCGGGGTTAACTACGAAATTAGAACAAGATAACCCTATAAATATAAAGTTATGAGACCATAATGAGGGTCCTAGTGTCACATACTACAATCACTCCATCTAGAGTCAATCCGCATCACTTGCATCCACATAGTGTCATACATCAAGGCTAGGATATCTACATCACACACACACAACATACGGGAGGGATTTATTATATTCCATACACACATGCTAATACATTTTATATAGTTATTATTGTTCTCTACTTCACAAAGTGTGATTGGCATAAGAGCACCTAGGGCACAATATGCATACACACAAAAACTATAACTAGGTCTAAAATGTAGTTAAATTCTCTATGATAAGACCACTAGTTTGACAACCGAGGTAATTCCAACCCATTCATTATGCATATTTTATTTTTCCTAGGGTTTTGATATTTCTTTTCTCTTGTAGGTCATCACTTCATTATTTAGTACATTCAAGGTGTAGCTTAACAGATCCGGTGTGGCGACAGAGAACACTTTAGAATACCTTACAATTCTATAAAGTTCATATTATGAGATTTTATAGAAACTAGGGAACCTATTCTGAGACAATGGTTCCCTAGGAAACCCCAATACCTTTCGTGGTGCCTCGGTCGGCTCGATCCTCAAGATATCGACCTTCGCAGGACCTCTAAGAGATCGTTCTTACTTCGAAATTAACCACATGTGACCACCGACACTCTACGCAGTCTTCCATAATCATCTAAGTCATTTCTCTCCACTTCTTTGCACATTTAGGGTTTTATTTAGTTAATATAATTAGTTAGGATTACTTCATACTATTTTATTACATCTTTACTGAGTGTTTTAGTCCTTATTTAGATTAACTAACATTGCATCTTTCCTTATAGTTTAGTTTAATTTTAGCTAATCAGTCCCCATTATTGGGAAGTTTTATAGTGGGTAACTAGAAATCCATGTGACACTCTTCCTGGTGTCAGAAACCAAATTCTGTATTTTCTAAAATAAAACACCATGTTAGTGGACTTGATCACCCTCAACTCTAAAAATTCACCAAGTATGATGCTTCGTGTCTCTAAAAATTTGTTTTTCAATTGTTATATCCCCTTTTGCTTCCTATTACATGTTGCTCCCGTATCTTTTCATTGTTCAACATATGAATCACGTTATTTTCAACACACGGATACTTTCCCTCAACACACTTGTGACTTTTCTTACTTTATGAGTTTCTCATATACAACTTTCTTTCTCCTTTACACTAGTAAATTTCATTCACTATCATAAAGGGGGGAAATGTAGACACAAAATCATTATTACATCATATTTTTATTATATTTCTATTTACACATGATATTTGAACAACGAAACAAGGTATTAATGACATCTCTCTTTTATTGATAGCTACGTATGGATTGATTTAATTATATCTCATATTATTTCACCTCTTTGTTTTTTTTTCTCGAGTTACCTTATAGAGATAGTTTTTAGCTCCCTTTACTATTTAATTATTTCTAATCTTGGTCCAAAACCATACAACAAGATCATAATTTTATCATTCAATCCTATGGTTTGAAATAGCACCCTTTCTATTTTGAAAAATTCATTTGAAAGTCATAGACTAATTGGCTTCAATAAAACACCCACCTGAATGAAGTCAGTAGTGTTTCTTGGAATACAAAACTTAGTGTTCGGTGAAATTGAAGGAACATAGTGTTCTGCAGACTTAGAAAATAATTACATTTCATGGAGTTTTCAAAATTCATGTATCAAAAGTAAATTCTGTAGAGAAAATACATGAAACATGAAAAAGGGTTCACATGGCACTATGAAGTAGGAGAAACAAATGTAAAGTATGGCGGGGTTAAAAGACATGAACTAAAGGAAATCCAAAGCTTAGTATTCTATAGGTTTTGGAACCTAGTGTTTAGTGGAATTTTTAAGCCACATAAAAAATAAAATGGGTATGTGGAATCGTGGAGAGTGAGTAGAGGGTGGTGGTGATAAGATTTACATGTGGGGTACAAGATGTACAAGATTTAAAAAATCCATACAAGGAAAAGTTGCATAAAAAGATAATCCATGGGGTAATGAAAGAAGAAGAAGCTGTGGTACAAGGTAAAAATCCATATAATAAATAATCTACAATATAAACTTTCTTTGAAACATAAAAGACTCTATAAAATGTAGTCTATTTTGCGGGACAAGAATAAAAGGTCATGGTGGTGAAAAATTATTATGTAGTTGGTGATGGATTGTGGACCAATGGAAGTGAAAAATTGAATCCACGAATTGTCTACTACTTGCCAAACAATTCCAAAGCCCATAAGAAGTCAGAATATATTGTGGATCAAAAAATTATATTAGAAAGTTGTGGAAGATGGGATCAAGGTGGGGGAATATCAAAAGTTTGCAAAGCATAAAAAATTCATGCCTAATTCTAAACAAGGATCTCCACTATTCTAAACACTAGAATTTAATGATGAATGAAACCCATATACCTATCGCATGAAATCAATGGCGTATAATACCAAGTACCCATACCTAGATGGTGAAATCAATGGTGATTGGTACTTGGTGATGGAGTAATGGTTGAATTCATTCATCATTAGATGTTATATTTTACCTCTTCTTCCTCTCTCAAATCCTATAAATATAAGTGTGAAAGCACATGAAAAGGGTTTACAACTACTAATTTTGAGAGCTCTTCCATTTTGAGATCAAAGACTTTACATGTAAACATTTGTAACATGCTCTTCAAGGTCTCTCGTGCCCTACTCATGTTATCTATAAATGGATAAGTCTTGATATTTAATGTAATTTTTTCTCTTTCCTTGATTTCTTTAGTGTTTAAACATTACTATTTCAGTCTTCTTACTTGCCTTCAATCTTATTTTTTTATTCCTTACAAAGTTCTATGAGCATTGCGCTCTGAATCTTCCCATGCATCATTACATATGTGTCCATATACCTAGAATTAATCCCTACTCTAGTTTTGTGCATCACCTTTCCTTATTTTAAACATTTTCTCTCTCTCAACCCTTGTTAGTTTAGAATATTTAGGATAGGATTAGGTATCAATAGTATAGTGCTCGTTGGTTAGTTATAACAAGCTAGGATAGAAGTCGATGGACTTTTTTGGAGATTGACCTCAAAAGGCACCATTTTCCCACATTTTGGAGATATTTCCATGTTTCACTAAGGTAGTGAAGCCAACTTCAGTAACACTAAAACTTTAAGTGACAATATTTTTTTACACACTCAATGGGACATTTGAGATATCTAAAGCTAATTTTAATCTACTATATTGATATTGGTATGTGTTTCAGTGGAATTTTACCTTTGGAGGCAAACACAAAAACACATATGGGGACTCCTAACTTCAAATATAATGGTTTTAGTGGTGAAGTGTTTCGTCTCATGAGAAAAGTGTGTATAAGACAAAATACGGGAAGAGTGGAACCTTTTGAATATCTATAACTTTCATCAAAGAGAAGAGTAAGACTTGTTCAAAGACTCCTATCTCCACCACCTAGAGTTCATTAAAATTCCCCTTCAAAGACATTTTCCTTCTCATCTCGGAACTCGATACCCTTTTCCTTCATGTCTCGTAAGAGAAATTGACCTTTGTTACTTTTAATGGTGGTAGCCCCTTGGATTTGAATTCCCAACATGATATCTCAATAGTTTCCTTAAAGAACATTACATTATTTATAGGGGAAAATTCAACTACCCCTATATATCACATATTATATGTTATTAATGTTTATTCAATCCACTCGTAATGAGGATGATGTATCACTCAAGTTTTTAGCCTCATATTGTAAACAAAAATCATTATAATGGTATATAAGTCTACAACTAGTTTTTTTTATACATGGAATGGGCTTGGGGAGAAAATTTGCAAGAATTTTTAGGATAAGCATGGTCATTTATATCTTATAGAGAAACTTACCACTAAAATATTTTAATTTTAAGTTTTAAGATATTTGCGATAGGATCCCGCCTCTAAGCAAGCCTTTCCAAGAACTTCATTCTTGTATTTCTCAAGAGACTTAAATAGTGATGTGGTTTTTATGATTCAGTCCATGGGAGGAACCATTTTACTTAGTGCTTATGAAATATCCATAAGAGATGATAATTTTGTATTATAGGGTAGGAAAATAACTCTTAGAGTGTCGATGTCTCTTTTCCCGAAACCCTTCCTAGTCATCCCACTTTGGCCCCTCTTCCTAAACCATTCATTTAACCAATTATTCCTATTTAACCTTCCAATAATTTGTATGAGTTTAAAACATTGTTACAAAGTTTTTGAAATGAGTTAGTGGCCATAAAGAGACAACAACCCTAATATAATATTCCTTATCAACCTTTTCATCAAGCATGCCAACCTAATAGAAACCTTATAAAGGTAATGCCCAAGGGTAATGCCAAATAAGTTATTTTATTCCTTTGAACACTCAATATCCTATTTTCGCAAACCCTTCTAGATCTATTATTCCAATTCGAAAAACCTAACACAAGACTATGAATGTTTTTACCCATGTAATCAACCCCATGATCAAAATTCTTGCAAAAATGGGGTTTTTTATCCAATATTTAATGGTCTAAAGTGCATCAGTTCTTCAATAATAACATGAAGAATCATATCCAACATGATAGGAATCCTAATTATAGGTAATAAGTGAATATAATATTCTAAATTGGGAATAAAGTGAATTTTATAGTGTAAATATGAATCAAGTAGTAAATAATGGAGGCAATCTAGATGTATATAACATAGGGTAAAAAGATAGAAATGGAAGGAGAAATATCTTCCAAAGTTTGTCAAGCTTCCACCTCCCAAACACCATAAGACATTACAAGATATGGTGCAGATCCTAAACCTTCTAAACTTCAAGAAAACTAGGCTACTAGGAGGGACAATCAACCCAAAAACATTTTCCATTCAAGCAAAAATCAAAATAGGGTGTTGTTACTACCAAATATCATTCAAATTTTAGCCATATTAATTTAAATATGGTGGAGGATATTCAAATAAACAATATGAATGTAACTATGTGGGAGGAACTCTTCATTCCATTATAAAGGAATTTCTTACAATGATCCTTGATTCATCTCCATGACACAAATGAACTAGTAAAGGGTGTACATAAGTCACTCCTAAAGTATATGTAAGCCAATTGATGGAAAAATAAGTAAGATCGTTAAACCAGCTCCCTTTTATCTCCCTAATAATTTATAAGTATCTTTTTCACAATTGTATGATAAAATTTGGATCTATTAGTTTCGTTATGCCTAATAAAATTGATGATTTGTCATACATATAATATACACCAATCACTAAGGGGATTGTCCAAATAGATGGCATCGTTATTAATACACTTGGAATTATCAAGAATATGAGTCTTACCCTTCATGCATGTCTAATTATTTCAATATTGTGATATATTTAAGTTATTTATCTCCTTCCCTATTTTTCTATGCCTTTCCAGATATTTGACCAAAAATTTGGGGGATATTTATCTTTGACCGGTCACACATGCTTCTTAATACTAGATATTAGATAAAGGTAACCATCAAGGATAATCCTATTTATAAATATCATATTGAACCATACATTCCAATTCCTATCAATATGAATTGTTTTATGCATGATCAAGGGAAATTTGATTTCCTTCATGAAGTTTTACATCCTTAGAGGAAGTTCCAGACATGTTTCTTGATAATTAGGAAAAGGAACACTTTGATTTTTATCCATATGACCATATGGAAAAAATAGGGTTGGGTACTTATTGCAAACATGAGGAGAATTCCCTTATAATTTTTGGTATGAGTAATTTTCCACATCACTAAGTGATTCATCTCACTAAGGTGATATCATAGGTTTGTGTGTCACTAATTAGCGTCATTATTATATTCCATTACGTGTTAGTGCGTCAGTGTGTTAGTTACATCATCGGGAGTTACTTCCCATTTTGGGAATGTAACTCCCTATTTACTGAGAGGTCATCATTGCACATATTGGGGGTTACTCATGACCCTCTATATGTACACCCATTCAAATCTATGAGATTAGTGTGGAGTTTTTTTCCTTAATGATGTTCTCGCCTATTTTTCGATATTTACATGCACTTTTGGTCGATGCTCACTCTTCTCAAGATCTCGCCACACTGCGTCATTTACACTTATGTGGATGTTCATGTTATCCCTCATGATCCTCATGCTACACATTTTCATGCACTCATTTATGGTATCGAGCTTAATTTTGTCAATCCAAGTAATTCTTTTGTGTTTTCTTGTTTTCCATATTTCCACAGTGTGATATACAATTCTCACAACATTCATCATAATGGATATTTTGTTCATGCATTGATTGCATTGATTTCAGGATTTATAACTTGTTTGTGGGTGTTTGTTTGTGTTTGTGGTTTTGAGTTTCTAGTTTTTGGGTTTTTAGCCTTGCATGCATATTTAGATTGTATTACCATCTCAAGTTCTAGTTCATAGGTTCAAGTCTAAGTTTTTTTAAGTACATGGTTTGTGCATTTTTAAATGGTTGGAGCTATTTTTTTCCTAACTCAAACCCCATCTCTTTGAGCTTTGAATTGAGATGACTCCTCTAAAGCACACCTTCTACCTTCCTGAATGACTTATCAACCCGCTATTTAACTTGATTCTTGTTGGTGTTTTGCATCGTGATTTTTTTATTCCTTTAACCGCTAATCGACTTCCCTCCTTAGAGAAATGACTTGCATTTTGTATATCCATTCTTATGCTTGGCTTATATTAGATTGTTTCTTTTCTCTTTCTTAGCCCTTGAGATGATCTTGGTTCATCCACTACGTTATGCATTGGTTTTTGTGTTCATTCCATTGGGTGTTTTACCTCCACCTTCCTTCGCTTGTCTTGTTCTAGGTTGGTACTACTACTTGATTCCATGGATTGTGCTTTCAGTGTCCCTGGTGTGAAAGTTCTCTTGATTGAATCAGCCTCGTGTTTATATCCTTGACTCCTATCTTATTTGACCTCGACCCACTCCGGGAATCTATCTCGATCACCCGGTTTTAACCTTCCTCGGGATCATCAACTCTCTAGTGCCTAACACCATGCTTCAGTGCATTACATCGCTACATAGAATCTTTACCTCGTGCTACATGCCTCCCGACCAACTCCGATACCAACTCACCAACTCGTGGACATCCCTCATCCCACTCATTGGTAAAATCTTCATGGAAATACCTCCATCAACCCCATCCATCTCATCGTGAAACACGGCCTTACTCGACCATCTCGATCCTCCCTAACTCCTCGGTTCTACTCACCAAAGAGCTCACCCACCGGTTCAACCACACTGCTCACCAACTCACTCCCGCATCTAGCCACATGGCATTCTTTCATCTCAGCTCACCGAGTCGTATCTAATTCTCACCGCCCACCATCAACTCAAATTTCTCATGACTCGCCAAATCATTTTTTTCTAGCTCAACGAGCTCTGGGGCCCACCTTTGAGTTATCCCACTTTGCATCTTACCCAGCTTTTCGAAAGCTGCTACCAAGCTACTTCCAAGTTGCCTCTAGCTCCTTCACCCTTTGAGCACCAAACATCCTCATACCCTTTTTTTTTTTATTGTTCACCCATTTTCTCAGCATTATATAACACTCACATGAGAATTTTTTAAAAAAAAATCATTTCTTGGGGGAATTTTTTTCCAAGCCTATGCATACATGGTCATTGGGATTTTGAGACATTTTTTCTCTTGTTGCATTATAGCACTCATATTTTCCGTGGCTAGTGGAAACATCTACTACATCCTTACTGGTAAAGATATCTTTCTTGTTTTTAATATGAGATGAATTTTATCTCACACCGAGTAGTGTTTTGTACCTTGTTTTTTATTTTCACCTTTTGTGCTTGATTGCGTTTGTTGCTCTACTTATGAGTTAGGACTTCATTATAGACTCCACTCTTATGAAACTTATTGCTTAATGAAAGGTGAGTGGTAAATTGTCTAAATGTCACATGAATGCACCATATTTCAGTCACACACTATCTTATAAAGTGTCATGTATAGGGTGGTTTTTTTTTTGTTTATCTCGGGTGTCATGTTGCTTGTAAAACATTACATTATCGGTTGAGTCTGACATCTTGCATTCTTGCACCCTCTTATTCTTATGCATCTTGCACTTATTTCTTCCACTTATGTATGATGGGGGATGATATTTCTAGACTTGAGCATTGTAATATCTCTTTACATCCCCTCTACTTCTTATTGGGAGATATAAATACACATCATACAATGTTTTCATAAAATGCTACTTCACCTACGAGGGTCTTACACACTTCTTTCTTGGGTCAATTCCTACACCCACTGATTTCAGTCATCTTAAGTACTTTATAAACACTTGCAAACATGTTGTTGGTCACTTTATGTTGTCCATCACTAAACTTCTTTCAGTATTCACGTGGAAGACTCAAATTCTCTGACTACATCTAGATCATCTTTCAGTCCCTTTTGGATATCCTTCAGATATTTTCATTATTATTGCTACTACTCATCGTTATAGTTGTCTCATCTTCTTCTTCATGTGATGGAAGTTCTGATGACACAAACTTTCCTATTTCCACTTTTGATGACGAGGATTATGCTCCCATCTATTATGTCAAGAGTACCACTAAGGACTTCTCTCCTCCTCTCACTATTCCACAGAGTATTGTCACACCTCCCATCTCATTATATATTGAGCAGCAGGTCCCATACTCAACCTCATATAGTCATTACACAAACCTCATTTCTACTTCAAGTGTGTGAATCCCATTCACTCCTCTTCCTTAATGCATGGATTACTTATTCTTATCCAACATCTCTCTTCTCTTTATCAAGCCCCCTCATTGGGATGGGGATATTCCGACCTTAGTCATATTTTCATAGAGTCCACTTGTGATGAACTAAAGGTTCCTCATCATTATACTGATGTTTTATAGGAGTTCTTCATCTTCATTTTTGGGAGTTCCCCTTCTCGGGACTCGATCACTTCCACTTTTCAAGAGATCCTCATTGATCCACCTCGCTTGTGGATCCCTTTTCTATCAGGGGTTTTTTTTTTCCTTCACATCTCTTGGACATCCTTTCTATGGGTGTTCCTCTTCTTCACTCGGTAGTTCTACACATGTGGTATTACCTCTGGTTCCTTAGAACTCACTTGCTAGACTCGTGTCACAATTTTGTGGACCAAGCTCAAATTTCTTTGTGTTTTTTCCTTGGTTTCCTTTGCAGAGTGGGTGGACTTCAAAAAATCTATTTATTTCCTTCCTAAGGGTAGGCACACAGTTTGGCCTTTTGAGTGGCTCTTCTTCATCTTGAGACTAAGGAAAATTCCATTAAAACTCTTCTCGAGACTTCCTAGAGTTGTAGAGTTCAGATCTTCCATGGACATCCGCATTCCTCTTGCCTCTATATTCTCTCTCTTCTTCTTATTTCGAGAATTTTGATTTTTGTACATGGGTACCTTATTAGGATTTTCAATAGCCCTAGACCTATGGTTGGTGTATTTTTATATTAGAGATGTTTTTTTTTTCTCCAATGGTGGATGTTGTTCCCATTAGGTTTTCCTTCACTGTCCCTGGGATCTATTTTTGTGCATGGGTATCTCATCAAGATTTATTATCGGGACCCATTTATCTGTTTCTAACTTTCTCGCATCATCCTAATTTATGATGAAGGGGCTTTTGGTGTGAGTAATTTTCCACATCACTAGGTGAGTCATCTCACTTAGGTGAGATCATAGGTCTACATGTCATTTAGGGGTCATTATGATATTCCCTTATGTTTCAAAGTGTATTAGTGTATCATTGCATCATTGGGAGTTACTTATTATTCCAGAATGTAACTCCCTCTCCACTCGAGAGGTAATAATTGCAAAGCATTGGGGGCTATTTAACACCCTATATGTACACTTATTCAGATCTATGAGATTAGTGTGGAGTTATTTTCCTTAACGAGGTTCTCGTCCATTTTTTGATTTTGCATGCACTTTCGCTTGATGCTTTCTCTTCTTTAGATCTCATCATGCTTCCGTTTGCCACTTTCTTGATGTTCATGTTATCCTTATGATCCTCTTCCTTTACATTTTCACGTACTCTTTTCAATACCTATCCTTAGAACTCACATAAATATCTTGATGGAGTAAGAAAACTTTACTTTTATGGATCAAGAAGTAAAAATGGTGTTAGTTCTAGGGTTATGATGGTTTATCCTAGAAAATAAATATACTTCTTTACATTTATACTACATTTTAATTTTACTAATAAATAAGTTGAATATAAATAATTGATCTAAGGCCTTTAATTATTACAAATAAGGGGAATAAAATTACTACATGTGTTTATGGATAGGGACTTTGTCATACAATAAGTTATAGATCAAAGTCTAGACACCAAATTTGGGTCACACTCCCCTTGATCCCCTTTCGAGCAGTTAACATAGCATGTTCATATAACCACAACCCCTTTACCCAACATTTATATTAATTTAATTACTTAAAATTGAATTAATACCCATCCTCACTTTATTTATTTACTTTAATTAAATTAATTTACACCTCACCCAGCCACATCACCTAGACACCTCATCATGGACCTTTTCTTAGCTTGTTTCTTTTAACTAAGGCTCAATCTCTACTTACCTTAACAAATGGGACTTAGTATAACCCTAACATTAGATGCCTATTCTTTTCTCCAACAACATGCCCGCTTATCTAAGCATTAAATACCATTTTAGATCCAGACCAACGGGCATAACTCACCAAAAGATAGCCAAGATCTGCTATTTTTGAAAACCTAGGAATTCTTGGCTTAATCAACGCTGGTTAACCCTAAATTGACAAAGGTCACCCTAACCTTCATCCGCTACCATATATTCATTTCTCGAAACCCCGGTTCCTGAGAGGTTGGTTATTTCAAATTTGAGAGAGATATCTACATAGAAGCATGAACAAGAGTCTTCTCGACAATCTAGATGACCCTAGTTAGCACCAAGATTGATATGAAGAAGGCATTGGTTGTTAATGGTAACATTCTGGGAAGTATGGGCTTATGGAACTCGACCACCGCTTTCATAGATCAACCATTGTTATCCTCCACCAACTATGTCTGCAAAATACAAGTAAGTTTGTTTTGATTTGGATCATTCTATACTTACTTAGATTGTAGTTTCTTTATCTCTATTTGTTATATCCCATTCTATTTTGCATTTCACCATCCCCACCTTCCCGTCAATCCACCCAAACCCAACCATCCACAACCTTTTAGCTCATGATACCTAAATCCTAGGCATTCGATCCTTCCTAGAATTTTTATGAACCTAACCATCCTTCTTCCATTCTCTGCATAATCACAAAGAGGCTCTAAAACCAAGTTTATTTTATTTCCACCATTCTACCCTATCGACGCCGATCACCTCGATCGTCATTCGTTTCCCTTCATTTGGCATTGGTCACTAGATTGACGTTGGTTACTATGTCTCTTGACATAAATTTACTAAGTCAACCTTAACACCCCAAAAACCTCACACAACCTTACCTAAACTCGGTATCTAACCTAAAATCCCACCCCAAGTCTCACAACTCTTTCAGATAGACAGAGAGAGCATGGACACCCATTTTGGCATTTTACCATTATCCACCCTAAACCGTCATCGGCCATGCCTCGACTAATCGGTCTCTATGTCCGATAATCTAGCTCATGATAGCAAGCTAATACCCATTCCCAAACTACCTTAATCATTTTGAACCTTTACCGAGATCTCACCAAAATCCTATACCAAACCTATAACCCAATACAAATTTCATCAATCGACCCATTTTTACCTTAATCACCTTTTACTTGACATTCCTTATTTTTGTTGTCTAGACGAGATACCTAAATCATTTCAATTCCAATAAGATTGTTATTTCATGTTTATTTTGAATAACATTAATAGTGTTATATAAAAGTGGATTGAAAGCCTGTTTAGGGAGCATCATGCTTCCTAGACCTAGCTTCCACTAGGAAGTCCACTCATTATTGTGTTTAACTCTATCTGGTGGTATTGTTTTCCACTTTACAGGTAGTTCCTCCTAGCCAAAACGGATTATTCGCAATCAACATTGGATCAGGAAATCAGAACATGTGCACAACCTTCAACCAACATCACAAACATGTATTCCTCCTTGTCCTATCACCCTCTATCTATTTCATTAATTTTTTAAATATCTAGTGAAACATCTTAGTACACTGGTGGGACCGATCCAGTGGTTCCTTGCATTTATTCATTCTTAGGGAAACATTTTGTATGTTTGTTTCTTTTCGAAAGGAAATCAACATTAAATCTTCTCCTTGGGAATCTATCTCTTCGCTTCATATTTTTTCTAAGTGACATTTTGTATTTCAAGACTAAAAATAATCATTCTTTTCTTCTTCGCATCCGCATTAGTGAAAGTTATTCTCTTTCTCGTTTAATCTCTATTTACATCGAATATCACACTTTGATTTTGGGTTCTAAAATACTTGCATTTCATACTTTTGTCCTCGCATTGTTAGCTCACATTAAAATTGAGGGAAACCTATATGTTTGGAAGTCATGCTCAACGTTCGATGGTTGACATAATTGAATCGTAGAAGCACTTTCTCTTCTCTCTCTCTTTTTCAAACTACAAAAATATAAATTTACACATATTCTTAAACAACACCTTACTCGGAAGAGACTATCAACGATCAAATGATCGGAGGATCGATGATGCACACCCAAATTGGTTTCTTCCACTACCACATTATCGTAAAATGACCTTCCTGTGCCAAAACATAACCCTCGAAACCACCCTTTAGAATTTTCCTCTTCATAGGACACCTTCCCAACCAAAAATCTGTATTATGAATTCACAAGTCAATTTGAAATAGCATAAGCTAAACATACAAATTCACTTGTAGGATTTTCATGTTTTTCTTAGCTTCAGATTGAGTTACGTTTTGAGTTGTGAGGTTGTGTGTTTCATTTTCTTCTCCCTTTCACACTCTGCCATCATATTTGGTGTATTCTGACTATTTTTGATTGTGTCAGGACCCATTTTTATCATACTTAGAGTTCGGTCGACATTCCATCTCGAATTAATTCACAAAAATCAAATTTTCTTCAATTTTTCAAATTTCATAAGTAATCGGCGTTGGTCTAGCAACCATTATCAATTTAAATCTGACCATCATTGGTTTACCTAACTAGTGTCAGTTTCATATCTTTTGGTCATTCTACCCAAAAATAGGATTCATCACATATTCTTGTTCTATTTAAAGTTCTTTGGGACATCACCATATCCCCAAAATTTTAATATCATAGTCAAGTACAACCTCCTTATTTAATTTTCATCAGTTTTTTCCTCATTTGCAAAACTGTTGTTTCCTCACAATAACCAAAGACGCTTATCGTAACCATCACTCATCCGGCCGCCATCGTTTTTTGATTTTAATTAAAACCAACCTTGCCACCTGCTAATTCATTCTTCTCTGTCTCGTTGTTTTATATGTCATTTATAGAGTACAATTTTACAGTATACGCTAATTCACATGGTTTTGACTTGAAACCAAACTAATGCCCTTATGTTTCATGTTAGCCTTCAACCACTCCCACCTATCCCATCACTACCTTCCATCTTTTTTCCTATGGATCCAACTCATCCCAGTACCATTAGTACTGGTGATGAGGAGTTCGTAAGACTCATTGACCGTGAATCCCGCCGCCTTGCAATACTATCTTGCCCACTCATCTACTCGGGACTCCTCAGAAAGTTAGTATATGACATGCCTGTATCTATCCCTCTTGCCCTCGCCCCCACTTCCATGTGTCGCCTATCACTAGCTCGGTGTTACCTTCATCCACTTTACCACCTCTGATGTCTCAGCTAGGCCCCACATCCACTATAAGTTCTCGCATCTACGAAATTTTTCACACCCGTAGTATCACCTTTCCCTTCATCAACCACTCAGAGCATAGCCCCGTCGCACTCGCCACCTCATACGTACTCTATTGTTTCTACAACCACCCCATTCCAAAACCTTTTCCTCTCCATCCCACAACCCTTTCCCCAATTATCACAAGAGTTGTTACGACTAATCCACCTACTTACACATATCACCAACAACCCCCAATCTCATCTATCACTCATTCTAGATATTTTCCACCTACGTTTATTCCCCCTTCGCAGTCCTCCTACTCGGGCACCACCATATACCGAATATCGTCCACATCATATATTCATCATCAACCCCTTATATAGTAAGGGCGCCCATTCATCACAAACCACCAATGACCTCATTGAGATGATGATGGAAAAGATGCAAACATTAGAAGCTTCGGCTTTTGGCTATCCCAACTCCTTAACTTATGATGAGATCTATATTGAGCCTATTCATCCATCTATTCCCATTCACCCATACCCTATGCATTGGGAAATGCCCAAGTTCAACCGTTTCAACACTAAATAAGACCCACAACAACACTTGTGGTTGTTCAAACATGGGTGTTACCTAATCGCCCATAATAATGCTTGCTTTACTCCTAAGAACCGTCCTAATGTCCTTGACATGACCCACATTAGATTGGTATAGTGGATTACCCAAACATTTCATTTACTCGTTTAATCAAGTGGCTCAAGCATTCTTGGACCATTTCTCAATTAATGTGGTCAAGAAAGTCACTATGACCGACCTTTGCTAAACATGACAATACATGACGACAAGTCTATAGCTGATTTTTTTGCTCATCGGGCACAACCTCGTCAACCAACTTACATTCCATTCCTCAAACCAATCTTATAGATTTTTTCACTAGAGCTTGTGCCAGCACATCTCACCAACTCTACAAGTACAAACCTTTCATACCTTTGATGAAGCATTTACCATGGCGCAAAATTGGAAATTTGGGCCATTCAAGAGAATAAAATTTAGTTTCGTAACAAAATGCCACCTTTAAATCAAATTATACCTCTTCATCTTCAAAGTCCCAAAACAATTATTCAAAATCTAAGGGATCTCGCCAACTCAGTAGTTCTCAAAGTTGGCCCATCTCACCCATCTAACCAAGAAAAACTTCCTCCGATCTTTCTCCCATTCAAACTTTTTTCGAGCACAGAGCAACGAAAGTACACCCCAATAGGGGAACCTTATTCTTTGATCCTAAAAAATCTTCTTAAGGCCTAGGAGGCATTACCCTTCCATCCATAAAACCACATACTAGTTTTTACCCTTCTCGTCCCCTATGCTTGCATGGTATAAAGAGCATGAATTTTGTAACTATCATCATGTTAAAGGCCATAGCAATGGTAATAGTATCACCTTCAAAAACATCATCCAAGAAATTTTAGATAATGGAGATCTAGTCTTGGACAACCCAAACACACCAGCTAACCATAACTTTCATATCTTCAAAAATTTGTTCCTTAATCATACCCCATCCTCTAATCAAACTAGAGAACCTTCAACCAATGACACTAATGTCCGTGAAGTCTATGTTTTTTTTGATAACATACCAACCATTCCCCAATTCCCTCTTATCCCCTCTATCGAGGATATTCTAGCATGAGCTCCTCTACCTAAGGAGGATCCTACCCAATCTACTCCTTCATCCACAGAGGATTCCCCTTCATCTCCTCCCTCACCTATGGGCGGTCCACAATTTTTTCCAATGCCATTTCACCACTCACCTCTCAACCTAACAAACAATCGACGGTATTAACTCTCCTACCCACATGAAGAGTCATGCTCACCTTCCTCTCCATTGAAAGAGGATCCTACCCCATTTCACCCATCATCTCCCTACCCCATGGGGATCCTTTAGAAGTACCACTGCTATTGGTGACCATTCCCCATCATCCTTTCGAGGATCCCGTTGACCTTCTCTTATCTCTCTTACCCACAAAGTCTGAAGCCAACTAGTTCCCTATCTCACAAACATATTTTTACATGAATTGCTACTAAATCAACATCAGTCCTCTTACAATAGTATCTTTTCATGCCCGCCGACCACCGAGATTATGTTGATAATTCCATACTTTGGGGACACCTTCAGCTCCCCTTTTCAACCCAAATGTAAATGTCACTCACTAATACCTCCATGATCTATCCGAAGGTATTTCAAGTGACCAAATCAACCATGACTATGCTTGTTGGAATGGCTTATTCTATGTCACCCTTTCCTACATGTGAACCTTTACCCAAAACTAAACCCATTCCTATGCCTAAGAACCTACCCACACCTACATATTCTCCCATATATAGACCCATCACTACCTTGGGTGTCATACCTACATCAAGCCATGTCCATACACCTATCAATTTGATTTGGCCACATCTTCCCAAGCCCGCACAAAAACCATTCCTCCACCTAAAAGGAAGAGCCAACCTTCTAAGCCGCATACACCAATTTCACCCACCACGCCTTTATCACATTTTCCTTCCATCCATCCTAGTACTCTCACCCATCAACCTTGGCCAAGATACCCCCTACCCAAAGAAAATAAAAAATGCAGCAACCCGCCTCTTCATCACGATCCTCTATTATGCCCAATCGACCTGCACATCCTTTGCCATCACCCGTAACTTTCTTACCACATATACCCCCACTAGCTACCATAACTTCATCACTACCTATGAGACTTTCTTCTCTTCACCATACCTTCCACCCGACCTCTACTAGTAACTTTCACCGCACCTCCATTATCCCCATGGATAACCCATCCTCTTCCACCATCTGCTTTCCCTTCTACATCACACACTCCTTCCTCACCTCTACCCAAGAAAGTGTAGCTGAAATTGAAAAACCCACTACCCTAAAAAGAGGTAGTTAGACCTACAACCCTTCTGCATTTCCATTTCATCTACTGTCGCATTTACCCAATAAGGTACAACCTAATCCTAAGATAGTACCACCCCCAAATCGGTGTGGTCAAACTTATCTCACCTCCAATTCTAGCTCTTGTAAGATCTCTACCACCATAATCACCCACCACTCAAACCAAACACACACTCGGTTCCACACTGTGATCCATCAAGCGTGCTCATACGCCATCTATTTCGCCAACCTTTTTAGAGACCTATGTTATCACATTATCGCCACTTAGACCTTACGACTGTTGGCACACCCAATTTTTTCTCCTTTTCAAGTGAAGCATCAAAGATATGGAAGCTTGAAGATGATAGATCATGATGTATGTCGTTTGTAGCTGGGTATGTGATCTAACCGACACTCAAATTTGTGGAGAGATGTAGAGCACTCTAATAGGACTTGATCTTGTCCTCACTATTTTAGGTTGTGCCTTTCAATCAAGGTAAGAGAACCTATTTTGTAACCTTCGAATGGTGAAGGAGATGAAGATATCATTCTTTTTCTCAAATTCTATGAAGGATACCTTGAGGAAAACATGATCAACACACCAAATCTGACTCTCACGAGTTATCACTTCCAGGATATGGGTATGTTTTAAACACAAGGCAAAGGTTACTAAAGACATTGAAATCTCGATCTGTTTACTGCATACTTTGGCAAAAGGATTTTGATCTTTTGTGGGTATACAGGGAAAAACAGGGGTAGTATAGGGTAGGATCTGTTGTTTAGATGATTTTTGGTGGGGTATTGACAAGACAAACTTGACTATGTCAGATCTTTGACAACCTCTACAACATTTGAACAACTATCAGATAAAATGCTTTAAAACAGATTAGGATGTTCTTTCAACCGAGAAGATATGCACAAATGGAAGCCCGGGTTTTCACTCCTCACACAATCTTTGAGACCTCAACACAAAAGATTGAATTAAAGGATGAATTAAACCTCAAAATATTTGATCAAATCATGCCTAAGGTACCCCAAAGGCTTACAAGCAATCTCTCGTTAGCAAATGAAGATGAAGTGATTTTTAAACTACTTATTTTTAATGCCAGGATGAAATCTCTTATGACAAAAGAAATTGCAAATGCCACTAAACTATTAATAAGGATTAGATCTGTGTGATTCTTAAAGATTTCAATAAGATTGCAATAAGAACAAGGAAAACTATTTACAGATATTTAAAAATGATAACGAGACATCATATTGCCGAAAATAACATAGATTAACTCAAAAGCTTGTTAGATTCATCATCGGGGGAGAGTTTCAAGAACAATCTCGAGATCTCGTGTGATGGCTTTACACTTGTAACCAACTCACATGAATGAAGATCTAACATGAAGACATTAACCAGGTTTTTGGTGGGTTTCTCGGAGAAGATGAGCTTTTCTCAAAATTTTCTCATGATTTTCAATTTCTCGACTTTGCATTTCTCCAAAATGCATTATATATCACTTGTTAAATTCTAGCCTTCTTCCCAAGCAAATAATATGCTAGGATCGATTTTATTACAAAAATCCTCATGATTTGCAGAGACACGGACGTTTAACAAAACACGTCCAAAAAAGTTGTCGATTGTCTCAAAAAGGGCTGAATCATTGCAAAATTCATGTCATTATCCATTATGGAGGCACGTTTTTTATCTTCAAAGCATGTAGACCCCCTTCCTTTCATTATTTCATCCTTTCCCTCGGAAAACTTGCCTCTCGTAACCACGGATCTTCCATTTTACATTTTTGGGACGAGTGTTAGGGGGAAAATTTTCATTTCAAAAGCATCTCTAATCTTCATAATGAGCCTCAAAACTGATTGCATTGGTCTTTAAAGATAAAATGACAGAATTTTCTAAAAATTTGATTAAAATTGATGCTGAAAAACTACATCTCCAAACTTCTACAGAGTGTTCTAGGGAAAAACATGGTGGTGTGTAACAAAACGATGTGGAATAGCTACCATTGATTTGACTTTCATATTTTAATTCGGAATGTCCACATGGAACCTCCACATTAAAATGGGTGTCAGGCTCATTTTACCTTTTACAACCATTTTGAAAAATTACAAAATTCACTTTTTCCTCCACCCCTCCACCTTTGAGAAACATGCTTGTCGTATGTTTATCCCGAGATGGGTCCCATCGAATCGTGCTCCAAAAATTCACTTTATACCTATTTTTCCAAAAAGGAAAAATTTCCATATTTTCTCCATGAGGCCACAGTTGCGCCTCTAACCTTGACACGTGTCAATCGCTGATTGGCTACAGGCTCATGAACTTGTTTTAAACATTAGTCTAACTCCCCAAAAAAATTACGAGTTTTCTTAAACTCACCGTGGGCCCGCACTCTTCTACATTTTACCAAGGTGACATGTCCTTCTCTAATTGGCCACAGGTGGCAATTTGTGCTTCAAACTTTCACCTTAAACTTTTGACTCCAAAAGACAAAATTTCCAAAAGTTTTGCTAGCGGCCCACATTCGCACACAAGCTTACAATACCTTCCTTGTCGGGGCCACGCTTATGTTTTTAACTTTAACTCTTTTTGACAAAAAAATGTAAAATATTACTTCTTCCTCATGATGACCCACCAATCCTCGCAAGCTTTTAAATTTCCTCTTTGTTAAAGGGCTCACGCTTCCTTTTAGAAACTTACTCCATTTTGCCAAAAAGGCAAAATTTCCAAATTACCCCTGAAATCCCGAACCTCGCTTTTCCATTATAAGCAAAAATGTGAACAAGGAATTAACTCAATTTAGTGGGCCTATGGCCTTTTTTATCACTTTAACATTTTTACCCCCAAAGGTAATAAACTTCAAATACCTTCGAAGCTCCGTTTCTCCATTAAACATAAAATTTCTTCCCCTCGCAAATGCAGGGCCTTTTTACAACTTTTGCTCATTTTCACCCAAAAGGCACAAAAATTTCTAAGTCGACTACCAATCTACATCCCCTCTCGCCCTAATGCTACCACATGCCTCTCTCCCGATTGGTCGTGAGGCCATAGGAATTTTTCTTCATTTTGACAATTTTTCAAAATGCCTTAGAGCACCAAAAATACTCACCGGGCCAAATCGTGTGGAAATTAGCACTTGGTGGGGCCATGGGGTAATTTGAAAATTTTAGCCAAAGTAGCTAAAAAGAACAAGTTCTCAAAAAGATCCACTCCTCCTCCAATCAAAAAGTGCCACAAAATCAACATTAGAACTAATCAGTGAAGCGAGCCGTGGGACTAAACGCCCCTTTGCCAAAAAAGCAAAACAATAAGTTAAAACAATTATTTGACGTCCTCGGCCAATTCAGGAACAAACCACGCTTGGATGAATTTCGAGGAATAATTTGATGTGTAAATGACACCCGATCCCGATCGTCAAAACAGAAAATGTGAGGGATGCCCTAGAATTCTATTTTTTCGCTAAAGACAACAAATTTTTTGAAATTGAACCAACTGAAACATGTTTTTAAAGCATTTTTTATCATGGAATTGGATTTTCAAAGGAATACAAGTGTAAATCGATCAATTTTGAACTTTCATGATCGTGAAAGGAGAAAATGGTAAAGCTCAGATTTGGAAAAATTAGGGAACAAAAAGAGGCACATATGGAGATTCTTCAAATTACAGGAAAATAAACAAGTTTGTGAGCATTTCAAAGCATTCGACTAGGAGGCAAAATTCTTCGTGACCATCAATTTGAAAGAAAACATTTTTAGAGAAAGCATAGTGAAGGAAAAAATTAGACAACACGGGCTGTAAGCTCAAAATGGTACCAACATCGGCTCCTCGCTGTGTGGATGCCAGTACTCCTAAAGTGTTGAGTGCATAAGAACAAAAAGCAAACAAAGTTCTAAAATATCTCTTTGGGAAAAAAGGAGTCAATATGTAGGGAAGCAAAACTCAGAATCCATCTCCAAAATGAAATCCAAGAAACTAACAATGTGGCTTGGTCACAGCAGAAACAGTGGCAACTACAAACTAAGCAAAACAACAAAAATGAGCCAAAGAGCCAAAAACAAAACATTATGACACTATAGCTAAGTGGTATACTGTAATTCTGTGGATTAATCCAAGAAATGTTTAGATGTTCCTAATAATAACTTAATTCAATCCATTCCTCCATTTTAAGTCTTTTTTCGAGGAAAGATATTTCACCACTCCTACATATTAATGGAGTAAGGTCCCATCCATAATGCATCAAACCCACGCATGCTTTCCCTCGTCTCATGCCTCGTTGCATCCTATTAAAAACCAGTGTCTCCAAATATCAAGGCCCTAGAGTTAGGACCTTGTCAAACAAACTCCTTCTAACTCCTCTCTAAATCCGATATGCCCCTCCGTCGTGGATGCCCCTCTTCTTTCTTCATATCCAACTCAATAACTGGATTGGATCCGCTCGTCATATATGAATTGAAGCTTGATCTTCAAGATGTCAAAATCTAAATGGCATAGTCATATGGTGAGCTATAGCTTCGAGTTCCATATACCTAACCTGGGGCCGGGCTCATACTTAGTAGCTCTTTTCTGTAGTTATCTGACAACTCAAATCAAATTCCAGCTGCTTCATCCGACTTCTTCTCGCTTGTCTCCAAGTTTCCCGACACCCTAACAAGTTCTATCATTGACTCACTTGTCCATTCCTGGGATTAGAAGCCTAATTCGAATCAAA